>JAJEJO010001499.1:416784-499899 GCA_020662805.1 Glaucomys volans | reverse complement strand
ATTCTGAGCCTTCCTTGATGTCACCTACATTCTGAGCCTTCCTTGATAACCATCTCTTACAACAGAGTCAAATACTTTTTGATTGCTTTGAAACTGCTTTATACATGTGGGACTTCCTTACCAGGAACAGGACAATGCTTGATGTATCCTATTACATAGATAGTATCCAGGAAAGGCTTGTAAAACAGAACTAGAAGAGATCTCATTCTTTGATCAGGTTGAGTGTCTTTGGTTTTATGTTGGATTCTTCTAGAAGCAGACCCTGAAGCAAAGATTCAAATTCAAGTAGTTTATTAGGAGGTAGTTGCTAGAAGCCTTGGGAGAGAATGTGGGCAGTGAGACAGGAAAGGGAAGGAAACCCCCAACACAGGGTAGAAGGAGGGGGGAATGTTAATTTTAGAAGCAGTCAGCACTGTGGGCAATTGGCATGCATGCTGCTGGGACCTTGGAGACACGGATTATGGCCTGGAGGTGTCTCATCTAGGGGCAAGGAAGCTGGAGTGTTGATCCACCTGAGGACTGACTTCCCCACATTTCCGGCCCACCTGATGTGGGGTAATCATGCTTCTGCTGCCAAAGGAAGGCTTCCCACAGAGTCGTGGATACTGGCGGCAGGAAGCTGTAGGGGCTGGTCTGCGCTGGCAGGTGCAGCCAATGAGGAGGGTGTGGGCAGGGCCCTGGAAGCACTCACCACAGGGCCAGAGGGAGGCAATTCCGGCACATGCACCCTCAGAGGGCCCATCAGCAGGCCCTGAGAGTTCCTCCTGTGGTTGCAGAGACTTCTGGGGTACAGCAGTGAGGACATGGGCTGAGGTTGAGCAGAAGGGGAAGGCGTCTCCTACATCTCCGGCCCAGACTCCCTGCTCACAGCTCCAAAAGCCAAGGGCCATGTGGCTTCTCCTGGTGCCCTGCATCCTGCCCCCAGGTGGCCTGAGGGCACGGGGTGGGCAGAAGGCTGGAGCATTATCAGAGTTAGCATGGTCTCTGGGGAGGCGTCACTTCCACTTACTATGGCCCTTGGTGACACAGGCCATGGGCTGCAAGGCGATGGCTGGCACTGTCAGTCCAGCTCTGGCCATCTCCCTGCGGACACTAAGGACCTGGCACACAGGGCTGGATCCTCAGGGACAGTCAGCCTTTACCTCCACTGCACCAAGGGGGCACTAAGGGGAAAGGGGTGAAGGGGCCTGCCTCCTGCCTCCTGCCTCCCCCCTCCCCGCTCCTTTAGGGTCATTAGATTTGTTTCATTGCAGTAACTCTCCCTGGGGTCACTGGTCATTTATCCAAATTGTGCTGTGTTAGCGTGAAAGGCTCCTCAATCCAAGACCCTTCTGAGCTGAAATCGGTCTCCCTCAGGGCACTGTGACTAAAGCCCCCTGGGGGATCCTTGAGGCTTCCCTCCCATCCAGATGTGGCTCAATCCCTGGAGTCTTCTCCCTGAAGTTCTTGACCCAGCTGACCCCATCCAGGCGCTGCCGTGTATTCCACCATCACATGTGTGCCCTCTGCCTGTGTCTCCCTGCACCCCACCAAATTCCACTGCCTTTATCCAAAGAGAGACATCTATGTGGATAATGCAAGGCCCTTGAAATTGACCATGGCCCAAACAGAGTCCTGGACGTCCCTCCCTGACTTACACACAGGCCTGCTTCCCCACACTCCTCCCCCATTGCAAGGAATGCCATCTTCCTTCTGGTCCCTCGGGCCAAACCCTGGAGTCCGCCGTGACTCCTCTTTCCTGCATCACCCCTGCGGCAAGCTCCGTGGGCTCCAAATCCTAGTCTCTGCATCTCTATGCTGCGGTGACTTCCCTCTTCGGAGCCACACCATCTCCTGCTGGGATGATTGGGATGGCCTCTAAGTCACCTCCCCAGTTTCTTCCCTTGTCCTTTGAAGTTTGAGCCCTACACAGCTACCAGAAAGACCCTTTGGAAATGAGTGTGGATCCTGTATTCGCCCCCTCCCCGCTGCTGACTCTCTGTCTCATTCAGAATAAAGTCAAAAATCCAAGTCCTTCACGGCTGATATGAATGAATGGGTACATTCATCCTTTGATGGACTTGCCAATGCATGGGAAGCCAGATCAAGCAAGGACAGGGTGCTGGGGAGGAGGGCAGGAGTGCAGGTGGTGTGACAGAAAGGGCTCTGGGCTGGGAGCCATCACCCAGCTCTGATGCATTCGGGCTGGTCAAGTGATGGTCCAGTGTACCAGCAAGATGGGTGGGACCACGGAAAGAGGAAAGATAGACAATGCACGTGTCAGGAGAAGAGCCAGAAGGAGAAAGAAAAGGTGTCCAGGATAGGGCTCAGGGTCCTGGAGGAGAGGAGGACCTTTTCCCTCCCTTCCGTGAGTTCCCAGACACACCCTTTGACCATGATCATGAGGGTTATGGGGACAGAGTCTCATGCCTGGTTCATGGTACTCTCCAAGGCCGAGGGGTGGTGGGTGGTTAACAGGGATGAGCCTTGACCACCCTGGAATGAGGTCTCTGTCCTTCCAGCAATCACAGAACAGGACAGAATCTCAGAAATCCTCACTCCTGTTGACCAGATATTCCAAAGATAATCAGTGAAACATAGGCTCTTCCCAGAAATGTGCAGAAATCCTTGGCATTTTAAAATCTAGTATGAAATTTATCATACATAAGAGAAAGTATAGAGCACAGGTGTGAACAGTCCACAGTTTACATAATAGTCACTATTATTGTAGGAACATACAAAAACTCACAGTTTTCCAATTAAAGCAGGAAAATACCTTCATATCCCACTGGTCCCCTGTGTCCCTCCCTTGGTGGTTTCCTTTACCCCCTTCCCTCCACAGAGAAGTCAACCCTGTCCTGAATTTACCAATCCCCAGTTCCTTCTTTCCCCTTCTAGTATTACCACCTATGAATATATTTCTAAACAGTACACTGTTTAGTTTTATCCTTTTATGAACTTCACATGAAAGCCCTTACAGTGTAGAAATTGCCCTTGAGTTCTTTGGCTCATGATAATATTTTTGAGATTTATTCATGAGCAAGGGGTTGGCCATACTGGGCGCATCTTCAGTGCTGTACATATTCACTCTGTTGTATGAATAATCACAATTGATTTACTTGTTCGATGTGAAGGACATTTGGATTTTTGTCTTATTTCTAGTTATTTTTAAAATTTCAAACGAGGTTGTCTATGTCATCGAGATGTCTCCTACATACACGTGCAAAACTCTCTCCAGGGTTTCTTCATAGAAGTGCATCGCTAGGGTACATGTTTCTTCAGCTTTATCAACTATTGTCCAAAGGGCTTACACCCCTTCCGCCTCTAGCAGCGCATCAATTCCTCACTTTTCATTTCTTCGCATCCTCACTAACCTGTAGTACTTACTATCGCCGGCTTTTCACTTATGACAATCTTTTCATTATGAAATGGTTTTCATTTGCATTTCCCTGACTTCTAAAGACATTCAGTATCTTCTTACATGCTAGGGCTCAGTTGAGTTTCTTTTTCCTCTGTGAAATGCACATGTTTTTTTCATAAAACATTTTGGGTATTACAATTTTTGTCTATTATGTTGCAAGCATTTTCACTCGGTTGTGTTCTAGGCTTTTTTGTCCTACTGAGGGTGATTTTCATAGAAATTATTATTTTTACAGTAATTAAATCTTTCCTTTAAGTATTTATGTCTAGTTTTTAAAAGTCCTCCTCTGGCTGTATTTTCCTAAATTATATTTTAAAATATGAGAGCTTTGCCCTTCATATTTATGTCCTTAGTCAGGACCAAGAGTTCATTTTTGTGTGGGGTGTGAGGTAGGGATTCCAATTCATTATTTATGTCTTTAGTTGGTACCAAGAATTTGTTTTTGTGTAGGGTGTTAGGTAGGGATTCCAGTTCATTATTTTTCATGCGAATAACTGATAACAAATTGTCCTCACTCAGTCATTAAGTAGTTAACATTTCTGCTCTGATTAGTGAGAGTTTTCCATTTTTAACCAAGTTTCCTAGTATGATTGGTCTTTTCCTGGGCTCTCTCTTCAACTGTTCATCTCTGATTGAGCAATACCACACTGGCTTAATTAACATTATTTATAAGAAGCTATCCTATCTGATGGAGCAAGACTCTCCAGTTCTTTTTCTTTGGAAGTGTCATGGCAATGCTTTTCCCTACAAATATCAGAATCAACTCAGAGTTTTTTGAAAGATTTCATTGCAATTTAACAGTAATTGCATTGAATCTATAGATCAATTTGGGGAGAATGGATGTCTTTACAATATTCAGTTTTCTCATCCAAGAACAGAGGATGTTGCATGTATTTGTCTTCCTTAATGTATAACACATTTTACTACAGTTTTGAGATTATAATGCAAAAATAAAATATGGAAAAAAAGAGTTTGGGGTGATTTTCAGACTCCCACATGAAATCTATCTCAGAATCCCTTAAAATCACCACCCTCAAAGGTCTGTGATCACTCTTTTTCCTCAGGGAACACTGTTCTGTGACTTCACCAGTAATGCATTTGAGCCACATGATTCTTACAACTACCTTCCAACCCCTTCCACTTGAGTCTATTCCTGGGGCCGCATGGCCTGAATTTTTAGTCCTATGTCCACCATTAAGTCTTCTTGAAGCCTTGACCAAGTTCCCTTTTCCTGTGTCTCAGTTTCCTCACTTGTAAAATGGGAAAGATGACGATGATAAATAATAGTACTTACCTCGCAGAATTTTTGAGAAGACTAAATGAATAAATACATATGAAGCTACTTACGTAGCATATGGGTTATAGGTTGTTGTTATTAAAAATTTTTATTCCTCAGTGTCTGTGGGAAGCAGAGACCTTCTCCATGATTTTAAATTAGGTTTATCTGACTTTAAATTTCAAGACCAGCTTGAAAAAGCAAATGTGGAATGGTCTAACAATTGTGAGTGTGGTCTTCGGAGCTTTTTTTTTAAAATAAAAGCTCAGTTTAAAGTCTTGCCTTTGTTGAACTTCTACTTCCAAGCCTCAGTTTCACCACCTATAAAATGGGGATAACAACACCTGTTAGGATAGTCAAGAGGTCACATTCATCAAGGCTCCATGATGCTGGGAGCAGTCATGTCCTCAAAAGTTGCTGCTTTTTCCTAGACATATTTTTCCTTATTGCCACTTTTCATGCCAATCTAAAAGATTATTAAAAGCATGAATTCCAGCCGGGCGCAGTGGCGCACGCCTGTAATCCCAGCAACTTGGGAGTCTGAGGCAGGAGGAACGCGAGTTCAAAGCCAACCTCAGTAACTTAGCAAGGCCCTAAGCAACTCAGTGAGACCCTGTCTCTAAATAAAATACAAAGTAGGGCTGGGGATGTGGCTTAGTGACCGAGTGCCCGTGAGTTCAATCCCTGGTTCCAAAAAAAAAAAGCATGGATTCCCAGGCTCCACTCCAGAAATTTGGATCCTGTGGGTCAGCAGTGGGGCCAGGAACCTGCATGTTTGAAGCATTTTCACTTTTTTTTTTTAATAATCTCAGCATCAGTGACATACACTTCATAACTGCTGACTGGTCCGGGGTGGCCTCAGTGGTTTGCACTTGCTTTGTCCAACCTGAGTGCCTTCCTTCCTGGGCCCCAGAATGTCCTCTTTTTGGTCTGACCACACAGTGAAAACCACAGTCATTTCCTAGTTGAACTGTCTTTCCCCAGGGAGATGCGTCACCTTTGGGGTGAGGAAGGGAGAAATAGGGCTTCATGCTCACCCTCTAGGGGACCATCCTGGAGGTCCCAGAGAAGGTGCATGGGATGCACATGGGAACGCAGGTGTGAGCTGCACTCTTCAAGGTGATGCTCATGAGGTTGCTGGGGATGGAGATGCTGCTCGCGGTCTGAGCTGCTCCTGCTCGGCTTTCAGACTCAGGACCTGGAACTAGAAGCCATTTGGTGACAGCGATGCAGTCGGTAGGCCGCACTCTATGGACCACATACACAGACCCCTGAGAAGGTTGCGCTCCTTCTCTGTCCTGCAGCCCCAAGATGAAAACTGGAGAGTCCGAGGGCAAAGGCAAGGGCACTGGGGACCAGGGCTCAGGGCAACGGTGTGCTGACCCTCTTTATGGAGAACTGCATCACCCTCCCTCCTAGTGTCTTAAGGGAACCCTGACCTCCTGGCCTTCCTAAGTAACCAGCAGGTACAGTGGCCCTCAACATTCACACTGAGTGGTCGTTAAATCTGCCTCCTACTTCCAGCTGTGTCACCTTGAGAGGATTGATGTGTGCCTATTTCTCATTTAGAAACCAGGGCCCACAGTAGAATCCGTCTCATGGGGGAGTCAGGAGACTCAAATGCACCAGTGCCTACAAAGTGTGTGAGTGGGGTTTGGCACCTGCCAAATACACAGTCGATACCTGATGTGGGTCCATCCTTCACTGACAGTGCAAACTGGCTCAGGCCCTGTGCTACGGGCCACTTCCTATAATGTTGGCTATTGCTGTTCTTACTTGACAGATTAAAGAATGGGTGTGGGAAGAGGTCAAGTGTCGTGCACTGGGCTGCGGGCTAGAGCGGATGAGGGTGGGACTTGAACCTCAACGCAGGCTGCTCCAGGGCATGCACTCTTAACTGCTGTTCTACTCCAGCTGCTCAGGGGTTCCCTGCCTGGTCCCCACCCTCCTCGCTGCCCACTTTCTACCTGAGCACCCCGTTCCCAGCAGCACCACTCATCATTTTTGGCTGGGGGCTCCGGGCCATGTTTGATGCATTCCTGAACTCCAGCAGGGTCTCCCTGAGGACCACCTTCCCTGACCCCCCACTTCACCCCTCACCCTGACTCCAGCAGCCCCACAGGTTAGTCGTGCCCCTAGGCACTCAGACCCCAGACCCGGACACTTGGTCCAAGGCTCTTCCCACATCTCTATGGAGACATTTATCAGACCTGAAGTGATGCCACGCTCTGAGGGAATGAGAAGCTCACAGGTGAATCCTGAGGAGGAGTTTGGGAAGACCTGGGGGCCCAGGTAGATCTGCAGAAGTGGGGGTCAGGATGCACAGAGCTATCATCTGGCCACCCTGCCTGTCCCAGGGAACAGAAATACACGCCTGGCCTTCCCAAGCATGTCCATCCCTTTGTGGAGACGAGTAGTCAGTTTCCCTTGCTACGCATGGGTGGGTACTGAGTTGAAGTCAGTTCTGTCTGACATTTGGCCCTACCCTTCACGACAGGATGCTCATTCCATGGGAACAGTGAGGCTAGGCAGGTGCTGAGGACACTCGAGGCTTAGGATCTGCTGACTTGGAGAGTGACCTGTGGTTACCAACGAGAGACCAACAGGGACACCAGTGCCTGTGAATACGTGCTTTTGGGAGCCGGCCCAAGTCACTGTGGCACAGGAGGGAGTCTGGAGTCTGTGTCAGGGTGACATAGGCTGCCTTTGCAGGGTGTGACTGCCCTGCTTCCAGAAACTTCCACTGAGTCTCCGAGTGACAAAAGTCACAGGGGGGATTGTTTGCTGGGCCTATTGACCGTAGGAAGGACCCAGAGAAGGGACCATGGGAAGGAAGGGAGTTTTTCTTTAAAATTTTCCAAATTTTACTAATAATTTCTCCCCTCTTTTCTCTCTCTGCTCCCCACCTAACAAGACCTTTCTTTCCCTGTGCCCCTTTCCACCTAGAGGTGAGGACAGTCAGAGCTTAGAGGGACCTTTGGGCTCTTTCCCCGGGGGCCATGTCTTAAGGCTGCATAGGCCCTGCCTTAAATTACTCTGGATCATTTAATTATGGATTGAGCGAGGCTCAGTCTGGCGCTAACGGCCTCTAAAACCTCTCCCACCCACTGATCCCCATCTCAGCAGAGGGAAGCCTGGCTTTGAGTCAGAGACTTCTGGCCAAAATACTGTCCAAGAAGAATTTCCTAACTGCTTTCATTGCCTGTGTGTGTGTGTGTGTGTGTGTGTGTGTGTGTGTGTGTGATTGAAGCTTGAACTCAAGGTTGCTCTACCACTGAGCTATATTCCTAGCCCTTTTTATTTTAATTTTGAGACAGGTTTTCAGTAAGTTGCCCAGGTTGACCTCAAATTTGTGATCCTCTTGCCTCAGCCTTCTGAGTTGCTGGGATTACAGGTGTGCATCACCACACCTGACTCACTGTATTTATTTTTAGTGACCATCCGTTTTTAGCATGGGATATTGGTTTCAATTTATGGTGGTTACCTAAAGTTTCTTTCATTATACATCACCCTTGGCCTGATTTTTAGAATCATGAGATGTTGTACTTACATAAAAATATAGAAAACAATGTAGCAAACAACCAACTAGTTGAAGAAGCCAAAACATCAGAAAGTTGATTGAAGCCCGCACAACCCTCCCCAATTCTGCTCCTCCTCCCACTTCCCCTCAGCAGCCACCATCCTTAAACTATGCCAATTATTCCCAAGCATGTACCTGAGCCACAAAGCATGTGTACATGCCTGCAATAATCAACACCATATGCATACACACAATATGTGTATAATAGTGCATATTAGATACATTGTATACATATATAATGTAGAAATAGATGGCAGATTATTCTTAGGAATAATCAACATTATCTACATATATACTATATGCCTAATAACACATTAAACATAGTATATATATTAAATATATTGTATGCATATAATATATAGAGATGCATGTAATATACTTTATATGTATTATTATATATACATATACATTGATATCTATACATCCCTAAAGTACTGTGTGTATCCCTCAAGTTTTATACACTTATATAGTGTGTGTGTAAGGATAACATACCCAGAAAAGTGAACTGGTTAAGAGTGTACTTCTCACACAGTCAACACACTCCTGTAACCACACCCAGGTCCTTCAAAACAATCACAAGCCCCGCAGAAGTGCCCCTGGTGTGCTCCCCCCATCAGCATCTCCTCCACCCTCCCCGCAAGTGGCCACTATCTTGATCTCTGCTGGTATGCGTTCGTTTCGCCTGTCAAGACAATAGAAAAGATCATTTTGTGTATGCTGCAAGTTTATACAAATGCTATCATTCTGCGCGAATCCCTCTGCAAATGTTCTTGAGATTTTTCCATGTTGACACTTGAGCTTCCTTTACAAAACAAATGTATTTAATTAAGGAGAACGGGTTGATGTAAAAGGGAACATCAAGGGCACACTAGGACAAGTCCAGCATGAAGTGCCAGGGCGTAGGAAACATGGACCTAATCCCCCCACCTTCCCCTTTTACAGGTGTGCAAACTGAGGCCAGAGAGAATAAGAGCTGTCCCCAGGTCCCTCTCTGTGTTCCTTACACAACTGGCAGGAGACTCTGGTCCCAAATGCCAGAGGCCAGAAATCTTTTCTATTATGTCATGTTGGCAAGGAACATTTCCCTCCGCCTCACCCATCCCACAGCTGCAGACATCAATTCTATTTCCTAGCCAACGCTCGTCCTTAATCTTGAACTGCAGAAAGTAAACTGTTTTTTGTTGAGTCGATTGTATTAGAATTAAGCCTGGAGTTGGGGCGGTGCTGTGTTGGGGGGACCCACTGAGGTAGCTGTCCAGTCTTCAAAGTTATGACAAGCCTCCCACTGGCAGCCCACCTCGGTGACCTATATTTTAATGTGCACTATTAGATTATTGCTAATGAGACATCTTAGGGATAAAAGAATTATGCTCGCTGTCCAGGCTATGGCAAAAGTACAATTGAATTAAAGGCTGAAATCGTTTAGGACTCTGCTAGACAACCTGTCCCCCAGGCTGGGCCCGAATGGAGATATTAAGCTTTGGAAATTACACAGGAAAAATAAGTATAATTGATCTAAGGTAACTTCACTCGTCTAAATTAAATAATGTGATTGTTCGAGGCAGAAAGGCTCGAGATGAGGAGCCGGACGGAAAAGGCCCACTATCTACAAACAAAGTTACAAGTCAGAGCCCCGGGGAATTGACTGTTCCCTGATGAGCTGGACACCCTCCTGATGCTTCGGAGAGTTCACTTGGGCATCAGCAGGAAACGGACCTGGTGTGAGAACCACCGAATCAGAGGTCTGCCAGCGACCCTGACCATCACCTTCACCTTCCTCTTCCTCTACCCAGGCCAGCTCATGCCCCAGGCAGCTGCCTGCCCAGCCTCCTGGTTAACAGAGTTGCCTCACCGGTGGTGGCTGGGCCATGTTAGCATAGCTCGTGTGTACCTGGGTTAGAAGGGAAGGAGTGAGAAACAGGTAGAAAGGACACACACGGGAAGGACGAGGAAATAAGATTTTAATTCAGAAGTCCCGCACACTCGTCCAGGCCTGAGGCTCCCCGAGCCAGTCTCTTTCCCAGGCCTATTACTCCTGAATTCCTGGAAAATCTATAAATCTTCATGAGCACTGCTAATTAACAACCCCCCCAAAAATAGATTAAGTAAAGAGAGATGATATTTTAAGAAACCTCTAAGTGAGGGGACTTTCTAGCACTATCTACTGATAAAATGACAAAGATCAGGCTAGCCTGAGAACCCAGAGATTGCCCGGACCACCATGAACATAGCGTCCTCAACATACCCCCCACCCAATTTCTGTTAACAGAAGAGCCAGGAACCCCCAAAATGCATCTCTGGCTCTCCTTGCTTTACCCCAGAAGGCATCTCTTTCTTGAGATGGCCCACATCTCTCGAGAGCGGGTATACGCTTTCTTAACTAAACCTCTCTCTATGCCTCGGAGGGGCTCCTGCTGAAATGCTCTTCTGTCGCATATGCCAAGGGTGCTGCTGGCCCTGAGTCAAGCTCCCCCTTCTCCTCTGAGAACTCCTGGGACCTCTTCTCCCATGACACACCCATCTGAGCCTGTCCTCGGGATGCCAAAGGTCAGTGCCATCTCACCTCCCTGCAGCAAGTGTCCCCTCACCCATGCCATCAATGGTCATTGAACCACTATGCATGGAGTGTCGTCCCAAGGCCAGCTCTTGAGCAGAGACACTGACACTTGCACAGCTGTGGGAGACCCCAGTTCCATCTAGGAGGGGCTCCCTTCTCTGGGTCCAAAGTGCACCCCACCCACTCTTCTTTCTGCCTCTATCCAGGTTCTTCAAGGTCAGTGTTAGTCCTGATGTGATTCATGAATGGCAGATGCTGGCTTCAGATGGCTCGAAGGCAAGACCCTGTCCTGCACACCTGTGAGAGCTGAGGTTTCTCCCCTCCTCCACGTATGCCAGCCTTACCCCGTCCCCACACTCCCGGTCTTTCCTGGCTTCTGTCTGTTCTGCCCCTGGGCTCCTCAGCTGGCTCCCTGTAAGGTAAGATGTGGGGCTCCCCAGCTGCTACCACCCTGCCCCCAAATATGGCTACTCTAATGCCTTCAAGCCCACAGTTAAGCCTTTCAAGCATCAGTCTTCTGACTCACATCCAACTAGAATATGCAGATTCCAGAGACTTCGTTTTGCCGGTGCGGTGGCGCACGCCTGTAATCCCAGCTGCTTGGGAGGCTCAGGCAGGAGGATCACAAGTTCAAAGCCAGCCTCAGCAAAAGTGAGGCGCTAAGCAATTTCCCTCTCTCCCTCCCTCCTTCCCTTCCTCCCTCCCTCCATCCCTCCCTCCTTCCCTTCCTTCCTTCCTTCCTTCCCCTCCTTCCCTTCCTTCCTTCCTTCCTTCCTTCCTTCCTTCTTCCTTTCTCCTTTCTTTCTTTCCTTCTTTCTTTTCTTCCTTCCTTCTTTCTTTTCTTCCTTCCTTCCTTCCTTCTTCCTTCTTCCTCTTTCCTCTTCCTTCCTTCCTTCCTTCCTTCCTTCCTTCCTTCCTTCCTTCCTTCCTTCCCTCCCTCAAGTTCTACCCAAGTCTCTACTATGTGACAGTAGAACAATTCTATTTGTCAGGACTACAGGGGTAAAAGACAGCTGAGGTCCCTCACTAAGCTTGGAAGAAAAGTCTAGAAACAAATAAGCAAACAAATATATAAGGAGTGTCCAGATAGTGACTATTAACAAGTGCTCTGAAGAGAACACCCAAGGGGCAGATCCAGGATGTCACTGCGGGGCCTCTCCAGTTGACAGACAAGGAGGACTAAGTCCTATAGGGAGCCAGGAAGGACTGACAGGGCCTCACGGACACAGGTGTGGGCTGGAGGGAGGCAGAACAACAAGAAGGGCAGCGCCGTCCCAGGGTGTGGGCTAGGGGGTCAGCATGCCCTGGAGAGGCGGGCAGTGGCCCAGCTTTGGGGCATCCTTCTGGCACTGGTGCCCGGCTTTTCCTCTCCGCCTGCAAGAGGGCTGTGGAGGGCTTTCACCTGAGCAGCACCATCCGTTTGCATTTGGCAGAGTCTGCGGCACGCAGGGAGCTGGCAGGGAGCAGCCCAGACAGGAGGCCCTGGAGTCTCCTGGGAGAGAAGAAGGAAGACGGGCAGGCCAGGAGAGGGTGCTTCCACTGCCATCGCATGAGGACCGTCTGGGGACACTTTCTGATTCTGAAAGTATACAAAGAAATACATAAACACTAAACAAACATGCTCTCCAGTGCCTTTTGGAGATGACCACCCTGGAGAACTTCCTGGCTCATCCACTCCTGCCGGGAAGCCCTCTTGGGGCCTCTCTGCCTCTCAGGTGGACAAACTGGGGCTGCTGCCCCCTTGATCAGTCTGTGAACAGAACACCAATTTCCACTGGGGTTATGCACACCCTACAACTCACTCTGTCAACAAAAAAGTCACTTTGAGGGTATGGAACAGGAGAAGGCTCTTTTCTCAAAATCCAAGTTATTGACTTCGAGAGACTTTCCGTATCAGTTCTCAAGATGATGATATTTGAAAGCAGAGGCACAACCTCTGAATTTCCCAGAATGAACTTCTTTCTCTGTGAACTCGGGAGAGAAAGCAACCTGACTCCTGCACTCCTCCACCTGCCCTGTTGCTCTTTGCACAGGGTCTACTCTCTGGGCCTCAGCTTCCACTTCTGTCTAATGGGTGAAGGATCCCAGCATCCACTCCATTCTGGTACTCCATGTTCTTCCCAAGAGAGGCAGACGGAATGATGGACTTGCTGGCCCTGTGACTGGGGGTGATGGAGACCACTTTGAGCAAATGATAAGCCCCCTCTCCTGCCCCTTCAATCATATCCTGGCAGAAATCAGGTGAGAGAAGGGGGGGGGGCGGTGCGGGCAGGTAACCGGTTGCCACCAGGGACCCCACTCCACTGTGAGTAATTACATTTTCCTGACTTCTCCTGTTGTTTTAGTCACCTGGGGTCTTTGCAAAACCTTCATTACTTTCCAATTGTCTGATTTCCTGTTTCTCTTTTTTTCTGTTTAAAATTTTTTTCTATTACTTTCAGACTTTGAAATTGGTTCAGTGACTCAGCCATTTGACAGATTAATTCCCGGCTCCCGTGTCCTGTCTGCCCATTCTGAGGAAGCTGGGCTCATACATGTACTCTTCCAGGGCAGCCTGTTAACCTGTGCCTCTGGGTTCTGTGATTCTGGATCCTTCCGCTTACCATGTTCCTCTGCTGAGCGCTCCCAAGGCCCACTTTCAGAGTTAAAAAGAGAGAAATCTGGAGTTTCTTTTTTGAATTTTTATTTTTCTCTTGGTGCATTACAGTTATACATATTGATGGAATTTTTTGTTACAAATCCGTACGTGCTTGACCCTTAACCTTCTGAGTTTGACTCATTTTGCTTAACATAATGGTCTCTAGTTTCATCCATTTTCCTGCAAATGCCATAATTTTATTTTTTATGGGTGAATGAAACTCCATATACACATTTTCCTCATCCATTCATCTGTTGCTGGACACATAGGCTGGTTCCATATTTGGGCTACTGTAAATTGCGCTGCTATGAACCTGGGTGTGCATGTGTCACTGTAGTGAGATGACTTTAATTCTTCAGGGTGAATACTGGGGAGCAAACATTTGTGTGTGTGTGTGTGACACAATAATATATATATATATATAAAATATTAAATATATATATTAAAGTCATGACCCCAAATAAAGCAGGTTATTGAACATCACTATTGCTATTAATATAAACCACGAAATTTCTGGGATGGAAGGGACTTCAGAGTCCATCCAAAGCAGCCCTTCTCTCCACCCCAAACAGAGCTGATCTAACAGTTCTTGAATGCCTCTGATGACAGAGCGCTTGCTTCTTCCAAAGGCAGCTGCCTTTAGACTTGTGCCGTGGTTAGCAAGATCGCCAGGTGAAAGTTTCCCTGTAGATTCTACTTTTTGACCCTGGGTTTAGCCCTTGGATCCCCACAAAGAAAATCGATCCCTCTCCTTCTACATAACAGCCCTGCAGATACCCTCCCCTCACCCCATCACCACCACCACCCACCCTGGGTTTTCTCCTCTCTGGGCCCTGCTGCTTCTAGGGGTGTCTTAATAAGACACTGGTTCCAAATCAAAGCTTCTGCAATTGCCTTTGGAATTTAGCAGCTGCCAGGGACATCAAAGCTAATTGCTTAGGAGGCCACGGGGGACACATTTCACCCTGCCTCAGCCATTGACTTTCTCGGGTTTCCTTTATCTGGTTTGCATGGATTGCAATCCCGGGAAATGTGAACATCTGTGCCACCTCACCACCTTGAGAGATCTGCCTCTTCTCTCTCACCAGGGACAGGCCATGGCCATTTACGATCACTCAGGAAGGTGCCTGGGAGTCACTAAGGCAGCTGTGGCATTGCACAGCCAGATGTTCAGGGTAGATTGTGGAAGGAGTTACCTCTGTTCTAGGGAATCACCAGCCAATGCCTTGCAGGCTAACTGGAGCCCCAGTCATGATTTATTTGATCCGCTCACTGCTTGGCAAGTCAGGAAGATCTACATCAAACACAAGGTTTCTGGCTTCTCCTAAAGCCTCAGAAGCTCTGTCTGGATGTTCTGAGTTTGGGAATAGCCTGAGTTCTTCCCCTCAACCCTCGACTTCTTACTCCTGCCCTCCTGGCCTTTCTGCCCAGCCTCTGGGTGTTTGAGAGCTTGCACCGCCTTGACATTGCTCCCTCTTTGCACCAGCATTGCCCTGAGCAAATCATCACTTTGCCCCTGCACGAGCATCTGGGACTCTCCACGCCACCTAATTAGCCATGAACTGCCCCCTACCCAAGTAGGGCAGCTGCCCCACGCAGTTCCTGCTCCTTTGCCCCGCCCTGCCTTTGCACACTCTACTCTGTCCCGAGTCCCCTGAGGCACCCTCTCCTGCCGGCCACTTTCTTGTCTGCTAAACAAACATCCCTCCTGCATCATCAGCTTTGAGATGTCCTTTCTCAGTGCACAGTGCTGATCTTTTCTGCCTTGGGCTCCCTTAGATATTTTTCTATTTTTTTTTTCTTTTGCATCTTTCCCGCAGAAAAGAAGAAAAAAGCAAAACCCCTACTCTCAGCAGGGCTGACTATCTAATTGGGGAATCTCAGATCTCCCATGGGAAACAAGAAAACAAGCTGATAAAACAATCGCTGTTGTTACTCTTAAAAAACTTTGGGTTTCCACGTGCGTTCACCTTCATGGTGTCCTTTAGTGTCATCCAAAGGTCAAGTTGGGAGGCAAGTGACAAAAAGTGAGACAGGCTGGACAAACCAGAAGTGGACACCAGAGGGACGCCACGTGGGAGGGACATTGCTCCTCTGGTGGCTGGGCCCCGGGTTGGGAGCTTTTGAAGCCAGATGGGCTGGCCCAGCTCAGCACACCCTGAGGCCAAAAGCCTGGCCCTCGTGACCACAGTGACCTGGAGAGAAACACACAGTTCTCTCCAGGACCCAGTCCGGGATCTGAGACAGCTACACTGTGGGGCCCAGAACAACGTTGGAAACACAAGCCCCAGGGTATCCAGCGCAGACCCAGGAGTCCTTAGTAACAGGCTCATCCATGTGTCTTTAACTACCCATGGTCCCTGCAGAGTGGGAGCTCAAGGCCAAGGCTAAGTCTTGATCACCATATGCTCCTGGCTGCCAGCACCCATCTCTTGGGTTGACCATCTGACTTAGCATTCAGGTGTGACCAGAGGTCATACTGAACAGGCAGGAGGGAGGGGGAATGGACTCCGTGGATTACTTGATCCACGGGCGCATTGCCCAGTTGCCCTGAGAAAGCACATACTCCTCCAGGAGGCTGAGGACCTGAGGGGCCATTGCTGAAGCTGGTTGTTCTATGTTTGGAATAAAACATTTACCAAAGGTACTGTATGAATTCCCTCCAGCTGTTATAAGAATGCACCAGAGTGGCTTCAGACAATGGCAATGTGTTCTGTCACAGGTCCTGGGGCTGAAAGTCTGAAATCAAGGAGTTGGCAGCCATGAGCCTCTGAGACCTGTAGGTGGCCCTTCCTGGCCTCCTCCGGCTTCTGGGTGAAAGGAGATCTCAGGTTTCCCTTTGCTCACAGCTGCACTGCTCCCGTCTCTGCCTCCATCAACACGTGGCCATCTTATCCCCACGTGGATCTCTGTCCAGATTTCTCTTTTTATGGGGACATCAGTCATATGGATTAGAGCCACCCTGAAGGTCTCATCCTAGGTGAACTAATTACATCTATAGAACCCTTATTTCTGAGTAAGTCACATTCCTGAGGTGCTGGGGGTTAGGACTTCAATGTAGCTTTGTAGAGGACACAGTTTAACCCATACCAAGTACCAGGAGCTCCTTCACTTCCAGCCATTGCTGTCTCCACGCTGATGGCCAAAGGATGACCTCACCTACAGAATCAGCCGAGCTGTTGCCATGAGTGAGCCAAGGCCAGCAGGGCCTCTCAGACCATTCTAGTCCACCCAGAGGTCCACGAAGGGATGCATGTGCATAAAGCAGGGCCTGGTGTGCCACCTCTGCCATTTGCCAACCCTGTCTGACCAGTCCAGCTCTACCCTGGCCAAGAGGAACTCGGGTCCTGTGGGGCTGAGAGAGGCTAGGTGGTACCATCGTGGGTCCCTGCGAGATGCCAAGTTCTTTTCCCTTCTTACGGAGGAGTAACTGGTCTAAGCTGTCCCAAATGTGAGCCAGAAGCTCGGTGGTGGTCTCTCCTGACTGAGCTCAGTTGAAGGACCCTTGACTCCGGTCCGGTGATGTCCTATCACACGTGGACTTTTCTCATGTGAACCAGCTTCAGCCTCAGACCCAATCCCTTCAGTTTAAGTCATAAAATGACATTTAATTTTTGTAAGAAGCTAGTTATATTGGAATGGAACTATTAGTGGATAAGCAAAGAGCTAAGATTCAGCCGTCCTTTGTAATTCAAGGGGAAAAACACCCAACTGGTTCAATGCAAGCTCTAGAGAATAAACTTGATCCCCACTCCCCTGCCAGGCCCAGTTTGGAGGGAGAGCTTGCTTCTCTGCAGTACCCTCCTGCCAAGCAACACAGCATGCTTCTTCTGAGATAGGCAATTCAGCCTCCTTAGGATTTGTCAATAGGACGCTGAGCACCCGGTACAGGGGAAGCACTCAGTAGGCCCCACCCACCCTCCATCCACACTGCATTAGGGCTACCATTTGACAATCCCAGGGTCAGTCCAAGGGCATTCCTTTGTTCCATTTTCTCCTTGGCTTGGAATTGATTGAGTGAATGAGCACCCATCACTTCCAGTCTCCTGGTCTTACCTCTTCTCCTCGCCACACATCTATGAAACGGGTATTTCAGGACATTAGAAAGACCCAGTCAAGAGCTCCTCTGATTTCAGAGGTCCTTGGGAGAAAACTATCACATTATTCCCAGCAGCTCTCTGGATTTTCCAAAGTTCAGACAATGATGTCAGTTTTAAAGGGGAGCGTTCCCCTGGGGAAGGATGCTACACATGCCAGGGTTCTCTCATCCTCTCCTCATTCTCTTTCCATTTCGGATTCTCTGTTTTTTAACCTGGGTGCACATGCACACACATGTGGTCTGAAATAATACTCATAAAATTTCAGTAGCATATGTAGAAAAAGCAACATTCCTTCTATGCAGATGAGGAAACTGAGTCCCAGAGAGATAAGAGACCATAAATCAGTGGGTGAACACAGGGACCAGCACCTCGGTGTCCTGATGTTGGGACTCCCTTCTCTGCACTACAGTCCCCATAAAGGAAGCCAAGCAGAGGTGAAATAGAGGTGTGGGACAGGGGACAGTCCAGCTGGGGACCCACACTGTGGGGGTTCTCCCCCACCTGCAGCCCTTCTGGGTGCACCCCACCCGCGTGTGCCCGAACATCCTCACCCTGAGCCTCTGGGGTTAAACAAGGTTTTTCCTCCTACCCCAGAGCACTCGTCTCCCCTCTCTGCCTCTTGGTGCCAGCCCCACCCCTGGGAGCCATGCGTCAGAGCAGTCAGGGCACTGGGGCTTGGTGACCTCCGCAGGAACTCATCCATAAACGTGCAAACAATGGCTCAGGAAGTGCAGGCCCTGAAGGGCCCCAGGAACTGGGGGCTCCATTCAAAGTCAGATGGCCCCTTCTACCCTGCTGGCCGACTTCAGAGTCCTCCCTGCCTCCTCTCGTCTGTTCACTCTGAGGCCCGTGGTGGATAAACCATGATTATTATTTCCTTTCAGAGATGGAGAAACGGAGGCTTGGAGACTGGAGTGGCTTTGTGGTGGTATGCTGTTGACCTAGGAACTAGGGGCTTGGACTCTTAGGCCAGCTCTGTCTCCAGGCCTGTGGGACCTCTGTCCCCAGCGTTGGGACCGAGCAGTGGCTGTGTCTCACAGGGCTTTGGTCTCCTCATTTGGAGAAGCTATTGCTTCTTTTGAGACACTGCAAGGATGCAAAAAACTCAGCTTCTTTTGGATGACACTTTGAGAACCATTCAAACAGAAACAAAATGGAACAAAGTTTTTGGCCCCATTTTTGCAAAGACCTGCATAAGTTAATGCATGAGAGAAGGCAAAGCTCAGGTGTATTCATAAGCTATTCTGAATGAGCCTGAGCGAACAAACAAAATCATTCTCCAAAACCCGCCCCTGAGGAGCAGGGACCGCAGAACTGAGCAGGGGACCCACCATTTGTTTCCTTCTCTTCTGAGTCACTCCTGGCTGGTGTTTAAATATCCCACAACTGCTCTGTTTGCTGAGCCTGCCAGTGAGTTCCTCCAGGCAGGCATTACAAGGTAATGAGAGGAGAGAGGTTTTAAAGGCAGCCAAGACTGGCTTTCTGTTTCTGTATCGCTTAAACAGCCAAGTTGACATTGGGAAAAGTGACAGCAACACTTTTCTTTCAGTATTTTCTGTGTTTTGTCTTTTCATCATTTTCATGATAAGAATATTTGGTTACTGATTAGTCCAGAAGGTGGGCAAGTAAGTGAGGCCTACAAATTGGCAGAATTTGGATAAGTAGGACATGCAATCTGTAAAGACAAAATCAAGGTTGCACAGTAGGGTGAATGGATTATTGAACAAATGTTATATTTTGTTTCAGTGTGTTAATCCGTTTTCCATTGCTATGACAGACTACCTGAGAAAATCAACTTTTAAGAAAAAAAAGTATCTTGGCTCATGTTTCAGAGACTTCAGTCTCTGGCTGCTTGGTTCTGTAGCTTTGGGGCCTGCAATAAGTAGCAAGCACATCATGACAGACGCTCATGGTGGAGAAAAACAATTCCCCTCATGGTGGCCAGGAAACAGAGGGTCAGAAAGGGGCTAGGCTGCATTCCAATGGAGCCAAGCTGAAGACCACATCTTTAACCAGGGACATTTGAGGGGTACTCCATAGCCCACCTGTAAAATCCAGGTGAAATCTATTTTCTGAGAAAACACCTGTTTTCAGAGAAATCAGCTCGATCAGAAATCTGTTATAGCCTTGCCAACTTTTCTCTCTTCATATTATTGGAGCTTTGGCCAATCATCTATTTTTCTCCTGCTTATGAATCTGAAAGTAATTCAGAGTAAAATGAAAAATTATTTCAGCCCCATCTGCACTGTTCACAAGGCCTGTGTTTACAATTGGAAAGAAATGGCTGCTTCTTTTCCTTTTTTTTTTTTTCCAAGTACAGAGATTTTACTTCAATGATCTCAATTTAATTTGGAGCATCTTCTAACTCGAAACATGGACAAAGCAGCCAGGCGCAGTGGCACACACCTGTAATCCCAGCACTTGGGAGGCTGAGGCAGGAGTATCGTGAGTTCAAAGCCAGCCTCAGCAACTTAGCGAGGCCCTAAGCAACTCAGTGAGACCCTGTCTCTAAATAAAATACAAAATAGGGCTGGGGATGTGGCTCAGCAGTGGTCGGGGGGCCCTTGGTTCAATCCCCAGTACAAAAAAAAAAAAAAAAATATGGACAAATCAGATGATTAAGTCCAGGAAATCTAGAAAAATTTTCAAGTTTATATTGTGGGGTTTTTTTTAAATCAACAAAAACTTTATGTGTATATGTGTATAAAATGAATTTAGGGGAAATTTCTACTATGGAGAAATGGATGAAAATTTTGTAGTAGGAATTCAAGCAACTACTCTGTAGGAGTAGCCTCTCTCTCTAGCCTCTCTCAACTCTTGCTCCCTAAGTTATGACTTAATTCATACACTCGAGCTTTCTTCATTATACACATGTGCTTTATCTTTCTACGAGGTTGATATATGTGCAACAGTTTAAGAAGCCACTTCACTTTTGGAGAGTGAGCTTCTGCACGAGGCCCCAGCCAACCAGACCAGAAGGGAACCACTCATGGTAATGAGTGACATCAAACTAAAACCTAAAGGAAATAAGAGCATCCTCAAACAGACCAGTGCTTCCTAAAAACAGAAGATTCACTGCAACCAATCAAAAAGGGTCCAGACAACCCAGGTTGGCATGATAGTGAAGTTCCCTCTGCTTTACTCCTTACAAAGAAAGTTACCTGAAGAAACCTGATATTAACCAATCATTTTATTTTTATATTATTCTGTTTCCTTGTTCCTGCTCAATCTACCTTACAAACACCGACTTCTGCAGTGCCCAGGAGAATGCCTTTCCTTTTTTTTTTTTTTTATAGACAGGGTGCTGGCTGTTTCATGAGTCATTAATAAAAGTCAGATCTTTAAAGTCAAGTTGTTGAAATTTTACCTTTCAACAGAAATGAAAACTTAAAATCAATCATCTAAATGTCCAGGTGAAGTAGCTAGAAAAACCATGAGCAAATAAAAACCCAAACTGGAAGAAAAATAATAATAAATACAACAACACAAATCAATTGAAAAAGAAAATAAGCAACAGTCATAACTAACAAAGTCAAAAGTTTCATTGAAATAATAAAATGAATAAAGCTCTTAATTTTACCTATTAGCAAAAAATATCCACTAATAAAAACCTGATAAGACTCCTAGAGAACGGGAAAACAGACCGCCAATGTTCGGAATAAGAGGCTATCACTAAGATCGCACAGAAATCAAAAGGACAAAATAGGAATATTAATGAGCAACATCATTGCGACAAATTCAACCACTTAGATGAAACTGACAAATTCCTTGAGGAACATGACTTATAAAATTTAAAATGCTAATGCTACCAAATATTAATGAGACAATAGAGCAGTCAGGGATCATATCCAGGACTGATGGGAATGTCCATCTGTACAGCTGCTTTGGGGAGAAGTTTTGCAATTTCTTGAAAAGGTACCTAGCAATTCTGCTAGCAATTCAAAACCTAGCAATTCAATACCTAGCAATTCTACTTCTAGATATCTGTTAAAAAGAAGTAAACATCCTCACCTATGAAATACTTACAGTCATGAATATTCAAAGCATGTTTATTTAAGTATCTTTAGGTACCTAATGCGTATGCTGTGTGATTTCATTGATATGAATTTCTACAACAGGCAAAGTTGATCTGTGGTGATAGAAATTAAAACAGCGATTCTCAGTGGTGATGGGGGCTGTGGAATGCCAAGGAACCTGAGGGAAACTCGGGGATGTGGTTCTGTAATGTCCACAGCCCACTTATGCTGGGACGGCATGACAGATGGCCAAGAGACCCGAGAAGGCACCGGGGCATGGGAGATGACAGAGAAGGCCTACTGAGAAATGCTTCCCGGGGGATCCATTGGTGAGTGGCTGGACAGGTCTGTCACCAGAAAGTCGGTGGAAATGGACTGGAGAGGCTTCCCTCCGTCCGCCCTGAGGCTGGTCCAGGGGCAGCAGGGGGAGCCCTTCCCCCTCCGTGGATTCTGATCTGACCACAGGGAGGGACCTCATAGGTTAGGTTACAGAAGCAGCCCCAGCCAGCCTTGCGCTGTGCCCCGGAAGTCAGCACACATGCAAGAAAGCAGGACTCCGCAGACAGCCCTGCCTTGCCCTGAGGTCCAGCACACGGTGTCCTTCAAGATAACATGTGCCTGGACATTCCGTCCCAGGCTCCCTCTCATTGTTCCCCGAACTTGGCTAGGAATTTGGGAACGAAAAGGGCATTTTAGAACATGGTGATTTGGGTCCTCCTGGTGTTGAAGGATGACACAGGTTTACTGGAGTGTATCCAGGTGGGGCTGTCCATTCCAGGGCACAGAGATTTTTACTTCAAAGAACTATACAAATAATAAAAATGCCCAACCAAACTTTTCACTAAGAGTCAAATTTTATAGCGTTCCCTTTTCTCTCCATATTTCTGTTTCCCAAGTTCATGCTTAGAAACCTATAAATCATCCCACCCCAACATTGTTTTTGTTTGGACTTAAAGCTCTGCTAAAAATGGTTTCCCAATTGAATGTGTTGAATTGAACATAGTGTAAATTTTTAGTTACATCCAATGTGAAGGTAAACTTTCTTTGGAAATATATTTTTAATGAGATGGTCACAAATTTTTTTTTGGGGGGGTGGATACAAGGGATTGAATTCGGGGCATTCAATCACTGAGCCACATCCCCAGCCCTATTTTGTATTTTATTTAGAGACACGGTCTCACTGAGTTGCTTAGTGCCTCGCTTTTGCTGAGGCTGGCTTTGAACTCTTGATCCTCCTGCCTCAGCCTCCAGAGCTGCTGGGATGACAGGCGTGTGCCCATCATAATTTCTTTCTCATCAACTCATATCTTTCATGAGTGTTACTTGCTACTAAAAAAGATTGACGATTCCTCTTCAGTACTATCTCTATTTTTATTCATATAGATGTAAACCCTGAAAAAAAAATTTACATGTGTAAGAGATGGACATGGAAGGATTTGTTATAGAAAAAAATTTTAATTACTACAAAATTATTTGCCAAAAATCATACAGTGATCTGTTACTTGTAATGACCTACCAGCTAGCATGTTTATTGGTTCTCCTTTAATTGTATTGAAAAGAATCACAACAATATAATTTACAAAATTAGTTGTTAGCCAGTTTGTTTCCCATTCATGTTCTCAGCACCTCTGTTAGTATTCCAAATTGTCCCTTGGCTGCCTATGCAGGAAATTCGTATGCCCCCAAGGTAAGGTAAGATCCTAAGAGTCAGAATAGTTGAAAAACATGCCTCTCTTTCTGGAAATAAAGGGAGATCAATGTGGAAAGGTCTTTTTTAGAGACTCTTGAAAGCAAGGCAGATTAATTTTAAGAGGTCACTCTCTCCCTTACCTCTCTTCCCCAACCACGCTGGATTTCTGTGGGTTTCATGATTAAGCCTTGCTTTTTCCTGAATATTTTGTTCAATCTAAAGAAATGCTCTTCTCCACTCTTTACCTTTTATGCATCTCTCCTCTCTCCCAACACCAAGAAGTCTTCCTCACTCAGCACTAGGTACAGTTCCCTCTTTCCAACTTCCCAAAGTCCATCTTACTTTCCTTTTTCCTTTTTTAAATCATCACATGTATCATTACAGGGTGAGTATCCCTTATGCAAAATGCTTGGGAAAGAAGTGTTTCTGGCTGATGGATTTTTTTTTTCAGATTTTGAAATATTTGCGTGTTACACATAATGAGATCTCTTAAGGATGGACCTGAGTCTAAATGCCAAATTTGTTTATGTCAAATTAACCTGAAGGTAATTTTATCCAATATTTTTAGTAGGCTTGCATTGTGACTGTGACCCATGACATGAGGTCCGTGTGGAAGTTTCCGCTTGTGCCACTGTTTCCCACCTGGTCTTGTACTGCCTGGGTGGCCGACCTGAATGCCTCTCCCGCCCTGATCCCCTCATTGCTCCTCAGGTGGGCTCCTTGAAACTGGCTGGGTCTAAGACAGTGGCCAAGTGAACAACAGCCTCTAACTTCATTATAATAAAATACACGAATAGTCTTCGTTAGCCTATCCTATCCCTCCCCTCATTTCTTTTATCCTGAATCTGCAACCTCCTGATCCCCAAGGGGTGGGAAGCTGATTTGCAAGTTCTTGGCCAGGAATCAGTCTCCCTCACTGCTCAATGGGTGCTGGGCCTTGTTATTGGTTCCACAATTCTGGGAGGGGGCAAGGGACCCAGCCTTTGGGGTCAAAGCTTGGTAACAGTGCATGGTGGGTGCTTGAGGAGTTTTGCATTTTGGAGAATTTGGATTGCAAGTGTTTGGATGAGGGATGCTGAATCTGCACTGGTTTTTAAGTAGCCATCTTCTCCGCTGGTCACTGTCCTGTAAAGGCAATGACCATTCGTCTTATCCGCCATTACATTTCTGGCATCTACACTGGCCAAGCGCTGTGTGCTCCACAAGTGCTTGCTCAGTAGGTGTGTGTAGTGAATGAGGAAGGTAAGAAGAGTCTGTCCAACCCCTCTCCTCTGCCGTCCGTGATCTTTTCTGTGTCACTCTTATAATTGCCGTGGCTTTACAATCAGACTTTAGAGATGATTGACAAGTTGCCCCACGTCACACACATGGAATCTGGTTGTTTTTTTCATGATCTCTGTTATTTGTACTTCTATATATACTTTATCATGTTTTAAACTAAGCTTATCAGAGGAGCACACACACACACACACACACACACACACACACCACATACACAGCACGGCACATCTGAGAGGGAGCTTGGTTGTAATTGCCTGGAATTTATAAATACTGAGAAGTTTCATGTCTGTTATATAAGGTCAGCTTATATATTTAATTATCTTTCTTATTTTTCCTCGTAGCTTTTACTGAACGTATTTCAACAATGTTTCATGATTTTCTCAGTAAAATTCTTGTGAATATATTTTAGATTTATTCTCAGACATCTCTCTTCTAAACATTTCCTTCCCAATGGTTGATTGTGAGTCTGTTCAGAGGCAGTTTGTGGACAATAGTCTTGCTCACTCTTGTTAACTCCAGTCGTTTATCTGTAGATTCCCTTAAACCGTGTTTATGCCTCTTATTTTCCTTCTCATTCCCTGCTTTTTCTTGTCTTCCTGTGCTTGTTAAAACCTCCATTGCATCAGTGACTGGGAATAAGGGCAGTAGATTCTGGCCCTTTCTGATTTTAGAGGGATATCTTTGTAATTGATTTTTGCTAGAAGTTTCTGGGAGATAATCAAGTTAGTTCCTTTCTCTTCTTACATGGTCATGATAAGTAGGTGAAGAATTACATAAAATATCTTTTTCTAAATCCATTGTGATTGCTATGGTTTAGATACGTGTTCCCCAAAGACACATGTGTTGGAGACTTTGTGTCAGTCCAGGCACGATCAGGAGGGGGGAGAACTTTTAGGAGGTTGGACCTAGTAGGTCCTTGTGGGTGTGCCCCAGGAGGGGTTATCGGGACCCTGCCCTTCCTCTTTCCCTGTTTTGCTTCTGAGGCACAGTAAGGTGAGCGACATTCTCCACCACGTGTGTCTCCACATGTGCCACATGTGCCACAGGCCCCAAAGCAATGGGATCAACCAACCATGAACTGCAACCCTCAAAGTTGTGTACCACAATGAACCTTTCCTCTTTTTAAGCTTATTTTCTCAGGTATTTTGTGACAGTAATGGTAAGTCAACTAACTTTGTAATGGATACTATGGTTTTGCTTCCTAAGGTATATAGGCAGAATAATGATCCCCTAGATCCCCTAGATTCATTTTTTATTTTCTGGAACCTATGAATATGCTACTTTACATGGCAAAGGGGAATTAAGATTGCAGATGAAATTAAAGCGTTAATCAGCTGGAGGGTCCTGGGTTACTCAAGTGGACTCTGAAAAAAAAAAAAAAGAAGTTAGAATGACATGATGTGAGAATAATGCGATCATCTTTGAGATCTTTAAAGATGGAGAAAGGGAGCCATGAGCCAAGGAATGTGGGTAGGCCCAAGAAGATGCAAAAGACAAGGAAATAGATTCTCTTCTAAATCCGCTAAGGGGGAAAAATGCAACCTTGCTGATACCTTGATTTTAGCCCAGTAAGACCCAGTACCTCCATGATTAGATATATGGGTGTTATTTTAGTCACTAAGCTTGTGATAATTTGCTTTAGATTACATAGGAAACTAATACAGCATTAATTTAATTACATAAAATCCTAATATCAAATCTTCCTTTCCTTTAAATTCTGGGAGAATGCAACATGATCATAAATTAATTTTCTTGATACAATTTTGAATTGGATTTAGTAATTCAGTCTATATTCACAAATAAAACAAAATAATTATTTGTTATTTTATTATTGCCTTATTGGGTATCAAGGTTATATTCCTACTCTCTTACATTATAATATTGGAATTATCTGTTTATTGAATGTCTAAAACTTGTAACATCACCTGTGTTTAGGAGGTTGGTTTTAGACTACTAACTGAATTTCTGTATCGATTATAGAATTATTCAGGAATCTTCTTTCCTCTTTTAAAAATATTTTTATTTTAATTGCTACATTATAACTGTACATAGTTATGGGACACAGTATAATATTTTTTAAAAAAAGTATACAATGTATCTTTCTTCTTTAGATTTTTCTTAAAAATGTTCATTTGAGGGCTGGGGATATAGCTCAGTTGGTAGAGCGCTTGCCTAGCAAGCACAAGGCCCTGGGTTCAATCCCTAGCACCACAAAAAAAAATTCATTTGATCTAAATTTTCAAATACATGGACAGAATGTGTCTCATTGTGTTTCCTTGTGATTTTAAAAAAATTCCTTCTCAAGATGTGGTTAGGCTTTATATTCCTAAAGTGGCTTTTTTGTTCATTGATTTTTTTTCCCAGACGTTTTAAAAAATTAATCTTTTTATTTGGAGATAACTATAGTTTTGCAAGTAGTTGTAAGAGAACAAAAAAGCAGGGAGATCCTCTGTATGCTCTATCCAGTTCCCCCATGCTAATGTCTTCTGAAGTCATAGCACAATGTCACCACCAGGACAACAGCATTGACATAAGATGCAGAACGCTTCCCTTGCCGTGAGCATTCCCCATGTGCTGCTCCTAGCTGCTCCTCTTCCCTTCCTCCCCTGTCCTTCTTACCCTCTTAGACTCTGTAGCCATGAATCCATTCTCCATGCCACCATTTTGTCATTTCAAGATTGTGGCACACATGAAATCCTTAGCATGTAACTTTGGAGACTGGCTCTTTGTACTTGGCATACTTCCCTGGAGATTCATCCGGGTTGTTAAGTGTATCAAGAGTTGGTTCCTTCTTGCTCCATGGTGTGGAGGTATCATGGTTTAACTATTCACCTATTGGTGGACAGCTGGGTTGTTCCCAGGCTTCTGTTACAATGAGTAAAGCTGCTAGAAACATTAACGTATGGGTCTTTGTGTGAACAGAAGCTTTCATCCCCTGGGATAAGTGCTCAGTAGAGTAATTGCTTGGTCAAGAGTAGTTGAATATTTCTTTTTTAAAGAAACTGTCAGGTTGTTCTTTATAGCAGCTAGACAATTTTACATTCACACATCAGCCCTGTATGAATGATCCAGTTTCTCCACATCCTGGTCGGTATCTGGTGTTGTCCCTTTTCTTATTCTTGCCATTCTGATAGGAATGTCATGGTGTCTCATCTGGTTTTAATTTGCATTTCCCTGATGATTTAATAATGTTGAGCATCTTTTCATGTGCTTATTTATCATCTGTTATAACCTCTGTGGTAAAATGTCTGTCTATATCTTTTGCACATTTTCTAATTGGATTGTTTTGTTTTTACTGTTTGTTTTTGAGAGTTCTTTATGTATTCTAGATACTACTTTTTTGTAGTATTGATTTGCAGATATTTCCTCCCAATATGTAGTTTATCTTTCCATCTTCTTAAGAGGTCTTTCACAGAGCAAAATATTTTAATTTTGATGATGTTCAATTTATCTATTTTTATTTTATGAGATCATGATTGTTTTTTGTGTAAATTTAAAAACTCTTCACTTACTTTTAGAACTTGCTGTGGTTTGGTTGCTGTTCATCCCACAAGGGTTGACATATTGGAATCTTGGTCCCCAGTATGGTGATGTTAAGGGATGGTAAGGGTGGGTCTGCTGGGAGCTTGCAGGTCAGAATGCTTGCCCTCAGAAGGGGCTGACAGCCTTCTGGGACTCCAGTCACTATTTGGCTTCCTGTCTTGGATGTCAACTCTCTTTCCCACATGTGCTCCCTCCATGATGCCATCTGCCATGAGGTGACACAGCCAGGGCTCTGTTACCTGAGCTAAGCACTATACTGTTGGGTCTTTCAGTGTCCAAACTGTAAGCAAAATAAAATCCATTTCTTTCTAAGTATCCCACTGCAAGTATTTAATCATAGTAACAGAAAACAGACCAACATGAGATGAGCTGCCCAGATGTCCTTTTGAACGCTACTCCATGTGAGTGTCTGAGAGGGCGTTTCTAGATGAGACTAACATTTGAATCTGTAGAATAAGTAAAGCAGATTGCCCTGCTTCAAGAGTGTGGACCCCATCCAGAATGTTGAAGGATTGAAGAAAACAAGAAAGCTGAACCTCCGCCAAATAAGAAGAAATTTCCTCTTGCCTGGTGGGGACATTATTTTTTTCCTGCCTTCAGACTTGATCTGAAACATTGGCTGTTCCAAAGTCTGCAGCCTGCAGGCCTCTGGTCTCCAGTTTGCCAACTGCAGATTATGGGACTTGTCAGGTGTCATAATTATATGAGCCAATTCTTTATAATAATTCTCTATCTATCTACCAGTCATTTATTTATCATCTATCTATCATCTGCCATCTATGTATCATCTATCTATCTATCTCATCATCAGTCTCTCTGGAGAATCGAAGAACATTTTGGCACTGGGAATGGTTTTAAAGGGAGAATTTTTCTGGAATTGTATCTGGGGTTTCTGGAATTGGCTTTCTAAGGTGATGGCATTAAAAGAAGGTAATGACTGGTTTTAGTAGTAAAAAGAGCATGTATAGTTTGTGGCTTGATCTAGCAATGGGTGTCTGAAAAATGCCAACACTGGATGGTTTTAAGCAGCAAGGAGCTGGGTGACTGTGTATGTGACACTTAGATCACTTTTCCCCAACTGACAAATGGAAGGAGGTGGACTGTGTGCTCCTAATGTCACTGGCCAAAGGAGGAAAGGCAAAAGGTGAGCTCAGAGACTTGCAACTCCAGCTTCATTACCGTAACAATGACCTAAAAACTTATGTGCCTGCCCTGAAAGAGACCCTTCTCTCAAGTGGCTGTGGGATTGAGACTTCTGAAAATCCCTGCTGAATCACAGCACACCCCCATCTTTGTGGAGTGCCCAGTGTTAAGGCGAAGGCATTCACTGGGAAGGAATGGGATCCTGAAAGTGGGAATAGAGACATGTGGAAAGACTCCAATGAAAAGGGACATTCAACTCCTAAATTCTGGTACATGGTCAAAAATTTATACTGGAAATCCTTCTCCTAGTCTTCTCTGCAGGGATGTATTTTTAATCAGGGTGACCGCATTGTGGAAATGGAAGTGACGGACCTCTTGAGGATGACTGGACATTGGTTCACAACTAACTCTAGTCTCAGAAGACTCAGAACATCACTGGGCTTCACTAGTCAGAGCAGAGGCTTGTGGAGAGCAGGGGATCAGTGGAGTCTAGTTCAGTTCCATCTCCCAGAGTCCAGTGGTCCTTGAGCCTAGCCTATGGCTATTTTGCAGTTCTAGAGTTCATAATCAGAATGCACACATCAGCAACTGGCAGAAACCTTGCACTGGTTCCCTGAACTGCGGAATGAGGGCTGTCATGGTGAATAAGGCCAGGGAATGCCACTGGGAAAATAGCCTCTACCTAGGAAAACAGGGAACCATAAGCAAGATTGCATTCCTGGGAGAACTGCAGGGATCAGTGTCACCATGACGTTCCTGAAAGACGCAGGGGTGGCGATTCCCATCACATCTCCTTTCAACCCACCTTTTTGGTCCGATACAGAAGAATAGCGGTCTTGGAGAATGACGGTGGGCTATGGTTCAGTTAACCAGGTGCATCTTCTACTCCAGGTGTGATTTCATTACTTGAGCAGATTATCACAGCCACTCAGGCTTTGCATGCAGCTATGACTCTGGCAAGTGCTGCTTCTCCACACCTGGAAGTAAGAAGCAGTTTGCTTTTAGCCGGCAAAGGCAGGCAGTCTACCTGCTCCGTCCCACCTCAGGGATACATCAGTTCTCCAGCAATGTGTCGTCGTCTAGTTTGCTGGGATCCTTATCACCTTTCCCTTCCATAAGATATCTTATTGATCTTTACATTGGTGATATTAACCTGATTGAACTTACTGAGTAAGAGGAAACAACTAATATAAACTTATTTGCAAGACTTGTGTGTCGGAGGCAGGAAATAAATCCAACAAAAAAATTCAGGGACTTTCTAGCTGGGTGAAATTTCTGGACATCGAGTGGCATGGGGCATAGAAAAATATCACTTTTGCAATGAAAATAAGTTGCTGTATCTCTTCTACAACCAAGAAAGAGGCTCAACACTTAGTGGGTGGGCCTAAATGAACTTTGGAGGAAACATTCTTTACTTGGCTATGTTCCTCTGGCCTATCTACCATGAGAGTTGAAAAGTTACTAGTTTTGTGTGGAACCCAGAATAGGAGAAGGTTCTGGAATAGGTCTAGGCAACTGTGCGAGTTGCTCTAACACATAGGCCATGTGACCTAGATAATCCAATGGTACTTCAATGGCACTGGCAGATAGGAATGTTGGCTGGGGTTCATGGCGGGTCCCCATAGGTGGATCGCCACCCCACCACATTCCCTTAGGGTTTTGGAGCCAAGCGTGCTATCCTCTGTGGTAACTGCTTTTCTTTTGAGAAATAGCTGTTGGCTTCCACTATGCTTTGGTAGAGTCTGAATGCTTCACCAGGAACCATACAGTCACCATGGAACCTAACTGCTCATCATAAACTGGATGTTATTGGACTCACCAAGCCATACAGTTAGGTGAACACAGCAGCATTTCATCCAATGGAAGTGCTATATGTGAAATCGGGCTCAAGTAGGACCTGAAGACACAAGGAAGATACAAAAAGTGGCCCAAATGCTCATGGCACTCACCCCTGCTACGCTTTCCTTTCCCAAGCTGCACCACTAAGCCTCATGAGGAGTTCCTTATCACTGTCCCTTCCATAGATTGACAGAGGAAGAGACTCAGACCTGGCTTATAAGTGGTCCTGTATGATCATCAGGCACCACCTCAAAGTGGACAGCTATAGTGCTACTGCCCCTTTCTGGGACATCCAGGAGGGATGGTGATGGAGACAAGTCTTCACAATGGGCAGAACCTTGAGTAGTGCACTTGATTGTTTTGGAGGAAAACTGACCAGACATGGGATTATAGACCAACTTACAGACTGTGGCCCATTTTTCGCCTGGATGATGGTCAGGGACTTAGAAGAAACTCAACTGGAATACTAGTCACAAGGAAAACTGGGAAAGAAGTTTGTAGTTAGATCCCTTTGAATGGACAAAATATGTAAAGGTATTTGTGTTCCATGTGATTTGCACTGAAGAGAGACCTCAGCAGAGGTGTGTTTTAATAATCAAGTGGATAGGATGACCATTCCATGGATGCCAGTTAGCCACTCACCAGCCCTTCCTGTCATCGTCCCAAGGGCTCATGAATAAAGTGGCCAGGTTGGCAAGGTGGAGGCTACCCTTGGGCTCAGCAATGTGAACTTCCACTCACCCAGGACAACCTGGCTATACCTCCTGCTGAACACCCAATCTGCTAACAGGTGACCCAACATTTAGTCTCCAGTATGGCTAATTTGCAAGGTGATCAACCTGGTGTACGGTTTTTAAAATTGGATGTCTACCATCATGGAAGAGGGAACATTTTGTTCTTACTGGTGTGGACACTTAACTCTAGACACAGAATTACTTCTGCTGGAATTAGGATCTGTGGATTTGCACCTTTCCTGACCAACCGCCATAGTATTCCACCGGATACTGCTTCTGATCAAGAAAAATTCACTTTACAGCAGACAAAGGGCAGCAATGGGCACTTACAAAATCCACTGATCTGACCATCTCCCTGATCCTCCTGAAGGAGCTGGTCTGATGGGTTGGTTAAATTGTCTGTGGAAGACTCAGTTATAGGACAAGGCACATGGCAATACCTTGCAGGGCTGGGGCAAGGTGTACCTATTCTGAGTAGCATCCAACCTACATCATTCTTTCTCCCACAGCCAGGATTCATGGATATGACAATCAAGGGAGTGGAAATGGGAGCATCACGCTCACTACTGACCCTCCTACTTTACTAGGAAAATATTTGCTTCCTGTCCCTGTGATAGTGCCCTGCTGGCCTAGAGGTCTTAGTTCCAAAGCCGGTAATTTTTACACCAAGAATCACAACAATGATTCCATTGAACTAGAAGTTAATAACACCCAGCTATATTGGTTCCTCAAACCTCTGAATTGATAAAAAAGGGAATTACTATAATGGCTGAGGTGACTAATCCTGACTATCAAGGGGAAATTGGACAACTTTCCACTATGGAGATAAGGAAGGGTAGTCTGGAATACAGGAGATCCATTAAGGCATTTAGAACTATCATTCCCTGTGATTAAAGTCAATGGAAACTTAACCTAGTCCTAACCCAATCTAATGGCCTAGATTCTCTCAAGAATGAATCTACATGCAGGTACTCCATGTAGAGAACATGGCGGGCTGAGGTGCTGGCTGAGGGCAGAAGGAATGTGGAATGGGTAGTGGAAGAAGGTAGTAATAAATACCATCTATGATTATAAGATTAGTTGCAAAAATAATTGTTTTGAGCATTTCTTCCTTTTTGTTCTGAATGTCTGTATGTATGTTTATCTTTGTTTTCTACCCTCTCTTGTCCTTTATCATCTAACATGATGGGTTTTGACTACATTAGATAATGTACTGTAAGTATTGTTGACTTAAGTTCTTGTATTTAAATTACAGAATATCAAGGGGAAGAATGAACATCTCCCAAGGATTCTGAATTCTCTTCCGGGGAAAGTTGGTGTGTTTTCAGCTGTATGCAGGGCAGCTGGATAGTGTTGGGTAGAAGTATAGCCTTGTTTTTGTCTTCAGGGAGATGTGTAGAAGTGCCATGTGTCCCCAGGATGGACTTGTGAAGGTTACTTTGATGTGTCAACTTGGTTAAGCCAAGATATTTAAATATGTGGTCAAATTCCAATGTGGTGATGCTGTGAGAATAATTTTCAGAGGAAATTAACATTTAAATCAATAGACTTTGAGTGAAGCAGATTACCTTCCACAAGGTAGGTAGGCCTCACCAATTAGTTGAAGAGTTTAAAACACATGAGTAGATGATTATATGATGAGTGTAACTCTACATCACGTACAACCAGAAGAATGAGAAGTCATACTCCATACGTATGTGATATGTCGGAATACATTCTACTATCTTGTGTAACTAATTAAAACAAATAAAAATTAAAAATAAAAGAGAAAACAACCTGAAGTCCCATGAAGAAAAGGGAATCGTTTGGACTGGGGATATAGCTCAGGTGGTAGAGTGCCTGCCTTGCATGCACGAGGCCCTGGGTTCAATCCCCAGCATCACCAAAACAAAAATAGGGGAATTGTCTTCAGACCCTCTTTGGTTTCAGCTGCAACATCAACTCTTACCTGTGTCTCCAGCCTTTCACCAACACCGCAGATTTTGGACTTGCCAGCTTCAAGAATTTCATGAACCAATTCCTTAAAATCTTTCTCAATTTCTCTGTCTCTAGTATGTGCACATGTATATGTATTTGTCTATATTTACACACACACACACACACACACACACACACACACATCCTTTTGGTTCAGTTCTGTTCTCTAGTTCTGGAGAACCCTCACTAGCACAATACCTCCACCTGCACGTTTGAAATGAGTTTCTTTCACACAGCATATAGTTGTACCATGTTTTCAAAAGGCAGTATGCCAATTTCTAATTTTTACCTGATCCATTTAGATATTTACATTTAATTTTGTTATTAATGTTAGGGAATATTTTTTGTTTTCTCTTACTTCACTCTGTTTTTAGTTTGCTTTTTCCTGAATTCTTATGGGTTACTTGAATATTTTTCTAAAATTCCATTTAATTCATCTGTAGTGTTTTTCAGTGTATCTCTTTCATAGCTTTTTAAGTGGTCGCTTTAGGTATCATACACACATTTCACTTAAAACAATGTATTGGTGGTGTCATTTTGCAAGTGTGAACAGAGTACAGACCTGTTACCTCCCTTAATGTCCCTTTATACTCTGACATTCATGATCATCTGAAATCTTTCTTCATATACTTAAAATCACATTAGACAGTGTTATAATTTCTGATTCAATTATCAGACAATTAAGAAAACTCAAGAGGAGAAGGAAGGCCTCCCACAATGACTCTTATTTTTAAAGCTTGCTTTTTTTTCTTCCTTCAGGAGGTTTCAGGTTTCTTTTTCTATCATTTCCTTTATGTTTGGAGAACATCCAGGAGCCATTCTCCTAAGGTAGCCAGGCTGACAACAGCGTCTCTTAGTTTTCCTGCAGCTGAGAATATCTAGATATGCCCTCATTTCTAGAGGATTTTTTTGGATATAGATTAATGGGTTGACAGTTCTCTTTTCTTTTTTCCAACATTTGAAAACTGTGCCACTCTTTTGGTCTCTATGGTTTCATATGAGAAATTCACTGTCATTTGTTTTAATTCCTTTATAAAGTGACATTTCTCTCTTGCTGCTTTTCAGATTTTTCCTTTATTTTTAGAGATAGAAGTTTGACTTTTATTTGTCTTGGTATGTTTTTATCTTGCCTGAGGTTCACCACGCTTCTTGAATCTCTAGGTCTGTCTTTTTCAAATTTGAAAAGTTTTCAGTCATTTTTATAAGCTCACTTTCTCCTTTCCCTTATAGCATCAATATTAGATTGTTTGCTTTAGTCCACGTGCATCTGATTAGATGATTTTTATTACTCTATCCTCCAGTTTAGTCATTTTTCCTTGGTCCTTTCAATTCTGATCCTACTTGAACTTTAAATTTTGGCCATTTTATTTTTTTATCTCTGGAATCTGTTTGGTTCTTCTTTATATCTTCTATTTTCTAAAACTTTTTGCTGAGACTTCCTATTTTTTGCTTGTTTCAAGTACATTTTAACTGATCATTGAAGCACTTTTATAATGGCAGGTTTAAAATGTTTTCCAAGTAATTCTAACATCTTTGTCAGCTCAGTGTTTACATGAATTTTCTTTTTTCATTCAGTTTAACAACTTCCTGTTCTTGATATGATGAGTGATGTTCAATTAAAACGTGTCTTTTGTTTCATTCATGTCTGCTCTTCACTGATTTTCTACTCTATTTGATTCTCTATCCTTTTTCAATTTGAATGCATATCTTATTATTTTGCCTTCTTGTTTTTTTAACAGTAAGCCTCTTCAGCTGTTGGTATTGCTATATCCCATAAGTTTAATGTCTATTTACAAGTATGATTTTTTTCTTTGCCACATGTATTGTTTTGATGTGTTTAAAATTTGATGTGTATTTTCCCCCTAAATATCTGTTATTGGGAATTCTAACTTGACTACATTTTGGACAGTCTTGCTTTATGCTTAAGTGGTCAAATTTCACAAATGTCCCCTGTACCCTCTAATTGTGCATGCTGTTATGCATGGTCATTAACTCTACCTTTTTTTAGTTGACTTGTTCTAATATTTAGCAGTCTCACTCGTTTCTTGTGTCTGCTTTATCTATTACTGAAACATGTTAGAAACTCCCTCCGTGATTATGGATTTTTATTTTTCTTTATCATTGTCATTTTTTTTCCACATATTTGATGTTATATCATTTGGTGACTGTAAATTTAGCATTGCTACATTTTCAGAATAATAATAGCTCTTACCATCATGTAAGGATTCCACCCCTCCCAGTGTTTTTCCATTAAGATTTTATCTTAATATACATACAACGGTTTCCCTTTGTTCAGTATTTCCATGGTATATCCTTCTAACCTGTGATGTCAACTTTTCTTATAATGTTGCAAACTGGATAGCACGGGATTATTAACGTTAGTCACCTTGATCATTTCTTTTAATTTACAAGTTTAATCTATCTATGTCAATTTCATTATTAGCTAATTTGGATTCATTTCTACCATTTTTTTGGAGGGGGGTGATATTTACCCTGTTTCCCCACATTTATCTTGTATGTCTTCTTATTTAATTTTAAAATTCTCACACTCTGCATATTTTACCTGCCATTTCTATTCTTTGAATAGTTCATTTAACATTTGACATAGATGATTAATAGAATCTAACATAACCCATATCTCGACCTTGATCCTGACCAAGGTTGTAACACTGATCATTCCCCTCTGTTTTAGTCAGCCTTTACACTGCTGTGACTAGATGACCCAACAAGCATGACTGTATAGGAGGAAGAGTTTGAGGGCTCACAGTTTCAGGGGTCTCAATCCATAGACAGTGGGATCTATTCCTCAGGGCTTGAGGTGAGACAGGAACAACATGGCAGAAAAGTGTGGCAGAGGGAAGCAGCTGAAGTGGTGATCAGGAAGCAGAGAGAGACTCCTCTTGCCAGATACAAATATACACCCCAAAGCCAAGCCCAATTTCCTCCTCTTCCAGCCACACTCAACCTCTTCAGTCACCACTCAGTTAATCCCTATCACGGGATTAAATCACTGATTGGGGTAAGACTCTCACAACCCAATCATTCTTACTCTGAACCTTCTTGCATCATCTCACACGTGAGTTTTGGGGACACCTCATATCTAAACCATAACATTCTGCCTCTGGCCCCCAAAAACTCACACTCATCTGACAATGCAGAATACATTTAGTCCATTTCCAAAAGTCCCCCACAGTCAATAGTTCTGAGATTGCTCAAAGTTCAAGTTCAAAGTATTTTCTGAGGCTCAAAGCAATGAGCTCCTATAAAATTAAAAGCAACTTACAAATATCCAACATATAAAGGTACTGAGTAAACATTTACATTTACAAAAATAGGGCATAGAAAGAAGGGATGGGACCAAAGCAAGACCGAAATCCTGCTGGGCAAACAAGTCCTATAGCTCCATGTCCAGCACCTGGGGCACATGGCGTCATGATTTTCTCTCCAAAGGGCTTGTGTAGCTCCACTCCTCTGGCCTTGTTGAATGCAGCCCAGTGACCTTCCTGTTGGCTTCTCTCTGCTTCGTCCCTGCAGCTTTCCTAGGACGGTGGCCCACATTACTGGCATTTCTTAATCTCAGGATCTCCACTGCAGCTCCGGCTTCCTCCTCACATCACGCTTTGCCTTCCCGGGGGCTGCCGTCAGGGACTCCGACCCTGCTGCACTTTGCCTGGCCTTACAGGCCTTCCTTTGAAATCTTGGTGGAAGCCTCCAAGACCCCCTAACTCCAGCATCCTGCTTTTCTGCAGAACCAGTACCGCGTGGTTGATGCCAATCTGCCACCATCTCAAGCAGTAGCCAAGCCTTCAGGGACCCTGGCTGCAGCAGCCTTGAGTGTCAGAGTGGCTGAGCATGTTGAAAGAACTTCCTAGGCCCCCTTGTAGAAGAAGGGTGCCCCACCAGTCTCTTCTCAAGAGATTTTTCACCTTTACTCCCTTGAACTGAGGTGCGTGTGGTCTTGCCAGTTCTTGAGATGCCCTCAAGCCATCTTTTTTATTGTCTCTAGGCCAACTCTTTAGCATTTCTTTAGTGTCAATAATGTCTTTAACAACTGCAGCTTTCTTAGCCCTAGTTTTCCTCCTGTCTTTCAAGTTCAAGTTTTTCAAATCTTTCTGCTGTTTTCTGCACCTGATTATCACAATAAATTTGGCTAAAAGTTGCCAGCAATGTTCATATCACTTCCTGAACGTTATACTCCTAGACATTTCTTTTGCCAGATTAAGAAATCCATTGCTTCTAAAATCAGCCTCATAGAAGTCTCTGGACTCAGGCAAAATGCAGACAACCTCTCAGCCAGAACATAACACCAATGGCCTCTACTCCTACTTCCAATAGAATCCTCCTTTTTCTGAACCCTCTTGAGCCAGGTCTTCACCAACCACAGTCCTATTGCCGTTCTGGTCTTCTGAGCTCCCACCAGAATCGGCCATTAATCTGTGCTTACAACAATCTAAAGCAGTTCCAGATTGCACTGCTATACATCTCAAAATTCCTCCCACCAATTCCAAAAAGCTCCAAAACCTTCTCAAATACATGGTCAGGTTTTCACAGCAATGACCCCATTCTCGGTACTAATCTGTTTTAGTCAGCTTTTTTGCTGCTGTGACTAAAAGATCTGACCAGAACAACTTTAGGCAGGAGAGTTTGTTTGGGGGCTTACAGTTTCAGAGGTCCATAAAAGGTTGGCTCCATTTCTTGGGGCTTGAGGTGAGGCTGAACATCATGGTGGGAGAGTATGGCAGAGGGAAGCAGCTCAATGGTGATCAAGAAGCAGAGAGACTCTACTTGCCAGATACAAAAATATACCCAAAGCCACACCCAATTCCCACCTCCTCCAACCACACCCTACCACTCAGCTACCACTCAGGTAATCCCTATCAGGGTAGTTCACTGATTGGGTTAAGACAACCCAGTCATTTCTCCTCTGAACCTTCTTGCATGGTCTCACACGTGAGCTTTAGGGGGACACCTCACATCCAAACCATAACACTTTCTTCATAAATGCTATGGGTAAGTAGAACTTCAGTGTCTCTTTTGGTGGATATCCAGTCACTGCCTCCACCTGCTTCTTCTCCTTTTTCTTTAAAATTAATATTTTTTTAAAAAAAGACTTATCTACCTATCATTTCATGTACTTACCATTTTTCCTTGAAGTTTGTTCCTTCTGAGTTCATTTTCCTTTCTCTTCAAGTATATACCTTAGAGGTTTCTTGAATAAATTCTGTTTGTGACCAATTGTTTTCATTTATTTGAAAATAAATATTCCTAATACTTTTAAATGACCTTAGTAGGTGTGTTGGCTTTTCATTACTGTGATCAAAATAAACAAAACAAACTTTGAAAATAAAAAGTTTATTTTGGGCTCACAGTTTCAGAGGTTCCTAATTCCTTTTATGGTTGTGTCAATATTTACAATTTTACCTCTTTAGCATAACATTTTTTTTCCCTAGGAACTCTATTTCTAGAAGCTTCTTCAAATATAGCTGACCAGAATTCTAGGGTACTGTGTACATTTCTCATATTTTTCATCTTGTATTTCCTTAAAAACATTTAAGGTCTTACTTCAAATTTTATATTCAACAATTCTGAAATCCAAAGATTCTGGGATCTTGTCCTGCTTTTGATTTATGCTGATTCTTGCCTTATTTCCTTGCATATTCTGTAATTTTAGAACTTGGGTTTGGCTGGGCTTTACTTGGTTATCCTGCACAAGTTAGGTTGAAGATCTGTCCCTCCAGAGCAATCTGCATTTGCGTCTGTCATGTCTCCCAGTGAATTTCTTAATTCTCAGTTTAGGGTTTCATAGACAATGCCAACAGTCTGAATTCCAAACCTCAAATATGCATGAGGCCAGGTCTGTTTTAAAATTGTGTGTGCGTGAGTGTGTGTGTGTGTGTGTGTGTGTGCGCTTAGGTAGTTCAGGGCACTTTTGCTTCTACCTGTGATGGAATCTTTGGTACTGGACTGGCCCTCCTGCCACGAAATGCCATTCAAATGGACAAAATACATGAAACCACTGTCTTCACACTTTGGGCAACAGGCAACCCAGGACTGTGATCCTTTAGAGATGGAAAAAAAATGCGGTGAGGATATGTCTGCTGTGTACCCTGTCCAGAGAATTTTCTGGGCTGTTTTCTGGGGTGGAAGGGCCCAAACAGAACATACAAGTGTCACTTAGCTAGGCAGATAGAGATTGGAGTGCTGCTTAGATAAAGAGCTGCAGAAATCTGTTCAGGAAATCCCTAAGACCTTGGTGGATACTGCCAGGACTGACCTGTGTCTCCCCTAACCCCTCCACCCCAAACTCCTGGGCTGAAACCCTGATGTCAAGTTGACTGATGTTGGAGACGGGCCTTCAGAGCTAACTGAGGGCCTGTGGGTAGGTCCTGTGTCAGACGGCTGCCGTCCTCATGAGGAGGGGAATGACCCAGAGTGCCCTGGTGCTCTTGCTCTGTCCCTCTCTCTTCCTGGGCACAAAGAGAAGCCATGTGAGGGTGCAATGTGAAGGCGGCCATCAACAAGCCAGAAGAGAAGCTTCATCAGGAACCAACCCTGAGGGCACCTTGACATTCAACCTCTGACCTCCAGAACTATGAGAAAATATGTTTCTGTTGTTAAGCTGCCCTGTCGCGGGTGTTCTGGCAGTCTAAGCAGATAAATGCAACTATTAAGTTGCATATGCTGAAGGCAAACCTCCCTGAGACCAGGTGAAGGACATCTACTGGGGAAAGAAAACCTACAGAGGTAGGCTGAATATCCACCGGAGTTCACACAGGTTGGGATAGGTTTGACTTCTGAATAGCCAGAGTGGAGAGACCTTGCTAAGTACTTAGGACTTCAAAAGAGACCCCAGCAAGTCCACACTTTGGGAACAAGGCTAATCCAACCCTAGATAAGGGACTCTACAGACCCTGTCTAACAACAGTTTAAAACCAACCTTGGAAGAATCAGACTGATCTGCCAAGAATATTAACTATCTGGCTGGACGAAACTCAAGATTCTACAAGGATTAGAGCCAAATGTAGACACCCAAAAGACGGCATCTATAATGTCCCGGATACAATATGAAATTATTAGACAGGTGAAGAAGGAACTCATTATTAGGAGAATAGTCAGCTAAAATAGAAATAGAACCAGAAATGAGAGAGATGATAAAACAGGAAGCGAGGGCTTTAAAATTATTATTATATAATTTTTAAAATTTTTTATTTATTTTTTATTTTCTTACTTTTTGCGGTGCTGGGGATTGAACCCAGGGCCTTGTGCTTGGAGGCAGGCACTCTACCAACTGAGCTATATCCCCAGCCCTAAAATTGTTATTATAAATATATCCAGAAATTTGAGAAATCTGTGAACATAAAGAAGAAACATTAGCCAAATAGAAACCATGAAAATAACCAAATGAAAACTCTAGAAGTAAGAAATATAGTATTTGAAGTGAAACGTTTTATGCTGCAGAAGAAACAATCAGTGAAAGTGAAGAAAGAGTAACAGAAATTATGGAAACCAAAGTACACAGGAAAAGGAAAGTTGGAAAAAAACTGAGCAGAGACTTGGTGTGTTAGCTTTCTGTTGTTGTGACAAAATACCCAGGAAAATCAATTTAAGGGAGGAAAGATACATTTTAGCTCATGGATCTGGAGCTTTCAGTCCATGGGTGACCCAGTTGCTTTTGGGCCTGTGGTGAGGCAGCAGATCATGGTGGCAGGAGGAGGAGCCAGGGTCCATATCTCCTTCAAGGGCAGCCTCCAGTGGCCTCACTTCCTGCAACAAGGCCCCACCTCCAACAGTCTCCATCACCTCCCATAGCACCACAGGCAGGGGACCAAATGAGCTTCTGGGGGACATTTGACATCCAAACCATAACACTCAGTGACCTGTGTGACAATCCAGGAGGTATAAATCTGTGTAACTGGAGAAGAGAAATGAGAAATGTTAAGGGCAGAAAAACATTAAACAAATAATAACTGAAAGTTTTTCAAATTTGATGGAAATTCTAAACCTGCAGATTCAAAAAGTGTGATGGGGGTCAACAAATGAAATCATACCAAGGCAAGCCATAAAGAATTTCCTAAAACCAACAATAAAGAAAGAATGCTAAAAGTAAACTGGATATAAAATTATATGTGAGGATGATGAAAAGAACCATTGTTCATTTCTCAGACAGTTAAGGGAAGAAGGCATTGGAATCTTTAAATTCCTCAAGGGTTGTGTGTTAATAATTATAATTTAAAAAGAAACTTAAAAAAAAAAAAACCAACCTGGAATTCTTTATCCAGCACAAATACTTTTCAGAAGTGAAGGTAAAATTAAAGACACATTTGGACAAAAGAACGCTGAGGGAATTCATCTTCCACAGGTTGGGGCCAAGAGGATTGTTCAAGGAAGATTGTTATGCTAAAAAAAATAATGGGAAAGTACCAGGAACAGTAAAGACGTAGGCACACTCTTCATTTTTTCTTTCAACTTTTTAGTTTCTCCTAAGGATAATTGACGGGTTAGCACAAAAAGGATAAAAGTGTCTCTAGGTCAAAACTCAGAGGGAATGTCTGCCAACAGCCCAGATGACGGGGTGGGATAAAACCAAAGTACGCTGTTGTCAGGTTTACAAGATATAAGTAAAAAAGTGGGTTATTGTTTGAAAAATAACTATTGAAATAAAGTAAAACCATTAAAACTAAACAAATTAAATATTAAAATAAACAAACCAATAGGTCAAAAGAAAATATAAAATGATACAACTTTTAAAAATTAATCCAAAAGAAGTAAGGAAAGGAGAAGAAAAGTTCCAGAAAGAGATAGAACAGGAAACAGAAAGCAAGAGACTACACATCCAAGCATGTCAATAATCACAATAAAGGGGAGTTGGAGACAAGCTGCTCCAATTAAAATATAAAAATTCTCAGGATTAAAAACCTCAGGACGCAAATGGGTCATGAGTATACATTCATTCAAGATGTATGTTGCAAATAGACACAGGTTAAAAGTATAAGAATAGAAAAAGACCAATCATGCCTAATCCTAATGAAGTTGGCACAGAATGAATATGAATAACAGAATAATAATAGTAAGAGAATTAGAGGAACATTTCATGATAAAAGAGTCAATTAATCAATATTACATAAAAATCCAATGATTATAAACCCAATGACAGAGCATCAGACCAGCTGACAGCTGATAAAATCACAGTGGAGTTTGAAATTTCATATCCCTGTCCAAAATACAGAACAAATGAACCAAAAGATCTTTAAGAATTCACAAAACTCACGCAGCACCGTCAGCCACTGACCTCCGGGTAGATCAGCACACTCAGGAATTGCAGAGTACCTGCTATTTTAACTGCACACGAATGCTCACTGGGATGTAACACAAATGGGCTAAAAAGTCAGGGTTAAAACTTTAAAAAAAATTGAAATGGAAAAAAATAAATCAGGTTTCTGCTCATTCTAGAACTCAGGCCAAGCCGATTCCCTCACTGTCTCTCTTTGCCAGAAGACGGGTCTCTCCAGCTCAGGTGCGCGAGTGGAGCCCCTTCCAGTGTCTGCTTTTTCTCCCCCCAGAGATCTTAGTTCCAAATCCCCACCTAATATAAAAACCTTATCTTTTGTCTTCCGTAGCCACAAAATACCAACCATCTGTGTTACTGAGGTTGACAAAGGTCTGCGAGACAACCAGCCATTAAGTTTTCTGCTTTGGGTTTTGTCTGTTGAGAATTTCCCTTTGTATTTTCTATGCTCCTCTGTGCATTTCGAAATATGCTTGAGATATTTTGTTCAGCATTCTAAGGGTTTTGTGGCCAGAGGGTTCTCCAATTATCTAGTTTCCCTCTTTCTGGAACTTAAATAAAACCTGACATATAATTCTTTAGTTATTTGATGGGTTCAAATTACATTGACCTAATCAAAAGTTCCCTCATTTAGAGCCAGACAGTACTGGGTTTGAATTCCAGCCCTGGTATTCTCCCATTATGTAATTCTGAAAAATGGGTAAGACTTCTCTGGGCCTTGATTTATAAGAGTTTTAGAGATCATAATGCAAGGTTTTTAAATTTGCAGTAAAGGTTTTCTCTATTCTTGCACCCTGCAGGACACACTAGGCAAAAGCAATAATGCTATCATTCATTTGCTCATCAAATATTGAATGCTCATTATGTGTTGGGGATACCTTTCAGTACCAGGACGCAATAACATAAGCATGCATGCCACTGGCAAATGATTCCAGATAAGTTTAAGAAGGCAATAGGATTGAGAATGTCTGTAGAAACATGGTAGGCTTTTCTGATCAGTGATAGGCAATTCCTATTTGATATGACATGACATTTGATTTAAATTCTGAGATGAAAATGTTCTAAAATTAGATAGTGGTGTTTGTTAAATAAATATACTAAAGTACACTGAATTATACACCGTAAATGGGTGAATTATGTTCCAATGAAGCTATTGCTTTAAAGTGAAAGAAGAGAAAGTGAGGTGAAAATCTTGCTGAGGAATGGCAGTATAGACCGAGGCTGGAATTGGGCTTAGCTAATTTGAGGAAAAGATCTGGTGTTGGGAGTTCAGTGATGGAGGATATTGAAAGCAGTCGAGATCTAGTCTGCAAGCAAAAGCCAGACCAGGTAGGGCTTTGTAGGCCATGCTGAGTATTTTGGGTGTGATCCAAATAGCCATGGATAGCCTTTGAGGGGAAAAACCAACTTAACTGGAGAAGAGAGAGCTCTGAAATGATCATCATGCTTTCTATCAGTCAAGAGGATTAATGAGAGGCAGGAAAAGTAGAAGCAGCAAATGAAGATATTCCACAACAGTTTAGGATGGAGGGTCTCATCACAATTTTGACTATGTCCTCAGTTCCCTCAAATTCTACTTTGATTACACACTTACTCTGAAAGCAGAGATGTGACTAAAAAGGCCAGGACATCAGAGAGACCAATAAATAGAGAATTCATGCTCTACCACAAAAGAAAATGATTATTGTAGTATCCTGAAGTTCATCTGCTTTTGATTTATAGTGACTGGAGTTATCATCATTGTAGGAAGGTCACAGCATTTTCAGCTGACCGAGCCTGGGCCACAAAGAGGGTCAGGAGTGTCACCTCACCAGACTGTGCTTCCTCAGTCGTGTTCCCTTCTCCACGATGTGCAGATCACTCTGAACTACTTCTGCTCTCTTCCATTTAAGAACCAAGCAAAATTTTGGTATCTGGAACCCATAAGTAAGAAACCACATGGCAGATGCTAACAAATTCTATGAAATACACAGCATGCTGCTTTAAATGAATGGCTAAAAGTATTGCCTTTGGAATCAGGCAAAATTTGGTTTGATTCTAAGTTATTCCATTTAATGAAAGACTTACGAATAGTTCTAATTTTTTTTTTTTTTGGGTACTGGGAATTATACCTAGGAGCACTCCACCACTGAGCCACATCCCCAGCCCTATTTTGTAGTTTATTTAGAGACAGGATCTCCCTGAGTTGCTTAGGGCCTCACTAAGTTGCTGAGGCTGGCTTTGAACTCGTGATCCTCCTGCCTCAGCCTCACAAGCCGCTGAGATTACAGGCGGGCGCCACCACACCAGGCTAATTCTAAATTTTGTTCAATAAAATTAGGGACAAAAATATCTATGCTTCATTGAGTGTTCAAGTGAGTTGGTTCCTGTAAATCACTTAGCACGATGCCTGATACAGAGCGAGCACTCCAAATGGGTAGCTTTTGTTATAATTTTTGTTACTTTTGTGAGGGGAAAAGAAATATTATAAAAAGATGAAGCCTAATTACCTTTAACTACCACATGAGGTTAAAATCATTATACTCTATGTAATCTAGGATAATAGCAATTTTTTTCTGTAACAAAATGAGACAAATAGCAAAATGAGACAAATAGCATTACCCTATGTACACATATGATTACACAAATGGTGTGACTATTTCGTGCACAACCATAGAAATGAAAAATTGTACCCCATTTGTGTACAATGAATCAAAATAATAAAAACAACTCCTAAGATGAAAATCAAACTCATTTGTTCAATATTAGATGAATATGTTACACATAGTCACATATACATACATATACATGTATTATAGATTTCGGAATATTAGGTATTTTAAAAATTTATTTTAGAATTTTAAAAATTCTGAAGAATTTTTATGACATTAAAAGAATTTTAATGACATTGAAGTCATCGTGCAAATAAAAAAGGAGGATATTATCCAGCACATACAATGTTATTTTGAAGAATGCAAGAATATCAGGACAGAGGTGAAGTACAATATGCCAAACATTAATAATAATTGATTTCAGGTGGTAGAAGTAAATGTGACTTTTTGGTTATGCTTTTCTCCACTTTTTCTCTTTTTTATTGTTTGTTTGGTTTAGTTATGCATGACATCAGAATGCATTTTGACTCATTGTACACAATGGAGCACAACTTTTCATTTCTCTGGATATGCATGATGTAGAGTCACACTGTTGGTGCAATCATGTAAGTACATAGGGTAATGATGTCTGTCTTCCACTTTTTCTCTTTTCTAATATGCTTAGATTCTTTTCTAATAATGATAAGAAAATGATTCAGCTAACATTGCAAAATACAGCAAAAGGAGCATCAAAATGCCATGGAAACAAATTGTTAGAACACACGGGTCTCCAGATACTTGGGAACTGTGCTGGGAGAGAATGATCACCTAGCCCCAAGGCTGACATTAAGTGGGGTAAAAAGGACCAAACTCTTCAGAGTTTTCTACCAGAGTTTGTGATATGTATAATGAATAGGTATCAAGAACTCTGGAGCACCTTCATTCATCCCATTGAGCTGTAACAGAGCATTTAATTAACACACTGATGTCATAATTTGACAAAAACAAATGAGAAAGTTTATCCAAGTGGGAGGAAAGGGAAAAAGCCCAAGGATGTAAGCAAGTTCACTTTCCTAGGGAATGGTTTCTTGGTAGTAAGTTTAGATTTTCTTTGCTGATTGCTATGTAAAACACAAATATCCAAGGATCTTTTTAGTAGAGAGCCCGTTGGTTCCAATGCAGTCCAAGCCTCTCTACTTGAGTTCCAATAATTACCTTTAACTAACTACCCTGCATTTGAATAGTCTAAAAGAGGAAGGTTCCTGAGTCTGGGAATCAGGGTGCTTTGCTGCTGGGTCTCATGCAGAGAGCAGACCAGTGCCTTCTGCAAGGGAGACAGTCTCCTTCTCAGGGGAACCGCCAGTGACCCACAAGCCAAGTCTCCAAAAGGCTAAAAGTGGCAGAGGAAGTTTAAACACACATAATGCAAGCACCTTGGTCTATAAGTCCCCAATATGTCATTATCCTTCAATAGAATTGTTTGGACTGAAATTTTTATGGTTTATAGATTTTAGGGCCTGGTAATTCTCTCTTCAAAGAAAGCATATGGGATTTCACACTGCATAATTGTCATCACGGTATTAAAGTATATATACAAGTATTCCTTACATCCTAATCTTGTACCGAAGACAGTTTAGTAATGAGTGGCTTTGAAGCAATACCAGCATAATTAAGAAAATTTAAAAAAAGCTTCACATAATGGTTGTGCCTCCATTTTCTTCAAAAAATTTGGTATAAGATCTACAATGATTCTGTAGTGAAATAGCCTCCCCAAATGAGTGTATAAAATTAGTGCATTTATCGGATTTAATGAAGCTTAATTCTTTAATTTAAACCTTAAGAGGAGAAAAGTGTTTTTAGGAGAAGTCACTATCAGGAGGGCCACGAGGAGAGGCCTGGCCCACTGTGCTGACCAATGACCACAGCCTGTGCTGGGACACATCCAGCACCTGCACAGCCAAGTTCTTTAAGACTAATAACGACTGCTTCTTGGGGTAATGAGTTTTTCATTAGAATAAAGCCACATCTGACATTTCATAAAGCTTACATGCAAATAAAATATCACACTCCTCAATGTGCAAACACATGCTCAACTCATGGTGTTAAGAAGGTACACTGCATCCAGACAAGATGGCAGCCAGGAATTTCAAGTGGTAAGTTTGTTTATTCGACAACATGATTATAAAATAGGAACATTACATTCACAAAAGTGGAAGTAATGAGCATAAACCATTATTTTAAAACAAAGATGAAAGGATCATTCTTAAGTGCCTTACAGAAAGCAAGCCTTTAATTTACAATGCTGTTCTTTAATGATTAATAAAATTATGGTTTTTTTTCCATGATAAAATAGCATGGTACCTGAGTATTACATAAATTTGCCCCATATGACAGACACTATTAAAATTATGTAGTAATTAATTTATTTAAGCAATTGTTTCTGCTCACCTTAACACCATTCTAAATGCTTTAAAACACAGAAGTGAATAATTACATATATTTATGGATGAAATTTTCTGGTATTCAATTATCCAAATACATAGTTACCCATCAAATTAGAAAATTAGCTACTTAATATGTAAAAACTAGTTTAAAATCATGATACTTGGTTAAATATAATCTCTGACATTCTCAAGCGACTTCTCAGCTTCAAAAATGACTTCAAAAAATAGCTTGGGGGTGAATCATTAATACATTCTGAAACACAGCCAAAACAAAGAGTTTGATTTCAAAGACTGAATTCAGAATAAGAACGAACTATTTTTGTACATTATTTTAATAAATTGGTTCTTTGTTCAAAATCTCAAACATAAGTGATATTAGCAATATGCATGCATGAGACCTAATAAAAATGGCACTTCAGGGAAATTATTGCTTAACCTGGAGGAGAAATGTTACTGTTGGATTCTTGCCTGGGGCATAAATTGTGGTTTTGCATTAATAAAGTAGGTTTTTCAATTCTCTGGCTTTTCGTGACACTTTGGAAGCTTCATGCTTTCCATGTAGATATTTCAGACAAGCTCTAAAATTTGAGAAGACACTTAACAAAATAAAACTCCCTCTTGGATGATAAAATATATTAATTCTACTATCACATAAATAGAACAAATCTGATTTATTTATCAGACAGGTGTTACCTTCTGAACCATCCAATCCAAATTAAATTCAACTCTGTGACAAACAATTCATTTTCTCATTAGGCAATCAATGTTACCTTCAATCAGGCAATTCCCACTTAGCCTCTGGACACAGCAGTCAGCTTTGAAACAAAGTTCCTAACCCTGCAGATCATGTAAAAAGATATGATTTCCCTAACAGCGGGTTTAAGGAAATCTGCAACAGAGATGCATGTTAAAGAGAAAATGAGTTCTTAAGAAGCTCTGTCGAGTCGATGGAGACCTACCTTCCCACAGTCAGTGATCCAGGAAATGAAATTTAGATGGAAAAATGAATCTCTGCAGTTGAAAGATATAAAATTTTGCAATGTTTTGCAGACTCTTCTTATTTTGAGAAAGGGAAGGGATTAGAGAAAACATAATATTCCTGGTTTTTAGAGGAAAGTGGATTAAACAGTGTTATTTTTAAACTCTTTCCAGTGTTGACTATTGCTATCAGTAACTAGTAAGGCCAGTGTATTCGTTTGGTTATGCTGATTAAACTGCAAAATCCATAAAAATATTCAGAACTTATCACTGGTAAGCAAACCAGTAAAGCATAAAATAACATAAAAGGAATAATACTTTATACATCCTGGTTAATAAAAGAATTTTTAGTAAGAAAATCTTATCATTTTTATAAAAAGCTTCCCATTTTAAACATCATTAGTCACATGCACAGTTAAAATACTATCAATAAATATTTTTAAAATTTTGATAAAAGCCGCTGTGCTTTCTTCGTGGAGACACCGCTTTCAGTCATCTTTTTTGTCCCAGGAGCCATCTTCATGATTTTCAGGACTGACTTTATTACTGGCCACGGAGGGAGCTGGCTGGACCTCATCTGGCAGGGAGTACACGTGGCATGTCTGCAGGTCCAGGTATGTTGTGAACACCTTAGCATATTCTGGGTGTCGTAAGGCAAAACGTTTGAAATCCTCTAGAAGGGGAGGAGAAAAATCCAATAAATTGGGTGAATCTTCTTTTGATAGGATGTAGATTAACAAATGACTTTAATCGTACAGTTGGAAAATTCTATTACTTTACTCACAAACATTGCTCATGGGAACATGGCTGTCCATCACTCTGGAAGACAGTTTTCCATTATCCCCTCACCTTGCAGATACACGCACTCTAGGACCCATTAATTCTACCCTTAGATACAGAGCCCAGAGGAATCTGGGCATATGGTGCTCTTGGGGACAGGCCTGAGAATGGTCACAGCAACGTTATTCATAATAGGTAAAAACGTGGAAATGACTCAAAAGCCTGTCAACAGCAGAAACTGGTAAACTGCAGTAGGTTCATGGGACATAATAAATGTTACACAACAATGAAAGGGAGTGAAGGGCATGAGACAAAAGCATGTGGAGGAAACTTAAAAGTGTAACGCTGCCTGAACAAAGCCAGATATGAAAGGGTACATATACTCTGTAGGGGGCCACTCATATGAAGTTCAAAAACTTAGATAAGACGAGCTACAATACTTAAAGAAGGATGGCTCTGTGGTGAAATGGCAAGGCAAGGCAGAGATTTCGAGCTTTGTTTGTGGTCTTCCTATGCTGCCTAGGCTGATTGAGCTCCAGCTCAAGCCCCTGACCCACCTCAGCCTGCGGGCACTCAGGGACTATTGGCGACCACAGTGCCCAGCTCGAACAGGCCTTTACAAGTGAGACGGGGTCACGGATGGGACGGGGCCCAGAGTTTGGGATTCTAGAAAAGCTCTAGTTCTTGACCTGAACGGCAGTTACATGGGAGTTTGCTTATAAAACTTCATTTTATTCTATATTTTTTAAATTCTGTTTTCTGCATTTTGAGTAATAAAAATTATTTTTATTACTTTTTAATTTTTTTGTGATTTTTAGTAATAAAAATGCTTTTAAAAAAATTATGTTATCCAGGACTTTCTATTATTAGTGGCTTTGAAAACTATTTTAGCCCTTAACTCTGGTATAGAAAGATCAGTCTTGAAAAGCTGAGCCCTGGCATATTGACAATGGCTAGGAAGGTATATAGAATAAGACCTCCGAGAGGACTTTTTTTTAATCAAGTGTTTTAGCTTTAAGAGCTGAGACAGAGGTGTAGAAGGCTTACCAAGGTAACTACCAGGATTTGGATCTTAAGCCTCCAGTAAGCTGGGGTTTCTAAGATACAATATTGCCCTCGATTTTGAAATTTCTCTATCCCATTCGACGCGTGTCCATTTTGATGATGGGGAAGAGGACTTAAGTGACTTTTAGGATAACCGAGCTTGACAGCGGATTTACGGAAAGAACTTCAATTCAAGACTAGAACTAAAGTTCAAAAGATTAAGATCATCCATTGGGACATCAGTGGCATTAAAGAGGATCTCAATTCTAGAAGTGCAGTGAGTTGGCTCTAAGTGGAATCTGGGTTTTAATTTGACTAATGGAAAACCAAGAACAAAAAGAGTTTAAAGGAGCACATTTGCAACACATGTCAATACCTATATTTAAAGTGAAATTATCAAATTCCTCAATCACTCCTAAAAAAACTGGACTTGCATAATATTGGGGAAAGAGAGACATTCTATGCATTCTGAAAAGAAAAAAGGTTGAACTTCAAAACACAAAGCAGACTTCCCTAAAAGGACATTATTTTCCTTTGAAATAGTTATGCTAAACAGTTTTTCAAAATTTGGCAATTCAGAGTAATAAAGAATTGTACTTGTGAAAGGAAAATGGCCAAAGAATTAGTATACAGCATTTATGAAGTTTTGCCCTGGTACCTACACTCCCCCATTTCATCCTTCTTGAGTTGTTTAAATGCACTCAATTAAGTGCCTGAGGCATTAAATTACCTAAAAGAGAACGTGGGGCAGCCCAAAGACAGTACATAAAAACAGGTAAGGGAAGTGTGTGATCCACTTCTCCATCCCATGGAGGTTAACGAGCTAGAACTCTTTGATCATCATAAGGGGAAGGTAATGAAGTAATTAAGGAATCCCCCTCTGGCCTGAGGGGAAGACTGGGGAAGATAAGCTGCCACGACCACATCAAAGCTGGCGCAGGAAACAATCCCGAGGCCTCTCCACCGAGGTGCTTCTCAAGGAATGCAGGAAGCCCCAGGCTCCCCTTGCTGCAGCCATACTTAGCTGTGTGGGCCTGAGCTACCAGGAAAAGGCACGGGCCCTATGACGGACCTGCCACTCTGCCAAGGACTTCCTCCATGACGGTCCCTTGCTCACAGGGGCTGCAGATGAGATGACCTGACACGAATGTGAAAGCTCACACAGCTGCGAGAGTCACCATCAGGGAAGCTGCTGTCACTGCCGGCACCTTGGTCCCTGAAGTAGTCACACCCAGCTTGATTAACACACTCAGGGCTGTCTGGCCACGCTGATGGCTGTCACACTGGCAGCAGATCTGAGAGGCACTGAGGTGCAGTCATTGGTGCAGGATCTAAGGCCAGACCACCCTGGGCTCTGAATCCAGACTCTGATGTTTGTTGGCAAGATTATCTTAGAAAGTTACTTATATTCTTTGTACTCAGTCAAATAAAAGTCATTAATAATACTGATTAAATAGGCTTGCTGTGAAGATTCAACGAGTTAATGTCTACAGAATGTCTGCAAGAACACCGAGTGGTAACTAGGTGTGATACCACTACTACCATCGTCATCACTGTCACTATTGTTTCCACTATTAAGACTAACAGTTAAGGGGCACATGTTGTGTGAGCCTCAATTCATGGTCTAGACACCCTCTGTGTAAACTAGGAGGTCAAACTGCCGACTCACCATAGGAAACAGAGTCTCCCTGGGCAATCTCCTTGAAGAGCTCAGAAACGTCGAGGTTGGGCAGCCCAAGAGAAGCCTGGAGAATGGTAGAAAACTCTTCCTCTGTTATGGAGCCATCCTCATCAATATCAAAAAGCTGGAGGAGAAAACAAAATAAAATATGAGTCTGTCTCCTTGGGCACTTGTGGTATGGAATGATCTTGTAAAAGAAACTAATAATCCAAACATTTATGGTGCCAGGGGCAAGATATGTGAACGAAGAAAGTATGGTCTCTGCTACTCTTACACTTATGGTTTAGTGGTGGAAAGAACCAGAATTAAAATAGAGGCACAGGGACACAGGAATCCTGTGGGGAACAAGATAAATCCCACCCAAAGAGGTCCAAGGAGGCTTCCAGAGGAGCTCATGTCAGAGCTGAGTTTCAGAACATGAAGAGATGTTCCCAGAAGATAAAAGGAATGGCAGGTGACTGCCTGGGGCTTAAGTCATGAGCCTGAGAGGCAAGACTCAGATCCTGGCAGATATAAAACGGGTCGCCTAATCCTGCAGAAGATGACAGGAGTGGAGGTGAACTGAAGGTGGTCTTGGAAGTGGGGTGTGGGCAGGAGGCTGGGGAGGCTACAGACAAGAAAACCAGTTGAGTTTGGGTACATAAGCAGGAAGGGGAGGAAGGGGCGGAAATGCCACAGGACCTGCAGAAGAGGTTTGCAGCCATGGAGAGGAAGGTGACAAAGATGGCGGGGGCTCTCTAGGGGCAGCAGGGTGAAAACAGGTCTGGTTAACCAAGAGAGGGAAAAGAGAAGAACAAGTACCAAAGGAGATCAAGAGCTGGACCCAGATAGGTTAAATCTGAGCTGATGGTGCCAGGAATAAGTAAGAGATTCAGATACCAGTTTAGGAGACTGAAGAGGCTTGAGCCATGGATTGCGGTGAGAACAGACACTGTGGGTGTGTGTGCACTTACCTGTGGTGAACATGCAGCGAGGCAAAGACCTGGGACACAGCAGTGGAGACATGGGAGAGTGGAGAAAGGAAAGACTGAGAAGCAGAAGTGGGAAGACCCGGAAAGAAGAGTGTGCACCGTCGAAGCTCAGGGAGGGCCTTTGTGTTGGGGAAAGAGGTTCCGATGGTGGTAATGGTCACCAGGGAAAAATGCCATAGGAAGACCAAGCAGGAGGCAAAAGGGGCTGCTTGGGGTTGGTGACTGGAAGATGGTGATGACTTCAGACAAGTTTCGGGGAATCAGAAGTCACATGGTCATGGGAATCACGGGATGTACAGAAGAGAAGAGCAAAGACAACTGGGATACCTGCTTCTTTTGAGAAATTAAGAATAAAGGGTGGAGATACCGAGGTAGTAGCCAGGCACAAAGGGAGGTTGTCTTTGAAGTCAGGCACCAGATACGTTTATAGGTGAAGGGGAAAAGGTAGCAGAGGGGGTGAGGCTGAAGGTCAGAGAGCAAAAGGGGTAACAGGAAATTCATGTCTCATGGTCCAAATCGTCTCCTAAGACTTTAATGGTGCAAGCACTTACTCTCCACAGGTGCTGATCCAAAGCTTCAAATCACTCTGCATATGTTAGCTCTTAACCCCCCACGGTCCACGTTTGTGGGAGCCACCGTCAGCCCTAGCTTACAGATGGGACAGAGGAAGCCCAGACACTTAGGCACCTTTTCACAAGGTCACACAACTTGTAAGTGGCAGAGCTGGTTTCAAATCCAGGCAGGTAATGTCTAGAGTTCCTGCTGGCCAAATACAAGATCAACACCAGAGACTATCAGGCAACATACGGTATGAGGATCATGAAAAGAATGTCGGCACACACTGAACAGGGTTTTAATCATTCACACTCTGGGGTGGGGAAAAGCACAGCTTGCTGCCCCCAGCCAGAAAGCACTGGATTTCGGTCCATTTCCCACCACTCAGCTCTTGACTGGGGAGGAAATGGCTGGGGCGTGAGAAGTGAACCAGCCTCGGAGGAACCAGGGTCTTACGCACCTTGGACTTGGTGGTGGCACTGGCCTCACCAGCGCCAGTGCTTCCTCAAAGGCCTTCCTTTCCTGAGCATCCCTACAACTCGACTCCACAGCCAGCCCCTGCCATGCTGGTGCTCTGGTGGCCCTCCCTGCTGCACAGACTCCCTCCACCTGGTCCATGCAGGGGCCTTCCCTTCCTCTGCCTCCTCCCACAACTACCCCGATCCAGCCCCTCATCAACTCCATGACCCTCCCTCACCATGGCTCCAGCATCTCCCTGCCTCACAGTTCCCAGACCCATGATCGGTGCTCTGGTATAGAGTTTAACACCCTGGTTTCCCCCCACCATTGTACAGAGTACTGCAGGACTCTCAATCCAAACCTCCTGACTCTCCCACCAAACATGTGGTCCAAGGCCATTCAGACCCTCCCTGGACTATGAATTATGAATTGAGCTGGAGCTCGTTCACTTTAACTACCATGCCCACGGGAGGGTTCCGGGAGGTCCTGCAGCAGGGACCGCTGCTGCTGCCCAGCTCTGTTCTCCCTTAGTCCACTCCCTGGCCTGAGGACTCATTCCACTCTGGGGTCAGCCAGTCTGTCTATTGCTTGCAACTGAGAAACTCCACTAATATTCTACCTCTGAAAGTCACTGTGAAGTTGAACTAAGGTAAAAGATGGGTAATTACTGTGGAGGCAGCCCAGGAAGAGGCTGGGAAAGGGTCTTACGTATAAAAGGCCACTGCTAAAGGAAACACAGGAATATGTAAAAACATTTCCCAAACATACAACATACCTGAAGACAAAGGTTAAAGAAGGTTAAGAAAAGAACCAATGGGATGCATGACCCTTGCCTTACTGGAACAAAGAGCTAAGTATAGCTGTGAGTTTCCGTTCTTCCCTCCCCTGTCCTCAAACCAAAGTCTAGGCGAGACGAAATTCTCACGACTTCTTTAAAAACAGTGATTACTGTACTTAAGGGTCAAACTTTCTATCAGGTCTTTCATTGGTAAACCAAAGGTGACTCTTTGCCCAGCTAGACCTGTAATTACACTCACAACCCCAGAACAGAAACACAACTCTCTGGATTGGAATAAGCTAGCTATGTGTGTAATTTTAGGGTTTATGATGAATAAGTCTGTAAAAGCTGAAGGTTTTAAACTTTAGAAAAAGTTCAGGCCCGTGCCTTAGGACCATCTGCTAAGAATCAGCCACTTAGGTTCCTTATAGGCCTCGCAGTTAACTGAGCTTAAACCAGTAAGAAATAGCAAGCAAGCCCAGGGAACCTTTTATCAATGATGGAACACATGAAAATTCCTGAGGTTCCCCCTGGCAACCTTGAAGACATGAGAAAGAACTCTGGGTGGAAGAGCCGTGCCAGGAGTCACTGTGGGATACTCTTCTCTGAGAAAGTGAGGAAGAGAGAAGAGCAGGAAACGGACAGAGAAGGTCCACGGCTTCCATGCTGGAAGGGAGCGAAGAGGCCGTGGGACAGCCCCACCCACAGCTTCACAAGCAAGGAGGGAGGTGGGATCCTGTTCCACCTACGGGTGGTCACGGAGATTTGAACCTGAAGAAAACATCGTGTTTCAATCCGAACAGATGAAGCACCTGCACTCAGCACCACGCACACTCTGGAGAGTGCTCCGCGCCCCCTGCTGGTGCTCCTAAGTGGTAAAGGAAGTCTGGGTCCCCACCATTCATACCTTCATCAAGTTCTGCTGGGAGCCAGGGACCAGGATTTTACTCATTTGCTCCCAGTTAGATCCCTGTGCCGCCACGATAGTGCAGGACGGTGGGAACTTGGGATGTTCATGGTGGTGTCCCCAGACAGCACAACAGCAAGGGGAGTCCACCAGCAACACGCCACTTAGAACATCTCTGACATGCAGAATGAGGGAATAGGGCAGATTGGAATTTTCCAGATAGTGGATCAGGATGATTAGTGACAAGTGGTATTTACTTATAAACCTTGCTTCAGGGCTTCAAACCAAAAAGGCTGAAAAGAAATAATTTTTAAAGTTGATTTGTCAAATCACCTGCTCTTCAACCTAGACATTGTTTCCTAGATGCTTCCATTTTGCTTAAATGGATGGCTACTTTTGTTCTTTCTTCTCAGCAGCAATTGACTTAATCACATTATTCTCCTGTACGTGTCAGTGGATCTATAAACTCACGGAATAGGTTCGCTGACTTTCAAATAATACACTTAGAGTCAACACTTGTTTGTGAGGCAGACCAAGATGCTGTCAGTGGGGTTGACAGTACCTTAAATGCCACCTGGATGATCTCCTCCGTGTTGGCCGGGTGGCACAAGACGGCCAGGCCAATCACATACTCTCTGAAGTCAATAGTGCCGTCCTGGTTCTGTGAAAAGACAGGGGAAATGGATTAGGCAGGCCACTGGTTGCATTACTACTAATCACATCACATGGTGAGATTCAAACATGCCGCAAATCATCGCCAAGCACGGAGCCTGCATGGAGGGAGGTGCTGGCTCGGGTGGAAGGGCAAGCACCGTGGCCCAGGCATTCCCAACTAGAGGAAAATTACATTTTCTATTTATCAATAAAGCCATTTACTGTGGCCTCCAGCATCCAGCCTAGGTTCCTGAGCTCAGTCTCACTTGAAGGGAGCCTCAAGGGGGGGTGAGGTCTAGGATTGTCGCACTTAGTGGGACCAAAGCATGAATTTCACCATTCCAGGTGCTCTTCTCAGGATGGCCAACACCAAAGGGTCACCAAAGGGCCTTAGGGGTTACTGAACAGTCCTCCACAGAGAAAATGGGAGGGAAAGGAGAAGGGTAAACTGAGGCCCGGGCAGAGGCTCTATTCTGCCTCTCCTGCCTTAATTTGTAGTAAACCATCAGCAATTGGAACACACTTCAATAGCCCCTGGGTGTATCAGGTCCCACAAGACCCTGTGCTTCTAAGCCAATAAAAATGAGATGTAACACCCCAGGAGGCATTTCATATAGCCGCACCAAAGTCAGGACTGGCAATTCTATTCCAGGCTGTCTGAACATGAAGTCTTCCCTACACTTTCACCTGGACAGGAATATGGGCAGGGTGAAAACAGAATGAGAAAACTCAAGACAAAGAAAAAACAAAGAGGGACAGGGCAGAAACTGAGGGAGGATGGAAGGGAGAGAGAATGGAATAAGATGGAAAAAGAAAGAGGCCTAAGAGAGGCAGGAACCATGAAAGAGAGTAGGAGATAAAAATGGAGAGGGGAGTGAGAAGAGAGGAAGAGAAAGAAAGACAACTGTCAACCAGCACCATGATCCTGTTTCCAGGTACTAGAATCATTCTGGCAGCAAAACCTTTAAGTGATGAATTCTCAGAAAAACTATGAGCCAGTAACAGAGCTAGCGCAATACTTAATTTGATAGATTAACAGATAATGCCTGGCAGTGACAAGAGTGTGATCTTGACTGTGACTAAGTATCTGCACTTCAGTCGAGAGCTCCTAATGACAACGACCGCGTTCTCCGTGTGGTTGTGTCCATCCACTGCCTCGCATGGGGACAGCTGCTAAAAAACTGAGTTCTGAACCTTCACTTTAAAACCTTGTGGCAAGCATTCTTCATTGGGGTTTCACGGATGAACTTGGGAGAGGAGGAAGCTGTGGAGCCCCTGAAAGGATGTGCAATTTTTGTATGTACATTTTTCTAGGGAAAAATCTGGTATTTTTTCATAAGCTTCTAAAATAACTGAGGCTCAAAATGTCAACAATTGCTTTCACCATATTGCTTTATCTGACTGCAGGGTGGAAATGAAAAGGAATGATCATTTAATCTCACTTTCCTACTAGAGAAGGTAGAAACCGAGGTTTCAAGATTTCCCTGAAGTAACAGAGTTTATTCCCAAGATGAAAACTCAGGTCATGCGACTTCCATATTTGTCTGGAAAGCAGACACGTAGGGAGCGATCTTTTTCTTTCTTTCCTTTGATCAAGCTTATTGAGGTATCATTTACATTCAATAAAATGCATCCATTAAGTGGGTACTCTCTGGTGGCCCCCACAATCAACATTAACATTACGTCACCTGAGAAACTTCAGGGAAGGCGGTTCTAAGGAACGTGATTTCCTTCCTGTGCCACCACCCTTCTTTTTTTTTTGTTGCGCACCATGGAGAGCTGTTTTTAAGGAGTCTTAGAGATTGAGGAGCTGACCGAATCATAGTTGTGCAGCTTAACACTAAAAAATTTCTTCTGCAATTGGCCCTTTCCACTAATCAAAACAGAAGTCACACATATAAGTTCTGAAGAACAGGTACAGTGATAGTGATAGATGCTTGTATGGTGTGAAAGACTCCTTGAATTTACTTTGCACCTTTATTGTAAGATATCCAAATTTTACCTGTTCTCCCAAACCTTATGCATAACATAGGTCAAGCACAAGAACTCATTCTGTGGAGGGAGAAAAGGAACATCCTTAATATCACCATGAGTCACGGAACAAGGTAAAATCCTAGACCCTTCATTTTCACTAACAGTCTTATATATGAATAGTTTTGACTGACATAATTATATTAAAGGAGACCCTTGACTTAATCACATTAAAAAGCCTATGGAAGGTTACTTTCTAATAATGCGAAGGGAAAAAACAGTATGTAAATTATTCTAAGGGATTATCTTACTGTATTAACAAAATAAGAGACTGTAAAGGTTCTAAATTCATAATTTGCAATCAGAAGGTATCACAAATCATCCAATCTCTTCATTTTTACTAATGAAAAACTCAGACATATATTTCTCTTCAAGTTACAAAACTCACTATTGCTCTAAATTACAACTTAGGTAGTCTGAAAGCCAGTCAAAAAAAAAATGATGCAAAGTAGCTTAATCAAATATATTTAAAAACAGATGATAAGTTAATAGCAACACATACTAATTATTATACTTACGAATCAGTTTCATGATAACATTATTTCAAAAATCTATGGTCCTTTCCTTTAAATACTTACTGAGTTCCCCAGGAAGAATTAAAGCTCATTAAAAACATCTACACTTGAAAATCTTTTCAGGGCCACACTTCAAAGGAATGGACCAGCTGTTTGGAGGCAGTCTCTAATCCAAGCATAACTTGTCCCAATCTGCAGCTCAGGTACAGCCCAGAGTTGGAACCTAGGAGTTACTCTGAGTCACCGTAAAGAGGAGTGTGACTAAGCCTTGTTGAAGCTCTGGCCGTGGACTTCATGCCTGTCCTGCAGGTCAGCAGGATCAAAAAATCAGAAATGCCTGTGGGGGTCAACTCTCAGCCCACAGTCACCCAGCTCCTTTGATCTGCTTCGCTTCCAGGGCCAGAGGAAGGTTCTGGGCTGCTTGTTCATACACTGTCCATTCAAAATTTCAGAAGAGTCAATGGCCCAATTTTCAGGTATCAATTCTCTAAGGTTATTTCACAGGTGGATGTATTTGACATGAAATCAGATAATCTTTATGACTTTTTAAGTCTAGCAACATGTAAGGCTATGTCTGGAATACATTTTGCAATAGAAAACTCCCAAGGATAGGGACCATTTTCTTTGTGTTGTAACTGATACAATATTATGTTCACATATGAGAAATAATCCATGTTCTCAAAACAATTTCAAAATGTTTATATAAAACAGAATTTACTAGCCAACAGCCCACAAAAAAGTCTTCAAGTTGTTGAAGGTAGACTATAAATCCAAAGGAATAGTATTATTAAACTATAGTAAATTCTCAGTTATCCAAAAGAATCAGAGAAGAGGAGACTGTTTACCTGGATGTTCGGATTGAGTCAATTTCTCCCACACATGTAAGTGTGCTAACAATTTTCTTGGAATTAAATATTCTTAATTTACTTAGCATGAAAGTAAACAAGTTTTAAAAGTAATTCTGGAAGTTCTTCAAGATCAATGCACATTAAATCCAGTACCCTGCAGGTGCCTCCACAAGTATGTTTTATGTCCCCGTTCTGGGGACTTGTGTGACGCTGATAAGATTTCTGACTGAGATTGCTTTGTTAGTCAGCTTTCCAAAACATACGTACTGCTCCTCAAAAATATTTAAAAGTGACCTTGACGATGACGTACGAAATTTAAATGTTTTTCAAAGTTTGTGACTCTTAAGCACAAAGCTCACCAACTGTTTCCCTGCTTTTACAGGTTGAAGAATTTAAGGGATTATATCAAGATGAAGTTACTTTTTCGAAATCACATGGGATATTCTGAAATTTAAAGCATAAATGGTACAATTTCACATATTTTGTCACTATTTTCAATTTACTACATTGATTAATGTTACAAATTTTAAAATAATGGGGTAGATACATCAAAAACCTTTGTCTCAGGCCAGAGTAGACTTCCAAGTAGGATTGGACAGATTTTTAAAAGCTGTCAATTAATACTTCCTCTAACATTGAAAATATTCCTCTAAAACATCAAATATTAAATGAAAACTAAGAAATTCAATCACTTGTTAAGCTATGGGTTCTAAACTATGCAAAGATTTAGTTACTTGGAGAATATTTTGGAGTTTGGACTGAAATCTTTATTACCCATGCTAGTAACAGAGATTATTTATACAAATTTCATATAAAGTCAGAAAGAACAGAAGAGAAACTTGGGTCACATCAGGGTGCTTTCCCACCTGCATGCCAGAGAATCATAAAAGCAGATAATCCCTCAACCTGAGGAAGAAGGGAAATACTTAATGCCACCCCTGCTGGGAGAGGATTGTCTTTTAACTTTTAGTAAAACAGTTACAGTGATGTTTGGAGCAAGATTTAAGGATACATTGTCCTTCCCACAACCATCATGTAGAAAAGTTCCATTAAAAATTGAAATATTCTGGCCTGGGGATATAGCTCAGTGGGTAGAGTGCTTGCCTTGCAAGCACAAGGCCCTGGGTTCTATCCCCAGCAAATATTCTGAGTCCTTAACAGAAATCTTGGCAGTCTTCTCCTTCCTGGCTGTTCCAGGCCTGACATATGACATATTCCTGGGCCTATTCTTAAATCGGGAGACTGGTATTAATGTGTGGTTGCTGGCAGCAGTCTCATGCGTATATAACCACACCTGGTCTAAGTAGCTTACCAGACCCAGTTAAATTATAAGTCCCTTGAGGAAAGTGGATGTGTTCTCTGTGCTTGGCTCAGCTCAAAATTACATGTGTGTGGTGTTTCATAAATATTAAATGATGGTGATGATGGCTAGCACAGAGGCCTAATGCCAACCTCTCCCAGTTTCACTGGGGATTTCTAACAGGCCAGTTACATCATCACCACAGCTACAACTTTCCTCTGAACGAGTCACAAGAGGAAAGAATAATTTATCTTCCAACTCAGGAGGACCCTGCAAAGTAGCCTGGGATAGAGGGAATGCATTCAAAAAAGGACCAGCAGAAGGGGTGGAAACCCAGTCACCAGCAGCTACATGAGCTGAGTGCTTGCTGAGCACTCGCCAGTGGATCCTGGATTCTGCACTCTAACAACCTGCATCCAAATTATAAAATCAAACTAAGGGCCTTGCACACGAAGGTACAACTATCTCACTTCCTGGGTGGCGGTTTCTCAGCATCCTATTTTCCTTCTCCTGGATGCAGGTCTCACTGACTTTCCTGCTTGGCCTGTTTGGGCTGAGGCAGATTCGAAAAAAACTGGGAGACAGCCATTGTACAAGTAGCAGTTAAGGCTGTCAATCGTGGCTGCTCCTCAGAATCCCAAGGGCAGCTTTCAGACCATCCGCCCACACGCCTGCCTCTAAAGAGACTCCTTTACCGTATCTGGGGTGGGACTCAGGTGTCAGTATAATTTCAGTCAGGGCTGGGGATCACGGCCACATCTGTTCTCTATACTGCTTTATGCTCCATTTAGCTAGTTACTATTTACTTGTTTTTCTTTATTAGTTTTTTTCCTGCCAGCAGTTCTCAAAGATAAGCAAAAGAATTTTCCCTGCTCTAAGGTAGGACAAGACATGACAAGAGCTGCCTAACATCAGCCGGCACGCCCGGTTTTGTATGAAGTGCATTTAAGAGTGATCATTTTGATTCATTAAGGCAACTGAAGACACCTGTGAACTACGGGCATATTCCCTTATTCTTCAACACCATTGACTTTTTTAAAAACGAATATATCAAAACAACCCCAAACTTCTGTATGTTTATTTTACTAGAAATTTGAACTAAAGAATTCTAGAATCTTAGCATAATTAAAAAAAATCTATCTTTACATAAAACGTCTTAATTTCACATTTCTGAACCTGTTTCTATACAATTAAATAGGCCTCCTGGAAAGTGCCTTTTATTTTTTTCATAATGGAAAGACCAGATGTGAAATTATGAGCAAAACAGATTTTAAACTTCTCACATTTTTAAAAGAAAATATCCCTCTTTAGTGCTTTGTTGATTTATTTCAGGATTTTAAACATTTTCATTATTAACAACAGTCACAATGAGGGTAAAGTTCCAAATGGTTGGAATTCATTCAACAAATAAGCAACCACCTCTTAAAATCTACTCCGCCAGAACTTTCCCCACCACCTCCCAACTATATATGTAAATCTATGTAAATCTGGTATCTCAAAAAGTTGATATACAAACCACCGAGAACAGTTTTTATGAAAAATCTGTTTTAATTAAGCAGTTAAGGGACGCCTGCTCTCAGCAGGCTCCTGCGAGGGCTCCCCAGGAAGTGACAGCTGTCGGAAGGGTAAAGGCAAGCGTGGACAGTGAGGCAAGTCCTGTCCCTCAGGGAGTCCCTGGGCGTCTCTGCTCACTTCAGGAATACATGGTCAGCTGCAGCCATTCTCGGATGGACACCTGAATGAGGCCATCTGCATCTCTATCCAGGGACTTGAAGGCACGGAACATGGCGTCCAGGCGGACCAGACAGCTGATGAAGTTGTTGAAGTCCATCCCTCCGTCCTCATTGACGTACCGGCGGACCACCGTTTGGTGAAGCTGTTCATTCAGCTGGAAGCCCGCCGCCTGCAGAGCTGCCCGCAGCTGAGAACTTCCCAGAGACCCGGAGTGGTCCCTGTCATACTGCCTGAACACGCACTGCCACTTCCTGATGTTGTTCCACAGGTACTTGAACTCTTCGAAGCCCAGCTTCCCATTCGTGTCATTGTCCATGACAGACACAATGCTCCGGCAGGTGTCAAGGCTAAAGCCATCGGTTTTCAGATCCTTGTGCTTAGAAAGGACTTTGTTGAGAATACGCATCAGGTCGGTGGCACCCACCTCCATGTCTGGTCCGGCCAGCTGTGCAAACTGTTGCCGCAAACGCCTCACCTCGTCGCTCTCAGAGGCTTCCACCGCTGTGAAGTGCTGCTGGACGGGAGGGGGCTCTGGGGTGTACTGGGCTGCAGTAGCCTCACTGATCAGATTCACCAGCCCTCCGACTATCCCTCCGATGCTCCCTCCTCCTCCTCCTCCTCCTCCTCCTCCTCCTCCTCGTCTCTGTACCCCTCCTCCAATGAGGCCTCCAAGAGCTTCTCCAAGACCTCGATCGGCCCCTTCCAACAAGGCCTTTGCAAGAAACATGCTTTCGATTGAACGAGCAAGTGTAAAAGCTGCTGAAATCCTGGAGATGGTGTGAGGAGAGCCGAGGTGGAGCCCAAGTAGCTCAGGTGTGGGAGAACTGGCTTTTCAGTACCTGCTTCCACAGCACCCCGCCTCCCCAGGTGATGTCTCCGCTCCATCAGAAGTTGCTGGAAGGCCACTAGGTCCTAGCACCTGCCATGTTTTAGAGGGCCCAATAAAATGGTTTTCTACTCTTCTAGATAAATACTGATAAATGATAGTATCAGCACACATTAGGATATATTACACAGAAAATATTACACTATACATTTCTACCTATCATTGCTTTCTTAGTCCTTTTTCTCAGCACCTGGAAGATGGCATGCATTTTCCTAAGAGGAGAAGGTAAATGACTCAAAGAAATCACCAATTTCTTTTCTAAGAGATACTTATTATAAGGGGAGCATCAAACAATTTGGGGGCACTGGAAAGATATTTACCCAAAATCCTGACTATAGCAAAAATTTTCAAAATCCAATGTTCTTAACAAAAACTTGGAAGGGGGATTTTTAAAACGCAAGGTGCTCAAATCCCACCCTGAGACATTCTGATTCTAGAGATCTGCTGTGGGGTCCATGATCACTTTGGGATTTTTAAAACAGTATATCACTTACATAGAAAACAAACAAATTGTAACTGTACGGCTCAGAGTTTCATTAACGGTATACATCAGTGTCACGGCACCCAGATAAGAAACGAACCTCATCAGCACCCCAGAAGCCTCTTCAAAGCTTCTTTCCAGTTATTCATCTCTCCCAAGGTAACTGATACCCTGATGTTTAGCACCATAAATTAATTTTTGCATCTTAAGTAAATGAAATAATATAGTATATACTTTTTGTCTTCAGTTCTCCCTTCCTCTCACTCTGGGCAACCACAATCCTTTCTGTCTTTATGAATTCGACTACTCTGAATGGCTGATGAAATTGGAATTATACAGTAGTTGTCCACTTTGTGATTGGTTTAGTTCACTTAAAATAATGTCTCTGATGCTCATCCATGTTGCAGTATGCCTCAGGATTTCACTCCTTCCTGGAGATGAACGATACTCCACTGCATAAGCATGCCATCTTCTGATTTTCCATTCATCCACTGGTGGACACCTGGCCTGCTTCCCTCTTTTGGCTATGGTAAGTTATGCAACTAAGAACATCGGTGTACAGACTTTTGCTTAAGTCCCCAATTTCAATTTCTTTGGGCATGTGCATAGCACTGGAATTGCCAGGTCATATGATAATTCTATCTTCATCATTCTGGGGAACTGCTACATCATCTTCCACATTGGCTACACCATTTTTTTCCCCACAAAGGCTTGATGGTGAACACCTCTTCTCTTGCTTACTGGACACTTGTTTATCTTCTTTGGAGAAATGTCTATTCAAATCCTTTGATCATTTTTAACAAGTTTTTTAAAAAAATTATTGTTGAGTTGTAAAAGTTCTTTAATATTGTGGGTACGAATTTCTCATCAAATATATGATTCATAAATATTTTCTCCCATTCTGTGGGTTACGTTTCTGCTCTGATGCCCTTGGATGAATAAAAGTTTTAAATTTTGTTGTAGCCTTTTGTTGTCTGTGCTTTTGGTAACATATCCAAAAAATCATTGAGAAATGCAGCGTCATGAAGCTTTCCCAAGGTTTTCATCTAAGATATATATGGCGTCAGTTCTTGTATCTAGGTCTTTGATTCATTTTGGTTGATCTGTATATACAGTATGTTTTAGTCAGTTTTTTCTTTTTGTTATTGTTGTTGTTTATTGCTATGACCAAAAGACCTGACAAGAATAATGTAGAGGAGGAAAAGTTTATTTTGGCTCATGGTTTCTGAGGTCTCAGTCCTTAAATAGCTGACTCCATTGCTCTGGGCCCCAGATGAAGCAGAACATCATGGTGGAAGGGCATGGAGGAGAAAACCAATTCCAGACATGGCAACCAGGAAGCAGAAACAGAGTTCTGCTCATCAGGGGCAAAATAAAAGCCCAAAGGCACATCCTCAGTGATCTCTTTCTGTCAACCACACCCTACCTGCCTGCAATTACTGCCCATTAATCACTATCAGTGGATTAATACCCCAATCTGGTTAAGGCTCTCCCAACCCAATCATTTCATCTCTAAACTTTCTTGCATTTTCTCACACGAGATTTTGGGGGATGTCTCATATCTAAACCATAACGTGGTATAAGATAAGACTCAACTTCACTATTTTATATGTGGTTATCCAAGTTTTCCAAACACTGTTTCTTGAAGACTCTCCGTTCCCTATTGAAGAGCTTTTGTGTCCTAGTTAAGAATCATTCCATCACATATACCAGGGTTAATTTCTGAGATTTCTGTTCTATTTCATTGGTTTACTTGTCTGTCCTTTTATGCTAGGACTACACTATTTTGATTTACTGTAATCTTGATTACTTGCAAGTTTTGAAATCAGGAAACATGAGACTTCCAACTTTGTTCTTCTTTTCAAGACAGTTTGGTAATTTCTAGGTAACTTGAGTTGTCATATGAATTTAAGAATTTTTTTTTATTTCTGTAAAAAATCATTGTTGGGATTTTGTTTGAGTAGTATTAGCATCCTAAAATATTAAGCATTCTAATCCATGAACATAGAACATTTATTTATTTGTCTTTTAATTTCTTTTAGCAATGGATTGGAGTTTTCAGTGTACAGGTCTTTAAACTTCTTTATTAACTATTTTATTCTTTTTGATGTTATTATAATGGAATTGTTCTCTTAAATTCCTTCTCATGTTGTTCATTTTTAATATATAGAAATGCACCAGGTTTTGATTTTAAGTCCTGCAACTTTTCTAAACTCATTTCTCAACTCTGATTTGTGTGTGTGTGTGTGTGTGTGTGTGTGTAATCTGTAAGATTTTCTACAAATACAATCACATCATCTGTGAACATGAATAATTTTGCTTTCTCCTTTCTAATTCATATGGCTTTTTATTCCTGATTGAAGTGTTTGAGAAGGACTGGTGTCTAATTATGCTATGACTTCTAGTACTATGTTGAACAGAAAAGGAGAAAATGGACATAACTAGTTTTGTTCCTTTTCTTATAGAAAAAACTTCTGATCATTCATCACTGAGTGGGTCATTAACTGTGAGCTTTTTATATATGGCATTTATTATGTTGAGGTATATTTTTTTCTACTCCTAGTTAACATGTTGAGTGTTTTTATACTGAAAAGATATGGGATCCTGTCAAATGCTTTTTCTGCATCAGTGGGAAGATAATGTGACAATGTAATTTCCCCCCACTTCCTTCTCATAATGTGATGTATTACATAGACGGAGCTTCATATATTGAACCATCCTTGTATTCTAAGAGTAAATCCTCCTTGATCATGTTGTACAATTCCTTTAACGTGTTACTGAATTCTGTTTGCAATATTTTGTTGAGGATTTTTGTATCAATAATCATGGAACACTGGTTTGTAGTTTTCTTGTCGTGTCTTTATAGGACTATGTTATCAGAGTAATGCTGGCCTTACAGAATGAGTTAGGAAGTGTTCTCTCCTCTTCAATATGATTGATGTGTTTGAGAAGGACTGGTGTTAATTCTTCTTTAAATGTTTGGGAGAATTCACCAGCAAAGGCATCTGACCCTGGGGTTTCTTTTTTGGGAATTTTTTAACTACTGATTCAATTTCCTTTTTAGTTGCTATAGGTCTTTTTAGAATTTTTATTTCTTCATGATTCAGTCTTAGTTGACTATGTATTTCTAGGAATTGTCAATTTCATCTAAGTTATGCAATTTGGTAGCATAAAGTTGTTGATATTACTTGCTTATAATCCTTTTTATTTCTGTAAAATTGATAGCTATGTTTCCTCTTCCATTCCTGATTTTTTGGCTTACTTCCATACCTGGATATTTTCCTCAACATTTTATTTGTGAAATTTGATTTTCTATTTTTAATAGGCATCTTCAGAAATCAGGCTGTAACAGGGAGTCCCAGACATACTTTGAGAAACCCTACCTTTGATACTAGGTAAAGTCAGAGTTCAAGTCTTCCAAGTGTCTTTCAAAAACTATATTAGTGAACTCAGGGACTTACAGACTAAATAACTGTAGCACTTGAGGTCTCAATTTCAAATCTGCCAAATGATGATAATTGCATCTCCCCTGCCTACTTCAAAATAATTCAAATGACACTTTACATATGTATGAATATGCCACAACAAAAACCCGACATTCTCTATAAATAATATGCACCAATAAAAATGTTCTTAAATAAAAAATAATTCAATCTGATTTGCTATTTCAGAACTTAGACCCAGTGCTTAGGATACAAACGCAAATACAACAGAATGGCTGTGCTCAAGAACCACGTAGATCCACAGGGACTAGTTGCAGTTGGAAGATGATGACCATGTTCACATTTCTACTATTAATACTAATCTACTACACATTTGTACAGAATATGCTTTGGTATCTAGCTTTCATAAAATTCCTCTTAAAGATACAAAAGTATTCCAGATGAGAAGAAAACTTAAAAAGTTAAGCTACTTAAGATCATTCATCTAATACATTGCAAATTACTTTGAACTGTATCATTCTAGAACTGAATAATGATGAACTCTGCTATTCTTTGGGACAGAATAAGAGCCAGGGGACATTGCTCCTTTAGCACATGGGAGAATGCCATGCTTCCTTGTGGTAGAGCCAGTGGTTTGTATAAAACTCTCCAATGACTGGTTTTATTTTTCATGGACACAATGAAAACGGTCTCTATGAACACCAAAGGACAATGTCTTCCTTAACCACAAAAGGACTGCCTCGCTTTGGGACTCACAGGGGCCATCTGGCCTTGGGCAGATTTAAACCCATGCACAGGAGCCATGGATGGGCTTTGATTCTGTACTGTTGCAGATTAACTTGATAGCATCCACTGTCACACACAATGTGCTTCCTTAGGTCCACCTGAAGTGGTTTTTTGCTATAGTTTAAATTCAGTTCCTCTCATTTATTTTCTGTGAAGAAGGAGGGCATTTGGTTAATAGTTTCTCATAAGCCACCAGAGAATAAAGACTGTTATTAGATTAACAAGTTTTTTCTTCTCTGGACCATCCAATCCCCTATGGCTATTTATTAGAACATTAGCAACAACCATAGTTCTACCTTGGAGGGAACTCTACTGTCCATATCTGGAGAAAAAGGGTAGAAGAAGAGGCCACATCTGCTGAAAAATTTAACCCAAATTTGTGGGGGAAGAGTTAAAGAACTTTAATGTAAACAATGACATGTGGATGACATCAGCAACATCATTCATAATAGCTCAAAGCGGAAAGAACCTAAGTGTCTATCAACAGGTGAATGGATAAACAACAGAACAGATCCGCATCAAGGAGTACTAGTCAGCAATAAATTAGAATGAATTCCTGATACATGTTACATGGATGAACCTCAAACATACGCCAAGTGAAAGAAGCCGGGGGCTGCAGCTCAGTGCTGGAGAACTTTCCTAGCTGCACAAGGCCTGGGTTCAATTCCTAGTAATGTAAAAGAGAGAAATATGAGAGAGAATGACAAAGGCAGACGTGAGAGAACATACACTGAAAGATCCCATTTACATGAAATAGCCAGAAAAGGGAAGACGATGGACAGAGAGATTAACAGAGAGTCATAGAGAGCAGACTGACAGTTGCCTAGGGCTGGAGACACGAAGGTGACAGGAACTTACAGTTAAGGCCACAGGAATCATACTGAGCTGATGGAAATGTTCTAAAACCGATTGCTCCTGGTGACTACACAACTTGGTAAATTCATTTTTTAAAAAATCATTGAATTTTATACTTGAAATGAGGGGATTATATGGTATGTAAAATATACCTGGCGGAAGTTTGGTTTTAAGTCAGTGCTAACAGCTTACACCCTCCTCTCCTGGGCTGGCAGCCTTCTGCAAAACCAAGAGGATGGGCAATTTGATCCCGAGGGTCCTTCTAGTTGTCCAGTTCTAGGAGCTAGAGTTTCATGTGCCATGAAACGGGGACAGCAGCAGCCTCTTGCATTCAGTTAAGTGTCCTTTTGGTCTCTAAGCCTTTGCATGCTACATATCAACCCAATCATTGTGCCTCTTGAGTCTGGGTTCATCAATTTTAAAAACAAGCTTATTTACTCTTATTCCCACTTTGACATACTGACTTTTTCAAAAGAATTCCTGATCACAACCTAACCAAGTATGTGGCTCCTCCAACCAGAATTCCGAGGAGAGAGGAAAGGACCTGGTCTAGACTAACACAGAAGGACTCAACTGAGTTTGGGTCAAGTATTTTGGTCAAGTGGGAATTTCACCTCACTGCAACATGATCTAGACCAGACTCTCCTAATTTGTTGATAAGAATGTCATGTTGGATGAAATCAAAAGCCTTTCTAGAATCCATAAGATAATATCTATATTTTCCCTTATCGTTTTGGACTGTCGCTCTGTCATCAGAGGAAATTAGATGGTCTGACACAATCCATTCTTTACAGAGCTCTGTTCTTTACTTCCTTATTGTCTTGAATGAGGCCAGTGATTGTTCACCTGCTTTAGTGAAAAAGTCAAGACTGAATTTTTGCAGACTCTTTGCTTCCTCTATTCATCTCCCAGGTACACATGCATTGAGAAGCCAAAAGTCACGTCCATGATTCTCATGTCAAAACTGACATTTCTAGTACAACAACACTCAGACGGTGAAAATACAATGATGGACTGACGGGAGAGTGAAGTCAACCTGAGAATTGAAGAGAGGAGTGCTCAGACCCACAGGATGACTGAACAGAGAACCTCACCTGTTCCACCCAGAAAGTTGCAGCCTTTTCTAAAAAAAAAAAAATCATATAATATAAATTACAGAGTGAGTTTCACATAGCAGGCTCTGGCTAACTGGGATTGGAATCAAGATGAGTTCTCTTGTGAACTATTTAATGCTGTATCACTTATCAAAACTGAACTGGAAATTTAAAGGATAGTAGATTTTACAGTTTATTTTCAATCACTAAAGCAACTTAGGTATCCTGTCCCAACTTTCAGCATGAGCAAAAGAACCTGTAGAAAACAACACCCTACCTCCTTAACAGGAAGAGGCAAGCAAGATGCTTGTTATTACTGGCACTCACGACTTACACTTGAACTGATACCAAGAACAGGACAGGCAGGAAGAACTTGGGATAAAGAAACATTCATTCCACATAATGAAACAGTAAGAAGTTTACAATAGTCCAAAAGCCTGCATTGCCAAGGTGCTAAAGTAGACACAAACTTTTCCTGTTTAATATTTAAGCAGAGTACACAGCAACGCCAGAAGAACTGAGTACTAGCTAGCAGAAGTGAGAAAAACCATGGCACTTGTCCCACGTTTTTACAGAATGGCAATAATCATCATCTACATTTTACTAGGCCGTGTTCTAGGATAACCTAATAGGACTGGCAAAAAGGGACCATGAGATCATGCCAGACGATAGCCGAGGAACTGAAAATCAACCCTCCTCCTTCTCCTCTCATCTTGAAGACGAAGGATACACCACAGTTAGCGTTGTGGGTGGATGTTAACAAGAGGAACACAGAGAGGTCAAGATTAAGATTCAGAGGGATCTGCTCTCAATCAGATGGGAGTATCCCACAGGTTAACAATGGTCCCCGTCAGAACTGACCGACTCCTTGATCCATTCCTTAAACCTACCAGCGCGCTGTTCTCAGCACAGCAGGGATCAGCAAATTACAGCCGTTGGCCGAATCCAGCCTGGTGAATCAAGTTTCACTGGGCACAGTTATGTCCGTTTGTCTACGCACGGTTTATGGCTGCCTTCATACCAGAGTGGCAGAGAGGAATGATATTTGCATCCGAGACCTTTGGCCTGCAAAGCCAAAAATATTTTCTTTCCAGTCTTTTACAAAAAACTCAGCCAACTTGGAATATGGCTTGGCATGTAGCTTTGCTCCCCATGCGCACACACACTGCTGTGGCTGGTGACAGATGCAACGTCACGCTGAACATATCCTGAGAGGGCAGGTGAGGATGTGCTAGCAGCAAGAAGACAGGCAGCATGGCGCTTTGGCAAACCAGTAACGAAAACCGGGTTCTTACTGGAATGTTGGAGGGCGGCCTCACAGTACGTGAGACACTGCCGTCAGGGCAGCACACGTGTCTATCGGCAAGAGCTTAAGAAGGATGAAGTGAACAGGGACACAGACATTTTTATAACTGTAAAAACGACTGCCTTGTAATTACTTCCAATTTAGAACAGTATTATTTCTTAATCTCATTAAATGTTTTTAAATCCCTTCAAGTGTGCTAGTAAAATATCTGGTACTTAATTTGAACGAGGAATATGAAGATATTGAGAGAAGTCACGATTTTAAACCGATGTTCCAGCCCTCCACTCTGACTAATCCCTAATTAGTCTCTGATCTAGAGTGTTCAATACACAATCATGAAAATAAAGAAGCTAACTTGAACCCAAAGTTAAAAAGATTGGTTTCTTGTTTTGTTTATTTTCCAAAGAGATGGAATCTTTCCAAAGAAATTATCCCAAACTAGTGAACTCTGTTATGCTTCGCATCATGAATCCCATATTTTTGTTGGACCTTCAAACCGTCTGTCACCAAATATCTGGGATTCTAAACAACATGCTAGAAGGATCTAATAACATTTTTTTTAAGAACAATCTAAGGCAGAAACTGTTATGAAGTTGCCGTGGACTACCCAGGCGCACAGCTGAGAAGAAAGTGGGAGGGACTGATGGAGAGATGATCAGATCCTCTCTCCATCACCCAAATTCTAACCTCAACTGTAAGAGACTTGGGAAAGACTGAACAAGGAAATAAAAGGTGGGGTGTGGGGAGGAAGGTACTATAATGAGAAGAGAAGGGAACGGGGAGGGGCTTTGGGAGTTCTGCACTGCAGCTGCCCAAAGAGCAACAGGAACTCTGCCCTTTCTCTCTCCCACCCCCAGCCCTGGTCGGCGCTGAATCAGCGAGATGAGCTGCTCCAATCCAAACAAACCATGGAGCGGCTGGACTTCCTTGCCTTTCCATCACAAGTTCCCCAGCTCGGTCACTTTAACAGACTGAATGAAGGAGCCTGGCATGGAAGCAGGTATGTGCCCAAGGTGTGGCAATGACTGCAGAATCAGCTTCTCAGAACAGAGCGAAGCTTCACAGGCACTGACATGCCGAGCGAGCAGGAGAGGGAGAGAGAAACACAGATGCCTGAGTCTTCCATTCTCTCCAGATCTTCCACTGTGTTTAAGACCCAGAGAAAAGCATTTTCTAGACCAGCTTATGGTTTACCTCTGAAGCTACATCACATCATTCAGAGAAGTGAAGGAAACTCAGGTATGAAGAACAGGTGAGCCTATGGAAGCAGTCCAGGGAAGTGTGACTGACAAATGGCCACGCTGCTCAGGAGTCTCCAAGCTGGCAGTTGCCCCCTGTAGTTCAGAGTCCTCTAGCCAATGGTGGCAGTTTTAATCTTTGCTTTGTGCCACCTTCTCCACTCCCAAATCTTCCTAAAATTTACAGTGCCATAGAAACAGTGGGGCTGTTGGTAGGTCACCATCCACCTCCAAAAATTTACCAATTCTGTGACTGCAAGCTATGACAGTTTGACACCTGAAGGACAGGGCAACCCCCATAAATACTATTGCTAATATTGATTTAAAATCCCAGTAAGCACGGTGTCTAAGATGTGCTATAAACTCCTCTTCTGTCCCTGTTTCAGATCCCTCTCATCCCCCCTCCTGTCCTTGTTTGTGTGTCCCTGCCATATTCCTTCCTGACACCAGTTTCCTAAATAGAAAAAATGCTATTTCGAATTACTTGCATGGTTGCTAGAGCCAATATGGAAGCTGCGACATAAATCTTGCAAAAAGACTAGTAAATATATAAGGGAAAAGGTACCTCTAAAGTCCCAGTTTGCAAAGTTAAATCCAATTATATACTTTTCCTTTCCCTTAAATCTTCATTACACTTTATAGTGACACCGTAGCATTGAAACATTGCCATTTCATCCGGAAAAACAAATTATTTGTACACTGTGAGCAAGCACTGAAGAGAGGCCCAGGTCCCACACAGAGAGGAAGGCTGTTGAACAGCACCATGTTAAAGTACCATTCATCTATGAGACCCCAGAGTGCGTCACTAGGCACACTGGTGTACTCGAGGAAAAAAGAAAAAAACAAAAGTCAAAGAAACCAAAAACCCCTGTCCTATCTGTCATCAAGTAATTATTTCTTTGCAAAGAACTTTTTGTCTGGTGGTTAATACAGGACTAGGACTTCTAGTACCAGCCAAAATGGAATAAGCCCAGGTTAGCTTCTCTCTCCCAATTATAACTGGAATCACTGAACAAAAGCACAAAAAGCAACTACTTCTGGACAAGCTACCATAGCAGGGGGACTGGTGAGGAAAGTCAGAACTTGGAGAACAATCAGTAAGGCTGTGAAGCCATGGAGATCTGAAGACAGGAGTACACGTTTAAATTGTTAGAAAAACAGTCAAGTCAGAATTCTATATACAACACAAACATCCCTTAGGAACAAATGCAACACAGTCACATTCTGAGAAGGAAAAATAGAGAGTTCATACTCCCAAATATTTACCCAAAGGAAATGAAATTAAAATTGACATTTATGTAAAAACCTGCCTATGAATGCTTAGATTACAGCTGTATTCATAATTACCCACAACTGGACACAAAGCAATGTTTTGCAACTGAGAAACAGATAAACTATGGTACATCCATACAAAGGAATATTACTCAGCAATAAAAGGGGAGAAACCATTGAGACACATAATGTCCTGGCTGAATCTCAAATGCATTATGCTGAGTGAAAGGAGACAGAATCAAGACCATAATGCTAGATGATTCCATTTATAGGGCATCTGGAAAATGTAAAACTACAAGAATGAGAGCTGATTAGTGATTGCCAAGCATTAAAGGTAAGGCAAAACCTAGTCTACAAATGAATAGATAACTACAATGGGATTATTGTTGGGGGAAGGGGTACAACCATTACAGATCTTGAATGTAGTGGTACTTACACGCCTCCATGCGTTTGCTAGAACTCAGAGAATTATAACCCAAAGAGTGCACTTTACTACTGATTTTATATGCTGAAAACATATTAAAAAGTAGAGAACTTGAAATTTTGACAAAGAAAGTTTTTTGAAAATTTTTCAATTACATGTACTAATTCCACAAACTTACATATTAACAAGCAGCAAAGAGTTTAATTGAAACCTTTGTTACAAAGCACCATCTGAAAATAAAATCTATGTGATCTTCACACACTTTTGGGGAAATCCAGAAACTTTCAGAATAGAATATTATCACACATGATTGATAAATAAATTTGGATGTAAACTTTAAAATTCTTGCCAGTTATATAAACTTTTCCATTTCCATATACAAATGTGGCTATATGGTCACAATATTTATTGTTCACCTGGGATTTAAAATAAATAGACACTATCATCAATGTTGCATACATACACACACATTATTATTATTAGGAAAAATTAAAGCATGTAATTAAACCACAGGCTCAGCCTTGATTCTTATAACACTGGTCTAAAGTGCTTTGAATAACTGCCACATTCATTCACGCTCTGTAGGAACTGGTAGAATAAAATAAGACTGAACTTTAACATACCCTGTCAAAGAGAGCAAAAAGTTGTCTCAAGACATCGGAAACAGGTAATTTTAAATACTCAGCAAATTCTTCAATTCCAATTCTTCCACCTTTTGAGGAACATGCAATAGAAGCATATTCATCCAAGTGCTTTCGAACGCCATCCCAATCTAATCTAAACAAAAAATTATAAATGCTATTAGTTCTTTCCAGTTGACATGGGCATTTTATAAACAGTTCTATTCATCTGTCTGAGAGAAAAATATTTTATGTGTTAAATCTGAAAAGGAGAATCAAATGGGTATTTAAAATTACATGTTGAGAAAAATAAAAGTGTGTTGGACATTAAAAAAATAAAAAAGTACATGTTGAACATGTATGCAAGCATTAGTTTTAAAAAGCATATCAGTATAGCTGATAATATACCAAGTATCTGAGAGAGAAAAACAAGACGACAATGGGAGGAATAATGACTCATGAGAAGAAAATAAAAAAGGCAAATTTTAACCAAACATTATTAGTAAATCAACAATATTTATTGAGTTGTTATAAAAAGAATATAATTCTTGTTTTCAAGTAGCTTCCAGGCTGATAAGGAATTTGTATTTCAGAAAATGTTGTGAGAAGGAGATCTGGTAGACGACAACTTCCTCAAATATTAGAAATTCTCAAGGTGATAAAAATCCTGGAAAATACACTGAAGCTTACCTCACATCCTGTCTCTGCCTCATAGAATTAAACAAGTAACCTAACATGTATTTACAAATCTAATTTCAGTGACTGGCTTCATTTATCAAATCAAAAGAATATTGTGAACATAATAACAAAACATTTTTGTTATCCAGAAGGTATAAATAACATTTTCTATATCACTTGTCAAAATATTTTATTTTAACATTGGGTTTTGATACAATAAGAGGTTCTCAGCTCCTTTCCAGGGAGAATGCCAAGGTCTATTAAATCACCATTGTGCAAATTCCTAACAGGACTGAGGACAGAATGAACTGAACATGAGAGGGGTTTGAGGGTCACACCTTTTACACCAGATCGCTCCAAGGGAAGATTCTAAATGGTTTAAACTGATCATAAAAATACAAGAGGGAGCTTTAGCCTTTAAAAAAATAATATTAATAGGCACTCAGAGGAGCAGAAAAAAGTTGTCCTAGGCAAGTACTGAATGTTTAGTGAGGGCCAGAATTTCTACTACACAGGGTGATTTCTGTTCCCCATGTGAAGTTCTGACCACCATGTGCCAGGGTCACCTGATAATGCTGTCTCCCTATAGAAAGGGGGCATGATGGAGCAACTGCTCTGAACTATTAAAAACTATTTGAGCAGGGAGGCAATTTGTGTGGATTCATGCCTATGATATTCTGGTTTCTTCCTGGGACTGGTAAACATGAGCTTTTTTTTTTTTTTGCATTTGGACCCAGGGCATCAAGCTAGGCAAACACTCCACCACTGAGCTGCATCCACAGTCCTTTTTAAATTTTATTTTGAGACAGAATCTCACCAAGTTGCCTAGGCTGGTCTCAAACTTATGAACTTCCTGGCCTTTGCTTCCCAAGTAGCTGGTATTATAGGTGAAGCTAACTATTCTTGAAAAATCAAAACCAGATGAACAAAATAGTAGGTAAATTTACAACTCTAGCTTTCCTGACAAACAGCATACGGTCCTGGAACTGAGCATCTGTAAAGGAAGAGAATATACATACAGGATTTCAGATTCCTTTTGAAGACCTTTATAAAAGCACAATAATTTTAAAATGTACTTACTTTAATTTCCGGCTAATTTTAGTGAATTCTACCAACCCAGCTTCCATGGGCAATGTGAGCTTTCCTGCTGAAATCATCAATCTGCAGTCTTCATATGTATGATCTGTCACTGGTATTTCCAGAGCTCTAGAAGCATCAAGAATAAAACTGAAATTCAAAATATTTTTTAAAAAGGAATGATTTTTCATCAGCCCTGAACTGTTCAACAAACAACAGCAAATGGAAAAGTATTTGCTACTTTTTAGACTAGCAGCTGTGGCTTTGTTTGCCAAAGAGTCGTATTTCTCTACTTCTTCAGAGACTTGAACTGTGGCCCAAGAAAATGTTAGGTCTGCACGCTTCTGTACATATGGCTGACAATTTTTATTTTGTGTTTTAACTGGAATAATAATCATGTTGACTTGAGATTTATGGAAAGCAATCAAAAGACTTGGGTTCAACTTTAAACCAAATTTTACTGTGAACCTTCTGGCAAATAAACCAAGCATCACTTTTCTCAGCTGCACAATTAGTCTCCAGGATTAAGGACAAAATAAGAATGCTGGTGGAGGTTTTGTTTAAATAGATAAATGGTATTTGTGTACACTGTACGTGCACCATCTATCCAAACCACTAGCATCTGTGCTCCTTCATCTTTAATAACAAGTCACCTTCTCCCTGACAGCAATCTTCCACAATTACTGAAGCAAATTGATACGAAGCTGGTATTTCTTGCAAACCCAACATCCCTTGTCCTCCAAGGAGAGCAGAACTCCTATCTACTACTGCTCAATGAGACTCTGAACGACAGTGAGGGAGATCTGGAAAAGATGTATATTAGTAAGAACTGGAAAACGCACTGAGTACCAAGAAGAAATTCTGCCCAACACACTAAATTTTTATTTGTGAATATTTTATTTGTAAAATTGTGTCTTCAAGTTTCTGTGACTGTGGAATCAGTGCTAGGTAGCACTGAATTTTGAATGAACGCAATCTGAATAAAACAATTTTTTTCAATCTAGTTTTTCTGGGCTGTTTTTGATCAATACATATTTTGGTGGGAGAATACTTAAAATGGAAAATAAAAACTTGAAAGATTTCAGGAATTATAATAATTAACAGTACTGCATAATAATGAAAAGGTTGGGTTTGGGTAATAGGAAATGTGGATTCAAGTTCCAGTCCAGGCACTATACCTGTGAGTTGGGGTAACTGACCTGCTCCCCAATCTGCCTCCTCACTCCCTCAAGGAGTGGCTGTGAGGTGACTCCAGGCAAGCAGAGGTCCCATCACAGAGCCTGGTGACCGCCTGCCACTGCCAGCAGCAGCACCTCCATCACCTTATGTGCTCTGCTCCTGTCTACTTTCAAATGCTCTGATCACACCCTTTCCTACCCGACTCTCATAGCAATCAAAGCCACAAGAAGGGCAAGTCTGACTTTCCAGTTCCCACGTACGGGGAAGGAACTTTGGGGAAGACTTTCTGCAGGGAATCGAGAGTTTTCTTTCTCTATAAGACCATTTTACTCTGCCTCTCACAAATTCAGAAAAAAGCTGCCTAGAAAAAATCCCTTCTCTACTTTTGGGTACATTTTGGGGAAGACAAAATATCCGATATGATCATCTAAGTTGTCAATACTTATTTCCTAACTTTTGGACAGAAGCTGGTGTGAAAACATCAGAAACAAAATACAGAAAAGCAAAATTTGCAGATGGTTTAGAAATTAGATAAAATAAGAATACTGAAGTACACCTAGTAGCAAAAAAAAGTTTTTTGATTATACATTTATTCTATTTTGAAAATAAAATTATTCTGCTATGAAACATTAAGGTATGTATGTGTATATATGAAAGGATTAGAACATTAAAATATATGTATGCATATATATATATATATATATATATATCAGGAAAATGAGGCTATAAGGCCAAATTCAGCTATATTCAGAGTTCCTGTTGAATTTTCACTAAGAGAAAAAAATACTGCAGGTCTATTAGCCCAAACCTCCCACGCATGACAGAGGGAGGTGACGCCTGGGAGGGGGTGCACATCTGGAGGGCCAAGGCTCCCTGGGTGGTAGTGGAGCATAATGCAGGCTTTCACTGCAAGACAGGGGGTGACTTACCCCGTCAGAGTGCCACCAGCTAAAACACCCTAAGTGCAGGAAAATATATGCCTTATGTGTTGCAATTTCTAAATCCTTAATTTATGGCCACTCCTTCACAAGAGGAACCTTCTCCCTTTCCTCTGCATCTTTTCAAACCTCTACAGACTTCCCCTTCATGGTGCTCATGGGCTTGGGAACCCTCAGTGGTGGCACTGCAGGGAAGCTGGGGGATGGGCTGCTGAAGCCATGGCAGCCCTGACAGGCCAGCTGGGGAGAACCGCCTGTGGAAGGTGCTGACTGGTGTCTTCTGGTTATCCTACCCTGACCTGCCAGGCAAGACTCACTTCCATTAGTTTGGGGCTGAAGCTGGGGAAAAGGCGCACATCCCTGGGCACATCCTGGGCCCGTTATGCCACCTACTTACCAAAGTGAGCTGGAGAATGAGGCTCTGGGGCAGGGGTGAAAGTTATGTTAAATGACATTTACCAAAGATTTTCAAATTATTTACTGCTCAAAATCTCATATAGACACTTACTCTGCCATTAAATTCCGGATTCTATTGGCAAAAAGGACAGGATCACTTTTTTCTGCCTCATTTGGTACTTGAACAGGCATAAACTGAAAGACAAATATACCTTTCCATAAAAATCCTTAGGCCTAAGACATTAAATGATAGATTAATTTATAAACTACAATGAGTAAGTCAACCAATAACAGCTGCCATCCACTAAGTACCTACTATGTGCTGGGTACTTTAAATTAGGGGCTTCACTTGACTAGCTTTCTCACCAATTCCCTGAGGCGAGCCTTACCATTTTCATTTGATGGTGAATAATGGGGCTTGAAGGGGTTAAATAACAGCCAAGGCCACAAAAAATGGCAGGGCTATGAACTGAAAGAAAAAGAAAGTTTTGTACAAAGAGACACCACTTCTTCCAGACTGTCCTGTTTTCAAATCGTGTCAATCACGTTAAGAAGACTATGGGCACTGGTGACTCAGAGGTGCTTAAGCAGGGGAGTGAAAAGATTAGGTCCCTAGTTTTGAGCAGTAACTTCAGTGGTAGGGAGGGGATACACCAGAGGAGGAGGAGGAGGAGAGCGGGGAAAGCTGGGGGTTCCGCAATGGTCCAGGAGAGGCCCCGAGAGCCCAGCTGGGGTGAGAGGCACCTTTAAGATAAACTGTGGAGGATTTACAGAATCACATGCTGTCATTTCACTTTTCACATTTATTTTATTAACTTGTCCAAGGGAGTGGGACATGCAGCACAGAGAGCCCTCAGTCCTGAGTCTGCTGTGTGACTGGAAAAGTCCTTTAGTTTTCATGGACCTTGGGTCCTTACCCTGTCAAGTGAGAAGCTCTGACTAGATGATCTCAGGTCCTCTCCTGAGCTCTCAGGTCCTCTCCTGAGCTCTCAAAGCATCCAGTTATTGCTCAAGCCACCAGAGGTCCCCCTATCACTTCACTAGCCAGAACACCAAATTCTACTAATAAACATCATGAGAAATTCCCTCCATCCTGATTGTAAAAATCTTTATATTTGCTTAGAAGGAGACTCAAGGAAGAAATCTGTCAATTGAAAATCAATGTTCATAAAATCTCTAGCAAAATCGTATAAGGAAGAAAGGTTTTAAAATGCCAAATAATTCTTCATTTTTTTAAAAACTAAGAGACAATTTATAATATGCTTGATTTATAGATCATAAAAGTACACACTGAAAACCCTGAAAAATAAATTGCTGTTATACTGTTAACCAAACGTGATACAATGAACTATGGATTTAGTTTCTATTAGTGCAGGTAATATTTTCCATAAAAATGATTTTTAATCACTCTCATATTGGCAAGGTATTTTATTTCTTGAGGAAATAAATTCCACCAGAGTAAAATAATTAAAAGTCTGGATTTGACACTCTTGGGCCTTGAGGGCACCATGCCTCCTGAGAAGCAATTCAGTGGAAATTCTAATAAAAGTCTCCTCTCCGAGGATGAAACCTGGCCATCCACACTACATTTTCATTTTGTACAAGTCATTCAAGGTTCATAGCACGAACACACACCCCTTATTTGGGAAGGAAGATCAGCCAGAAAGGCAAACTTGAGTGCTCCTACCTATTATGGTCCTTAATACACATTTAAATACCCCAAGGACTTCAGCACCCCAATTTTCCCTCCCCACCATCTTCTCTCACTTCCCCCAGTACTCACACTAATGACCCCCATGACATCTCATCACACAGTCACTTTATCCGGCCACAATTTTCTCAATTCCACCTCAGCTGTGGAAACAAAGATGACCCCCATCTCTTCCTCCCACAGTCTTCAGTCAGTGTGCCCCATCAGCTGCGAGTGCCTGCTTCTCCCCTCATCTGGTCTTCCCCGAGCTGTGACAACCTCATGGCCACACCAGGACCTCCTCATCTGGCTCCTCTGGCAACATCTGCCTGCCCATCTACACCAGGCTTGGGAGTCAGGCACTCTGCACAGCCTTTCTGTCACCTGGATGCTCACCTGGATCCTGCCCTCTCAGTCCTGTGACGACTTGGTGGGATGCTAAAGAAAGTCATGCCTGCTCTGTGCTTTGCAGGTTGCAATTCCGCCTTCACCTCACCCTCCCCAACCCAGCGGCATGTCACTTCCCACTTCTGAAAGAAAACAGTCTCTGGGAACTTCTGTTCCCTTTTCCACTGCACCTGAGTCTGGCTCCCCAGTGCCACCTCCCCCTCCCCCACTAGTGGCACTGTACCACCCTTCCCAGGCGAGGAAGAGGCCAGCTGACACATATCCCAGACTGACATCTCTAGATCATGCTTTTGGCCCCAAAGTCGCCCACCTTCTCTTGAGCCTTAACCAGCACAAGATAAAGTCAAAATTCCTCAGTGTGTTGTTTACGGCTCACCACTAACCAGAGCCAGGCCCAGAGGTCACACATCAAGCACATTCCTCTCTGCTATGAATAAATGATGAGCAGGCAGACTGATGAGCAAGACACGCTGATCCACCTTTTCTTTTTATCTTCTATTAGAAAAGAATTTAGAAGATCAATCTTAACAAATATGTGGTTCTAGTTCTTCCTGTGATTCTTCTTTAAATCTTCAAAGATAGAAAATGCAAAAGGAAGATATTTATGAATAACACTTGATGCTTCGTCCCCCAAAGAAGAGAAGCATCCAGATGAGAAGGGAAATAAAGGTTACACTTGCCACACACAGCACATAAGTAACCTTATTAAATCCCCATGACCCTATAGAACAGGTGCTACTATCCCCACGGGCCAGTGAGAACACGGGTTTAGGGGGGTTGGAGTAATTTTCTTGACTACAAACAGGTGGGCAGTAACAGAACCAGAATAGAAATGCCAGCTAGCCAGGTGTGGTGGTGCAGGCCTGTAATCCCAGTGGCTCGGGAGGCTGAGGCAGGAGGCTCGAGAGTGCGAAGCCAGGTTCAGCAATGGCGAGGCCCTAAGCAACTCAGCAAAACCCTGTCTCTAAATAAAATACAAAAAATGGCTGGGGATATGGCTCAGTGGTGGAGTGCCCTGGGTTCAATCCCCAGTAC
>JAJEJO010001499.1:239218-410142 GCA_020662805.1 Glaucomys volans | reverse complement strand
AAGCATAATAGGAACACAATGGTTTCACATGTGCTAAGGTCTATTCCACTGACCCACTCGTTACCATTCTCATTACAATGTACTATTTCAGAGAATCCTGTAGAGCACCTGAAGGAAAATGATGATTTCCTTTTAAATATTCCAAGTGGCCATCACCTATTCAGCCATGCTGCTGCTGAGTGCCCGGGGAAGCCCTCCAACCCAGGTTTCACTCAGTTCTCAACGAAACTTGAACAAGCTCAGATTTCACAAGGGGGAACTGAACAAAAGATCTTGAAGGAAAGTTAGATTCTACAAGTTCTGTTGTTCTTTTTAAAAGCCCATTCCACTTCAGCTTGGTTAACAGTGAAACTGTGCTCCTCTCTTTACTCAAGTGCTTATACAAACTGCTGATCCCTTTAAAATCCAAGAACGGAACTGAAATCCTGGTTAGCTGCTTTCTCAACTTACATCAACCACATCACAACTATTTCAGGACTTAAAACTAATCTGAGGGCTGGGGACATAGCTCGGCAGGTAGAGTGTTTGCCCAACAAGCACAAGGCCCTGCGTTTGGTCCCCAGCACTGCAAAACAAAACAAAACAACAAACAAAACAAAACAAAAAAACTAATCTGAACTGAACTGCTCAGAACAGGGCAGTTAAGTCTGGATGGAGACACTAGAGGATGCTCAATCTGCAATGGAAATGAAAGCACAAAACCCAAGCTGAGAATGACGGACACTAGTCACTATGCTCCTCACAAATCAGAAGACAAAAGCTTGAGAAAATAAAAAACGTAAGAAAATAAAAACCCTGAGGCCCATTTGAACACTGGCTAGAATTCTCCACACGGGCGGCACCGGGGGTCACTGGGCAGAGTCACGATGCTCTCCGCAGACACCAGTTATCAGATTTAAGACTCTGGTCAGAAATCTTCACTTTTCGTTTTAAAGAAGAAATAAATGACCTTTCATTTTCTTCACTGAAGTAAAATGGACTTAAAGGAATAATGGACAGAAATGACTTACAACGTATATCCTTGCCACGTCCAGGTCACAGTGTCCTACAACAACAGAGTATTCAAGCAGTTATTTCAGATGGAAAATATCAAATAAAAGAAAGATCTCATTTTAATATTGGGATGCATGTATACTTTTCCTGAAATTAAAAGCCATGTATTGGAAAGCAAAACAAGCATATTATTATTAAAAGTGCTAAACTGATCTATGAATTCTTGGAATATATATCTACATATCCAAATAACCATCTTCCTATGTCACTATGTATCTTTTTGTGGAACAAACTGGTCTGAATTTTTAAAAACATTATTGTACATGCTTAGATATTTTTCTCCCAACAGAACATATCTGGAAAACTAATTTTCTTACAAAACACAGAATATATCGCTTCTCAAAAAAAAAAAAAAAAAGGAAGGGGCTATTTGGGAGAAAAGATTAAACTTGAGTATGCAAAAAATTCAAACCTACAAGTAGAGGTGCAATGAATAAAAATTTGATCATTTTAATTTCGTTTTTTTAACCACAGATTTCCAAGGCTGAGAAACTAGCCACTGAATAAAGTTGTATTGATTGAGAACTCTAAATCTTTTTGAAATGCTTCTTGGAATTGACTCTTTTTAGTTATACACAACATTAGGTTCCTTTTGATATAATTATAGAAGCATGGAATATAATCTGCTCTAATTCAGTCCCCAATACTTTCCCACCCCTCCTTCTTCCCCTGTTCCCTTCCCTCTACTCTACCAAACTTTCTGATATTTACTTTTAGTTTTTTTTCCAGTTAGTATCCTGTGGGCAGGCATGATGGTGAGTTCACTGTGGTACATTGACACGGGTACACAGGAGGTCAGGTCAGATTCACTCCACTGTCCTTCTCTTTTCCCACCTCCTCAACCCAGGTCGTATACTCCATTGATCTTTCTTCTACTGAGATGGTATCCCCCCATCTCCCTTTCCCTCTTTGCCCCCCTCGTCTTGGACTACCTCCCACATGAGAGAGAGCATTGACCTTCTGAGTATCTGAATCTGGCTTACTGCACTTGGCTCGACAGTCTCCAGTTCCATCCATTTACCAGCAAATGCCTTAATTTCATTCTTTCTTATGGCTGCATAATACTCCATTGCGTATGTACACCACATTTTCTTTATCCATTCATCCATTAAGGTTTGTTCCACAGCCTGCTTTTGTGAACTGTGCTGCTATAAACATTGATGTGGCTATATCCCTATCATATGCTGGTTTTAGATCTTTGGGGCACATACCAAGGAGTGGGCTAGCTGGGTCCTATGGTGGTTCCATTCCCAGTTTATCAAAGAAATCTCCATTCTGCTTTCCAGAATGATTGCACTAATTTGCAGTCCCACTAACAATGTATGAGTGTACTTTTCCCCCTGCATTCTTGCCAACACATTATTATTTGTATTCTTGACAACTGCCATTCTGACTGGAGTGGGATGAAACCTGTGTTGTTTTGATTTGTATTTCCTTGACTGCTAGAGTTGTTGAACATTTTTTCCTGTATTTGTTGGCCAATTATATTTCTTCTTTTGGGAAGTGTCTGTTTAGTTCTTTGGCCAATTTATTAATTGAGCTGTTTGTATTTTTGGTGTTAAGTTTTTGGACAATTCTTCATCTGAAATAGCATAGATAACTAGCAATTACCTCCTGCCTTTTATACAAATTCTCTAGGAAACAAAGTCCTCTCAGAACCAAAGCATCCCCTGAAAAGCCTTTGGGAAACAGTGGCACGATCTACATCCAGAGAGCAATAACATCCCCAGCTATGCGGAAAATAGTATTGCCTGAGCTAACTCTGGACACTGTCTAGGGTGTTAAGTTTGTTCAGAAATTTCTTTATTTCATCAAGCTACCTGCCGTGGGTCACACAGCTCCTAAGTACCAAGCCAGTAATTAAAGATCAAGCTTCTCTCAAATTTATCCTGCTATACCAATCCTTCCCCATTAGTAATGACCCCTAAATCAGGAAAAGTTTCCTTCTAGGCTTAATTAAAATTACAAAGTTCTACTATTCTGTCCCGTGAGACCCTACATCTGGGACTTATGACAACAGAGGCTATGAAATATCTTCATGAAGTTTAATAATAATAAAACAATATTTAATATTGGCATCAACAAATATGTGCCTATCTTGCAAGATTTTAAAAACCAGCCATGGCAAGCAGAACAAACCTGCTGACTTCTTCACCATTCACCTATTCATCTGAGTGAACATGGAAAGGGTTCCAGAGCAGGTGTGCTGTGGGAATATCTGAACTGCTCCCACAGAGAACCCCGCACTTACCAGCTTGTTCGGGTATCTGAGGAGGATGGGTTGCACTGGGACCCCCGGAATGAAGGCTCCTGGAACCACATCGAAATTTTATCATATAGTTTTCATACGAATAAAAACTTTACAATAAGAAAAAAAATCAATTACAAGGAGTATAAGTACACTGACCATTTACAAGAACAGATCACAGAATCTATTTGCTAACTGTTGGTAAATTCCTCGTGTTTACCAAAATGAGGAATTTCTAAAATTAAGAATCATTCAAGCAGATATTTAGTCCTGTGCTGAAGGCACTTACATATTGATTTCCTCATGTGTTTGAATTTCTCAAATACCTATTATTCAACAGTTGTTGTTTACAGAGCAGTCATGACAGAATCAAGTGGAGAGAAAGTAAGAATATCTAGACACGGACAAAGCCAAATGCTTGAAGCGGAAACGACCACACTTGCCAGAAATGAGTCATTCGTGGGCGAGGAACATTCCAGCAGCTACACAGAACCATTTCAGAAAGTGTCAAGAGTCACATTCAGGACCACCTTCCCAGTATTCAAAAGGGAGTGAACCGTGGAGGGCATTTGAAAGGCCATAACAAAACAGGGACCCTGCGTCACATCAGGGGACCCCAGGAATATGCAAGCATTCCCTGGAGGAAAAGGCGCACGCGCGCGCGCACACACACACACACACACACACACACACATACACACTCTCACACAGACCCTACAAGGAAGAAGAGGTTATGATACCAAGAGAAAGCGAAGGAGTTAAGTTCTGTGGAATCACATTTAAAACTTTTTATCAGAAAAGCAAAAATGCTCAGAGCAATCGAGAGCATTATTCTGTGCATTGCTATCTATAATCATTTGAGAAATCTTCCACACTACTTTGTTAGAATACATAAATTAATTTATCTCACCTGGTTTAAAAGTAATCAAACAGGAACGATTAGTACAAGTACCTTCTGGGAAAACTAGTATCTTGGGAGAAAAGGAATAGATTTAATATTTCAGTCTAATGAATAGATTATCTCTTATTCGCTTTCTTATGACTTCACAAACCACTGCCAATGCTTTGAAAACAAAAATGGAATAAAAGGCTAACCACACTTGATTCTAGTGCAACTTGAACCAGATTATTCAATTTTCTTCTAAAAGAAATACAGTGTGGCCATTCAGTTTGTTAGAAAATGAATTTAAGCTTTGAATAGAGAATATACTTAATTTACAAACATACTACATTTTTTTCTTAATGATGTTTTTACCAATGATCTGAATAAATTTAAAAGAAGATACAGAGCCCTGCTAAGCCTTGGTCAAAGTGCACACCAGGCACAGTGTATTAGATTCCTCCCCAGCAGCTACACAGCTGTACCCAAATAACCTCCTGCGCTGTTTCAGTTTTCCCTTAAATGACGTTGACTCCACAACAGAGTTCACAGAGGTCTGAGGACACCGGAGAAGATTACTGCCCTGTGCTTCATGCTGACCTGAATGAGCTGACGGATGGAATACAATTTCATATTTATTTTTTTGAGGATGAGTTTTAGCTTTTAACGTATCTCTTTATGTTTTCCATGAGAACAAGCAGTATGATTAATTTCTCTGGTAACTGACTAAGATGGCAGCTTGGTTTCCTGAAGTTTTTGAAATTTAGTCGTGAGCACACTGTTAAGAACATCAAGTAAAAGTAAAAATTCTTGCACTCACTGCAGTTAGTAATATGTATTTTATAATAGAGAGGGAAAAGATTAAGCTAAATTGCTTTAATTACAGATTATTTGTAAATAAAGATCATGAATAGGTGTGGTGTGATTCCATCCTCTAAATTAAAAAATGGGTTTCCTGTGAAAGGCAGCACAGCAGACGCGTTGCATCCAGTGGAAGTTCTATTGCTCCATCACTCACTGTGAATGGCATGGAACGACCCACAGAGCCTCAGAGCTGGAAGGTACATTAAGCCACCCAGCAACACTCAGGCTGGAATTCTTCCTGTAACGGCTCCCCAAGCAGTTGCTCAGCCATTGCCAGAAAATTCTGGAGAGGCCAAACCAAGGCCATTCTCCCTCTGGATGGAGAGAAAGTCCTTCCTCCAGACAACCAAAATTAGCTCAAATCTTCCTGTCACCTGCCACCTACCCATTGTGGATATACTTTTTGGATCCAAGGAGAAAAACCAAACCCTAATTTCAAATGCCACTCTTCTCAATCACGTTTTAAGTCATTCCTCACAAGTCTTGGTTCTCAAGCCTCCGGGATGGCCACACTCCTTTGGGACTGTCACACCTGCATGTCCTCTGCAGGACCAGCAGTGCGCTAGTGGCCCCTTGTTTTCACCTGGGCAGAGACCAAGGCATACTTGTTAGAAGCACCCCTGGCTTACCATGCCATCAGTACTGCCCTCCTGAACCCTCCACGGGCACTGGGAGGGCTGGAGAGACCGGCGGCTGACCAAGCTTTACGGGGGGTTTAGCACGCTGAACTCAAGATCTGCACCTCTTTTTCAGTAAACCCAACATACTGTTGAATATAATGGGGCTTTAGTGTCTCATACACTAAACTATATGAAATATTCGTATTATTTAATGGTAATTTAAGTCAGAGATAGAGAATCATTTTTCATGACACAAGGTAAAAATTGGTTCAAAGAGTCTGGCAGATGAGGAGGAGTGACAGTGAAGCCATGAAGCACCATGCGGAAGAGGACTTCCCATGACTGACCAGCTCACTGATTCTGCATCCGTCAGGCTGAAGGCACCTCGTGCAGGGGTCCCCGGGGCTGCTGTCTGTGGATCCACCCAGGTAAGTCCACAGACAGGGAGTCACCCCCACATGGCTAAATGACCGTGGACTGCGTGTTACCTGGGGCCATTCCCCTCCAGAGGTCGCTCGCTTGATTATTTCATTTATGGTGTTCTTTCGGGAATCCGGATCCGCTCGGGACACCAACACTGGCTGCGTGGCCCGTAAGAGACCTTTAAAATGAACAAAAAGCCCAACCAAGTCATATTTTTGGCTAAAGCCACCATAGCACTTAGCATAGGATAAACCTTAAGACAGATTTTATGGAAAACTAAAATGATAGCAAAGAAACAACTAAAAAATACAACAATTAGAACTTAGTTTCCAATGTCAAAAGGAGAGGTGAATAGTTCTATCTGAAAAGATGTCATTAATGTAACAAAAGTACGGTGAGAGTGAGAGCGGTTGATAGGAAAACTGGCCGGGGATGGTTTTCTGCCTTGAGGGATGTTAAGCCTTTGGAATGCACAAGACTGTCTTGTTGAATTTTAGGAATATTTTGAAAAATGATTATCTGAATTCACAGTGCACATAAGTAGGAGGCAACTTTAAACATTTTACTGAAATTTTCAAAAAGTGAGCGTTCTGGACAGCTTCCAACCACACACAATCAGCCTCCGGTTATCAAAAGTTCATTGCTACCCAACTTTGCAGGAAAAAAATAACAAAAAACGGTGGTCACAGTCAAGAACCAAGGTGCCTGGGCTGAACGACCAACCTTGGAGGACGGCTACCACTCCTGCAGAGCTCGGGGCCACTCTCGCCTCCTCTCCTGTCACCTGAGAGAACCGGGACAAGGGGGAGCAGTGACTTGGACACGGATTCCTCAGGGAGGGACCACAGCGTCTGCTGGGAAGCACACTTTGCTGGCTTCATTATTTCTTACTGCAGGAAGTGCTTACTGTTCCACATCAAGACTTTCAAAGGTCCCTCTGGAGACTCCCAGGGCAACAGTGAAGAAAACAGTTCAGAGAAAAGACTTAGGACCTCTCACAGCCTCATGCCCAAGAGAAATTCATGAAAAAGCACGTGACATATGCTTTTATAGATTCTTTGTTTCACTCTCTCTCTCTCTCTCTCTCTCTCTCTCCCACACACACACACACACACAGAATCCCAGCATGTTTAGTAGTTGAAAACAGGTCTTCCCTGGCCACAAATTAGAACAGAAGAATATAATATAGTGATAAAAATAGGTATTAAAAAGATTGATGAGGCTATTAATCTATAGATTTTTTTATTAATCTATAGATCTATAGATTAATTTTTATTCATCTGTAGATTAATAAAAGTATAGCTGTTTTCCATAAATTTATCCTTTCCACACAGGACCGAATTATAAATAAAAAGAAATATGGTGAAATATTTAAAGATTTTTTTAAAAGTTAATAAAAAATGGTGTATGATCGTCTTGATTTACAGCATGGAAATATCTCACCTGTCCCCTCACACGTACTTACTGCCGAACATAGGGATCTGTGCGTTTTCGTTTCGAGACACCAGCGAGGGCAGCCCAGAAATGACACAGGTGATCACATCGAAGATGCTTGAATGAGGGGCCGCGACAAAAATGGGGGCTTCCAGGACGCTGGCTACCTTTCCTTTCACAGTCACCATGAGTCCCATGGAAAAGATGACTGCATGACCCAGGTACTTCAAAGCGAAGCAAGTGACTGTCCTTGGAAAATAAATGCAGAAAAGACAGAATTAGCTTTGCTGATCTCAGCGTGGGGCTTGACCCTGCAATACGAGAAAGCCAGAATGTGTCAAAGAATTTTGTTTTAAAATACAGGCTCAGGAGACTCATGGCTAACACTGACGGGAGTCCTTCCTGTGAGGTGCCAGGCACTATTCTAAATGCTATGCATAGATTGATTTTTTAAAGTCCTCGGCCTCATCCTTTGAAGTGGGTATTATTTGTTATTATTCCCATTTATAGATGAGAATATGGAGGCATGCAGAAGTGATTTGCCTCAGGATATGTGGCTACTAAATGTCACCACTACTCTATGACTATAAAGTGATAAGAATGAATTTTAGCTGGGTGAGGCAGCACACAACTGTAATCCCAGCAACTCAGGAGGCAGAGGCAGGAGGATCATAAGTTGGAGGCCAGCCTCAGAAACTTACCTAGGCCCTGAGCAACTTAGTGTGACCCTATCTCAAAATAAACAATTTTGAAAACTGAGGATGTATCTCACTGGCAAAGTATCCCTGCGTTCAATCCCTACAGTAAACAAACAAATACATGTTCCCCACTGAGACATCCAAATCAGTATTGCCCTTCAAAAGTAGCCAACTTAGGAATCTCTATTTGTGTCATGAAGATGCTGCTATCTCCTCAACACCTTTAGAACCTTCACCTGAATCTGTCCTCAGAATTACTTTAGGAATGACTTTTAGAAGCAGATCTCTATATTGCTACGGCCCTTCGACATCACCATGAGCCTTCAGAAGTAGGGGCTGGGGACACAGCTCATTGGTACAGTGCTTGCTTAGCAGGTGCGAGGCCCTGGATTTGATTCCCAGCACTCCACACACTTCAAGAAATGAATTCACGTCTTGAAAACAACTTCAGAAACGAATTCACCATCTCACTTCCATGGAACAGAGAAGCCCCTAAGTAATTCCAGAAATCAAGTTGTTTACTTTTTAAAAAGATTCTGTCATTCAAGAGGAATTAACTCATCAAAACCATGCCTGGACCCATGATGGACACACAAGATAAGCCCAAGAAACCTCTGATTGGATGAGCTTGATCGAGGAGGGAAACCAAAGCATACTCCCAGAAGAGCAACGGAATGCAGGGCTCCAGACATGAATGAGCAGACAGTTTTTGTGACAGGTGAAATAAATATGCACAACTGTCCCTTGGCAACCCTTGTGGATTAAAAAATCTTCAAATGTTCAAGTCTTTTAAATGACATGGTGCCATGTCTGTGTGTAACCTTGACTTTAAATCACCTGAGCTTATTTATAAGATCTAACACATGCAGTTGCTATGTAAACAGGCAGTCAGCTGTGCTATATAGGGAATAATAACAAGAAAAAAGTCTGCCCTTGTTCAGTGCAGATGTATTTTTTCAGTATCTTTGATCCACAGGTGTGGGATCTGCAGGTGCAGAGAGGGGAGCTGCACACCACTCACAAGGGGTCTAAGGAGAGCGAACTCAGAAGCAACTAGCCTCTGAGGAAGTCTGTGACTTATTTCTCAGCAAGAAGTAAGACACAGAAAACCAAAGTACTTTTCCAAAGGGCATGGGGAAATGACTACAGATCTCCCTCTTCCCTTTGTTTGGACGTGAGACTTCTATTCACGCGTGGATATGAAGAGCACCCCTTCACCCAATTTCAAACATTTCAAAATACCAATATTCAGAGCCATTAGGCACTTACATTTAACTGCTTTAAACTTTAGGGTCTGGGGCCACATAATAACTTCAACATTGACTGTTGGAGAGGATTAGCCATGACAGCTTTCACAGAGAAAGGTAAGGCTTTATTTTCTACCATTTATTACATTTACTTTCTGGATTCTTAAGACTATTTCTCCCATTCTCCTACACTGTCTTAAGGCACTAACAATAGAAACCAAAGAGATAATCTGAAAGAAACTGGAGAGTCATGAGAAAAGCCCCTTGAAGTGCTGTTTTCTCCTGCACAACCTCGAGTTATGAAACAAAGCTTCATGATTTGCAAGCACCGAAGTTTCTCAGGGGGATCTCCAGTGTAGGATTCATTTCCACTTCAAACCGGCCTTGTGTTTGATATTGACATTAGTTCACTAGAACATGAACTGAACAGAAAACTGCATATCCTTAGAAGTTTCTAGAATAGTATTTCTCAAAATTTTTGGAGGACAAATGTGCATTTGAGATTCGGATGAAAGGAACATATCTTTGCGTGTGGGGGCAAAAACCAGTGTAAAATTTCAAGACTTTGCTAGTGTCCTAACACAGATCTTTGGATTTGGAATCCATGTGGAATCCATGGAGTCCACATTAGGAAGCCCCGTGCTGATGACATACAGGTGGCAACTTTTATTGGCAGTTTCATGCATTCATGATCGGTCGGTTCTCCAATGCCACCCTAACTGAGGCACAATGGAAGTGCTAACATAAAATGTTGACATTTGAAAGAGTTAGACTACATTAATAATTAAGCTGTTATTAATGACAATCACTAAAATAATTAATAAAAATAATGTAATCAGTCCGCCTATATGGCACTGCAGAAAGCATTTTGTTACTGTGGGGAGACCAAAGCAAATGTGAAAACAGGAAAAGCCAAAGATAGCAAACCAGTGTGCAGCTGCAGTTGTGTCAGGTACACTAACTGGCTACTACCAGAACCACAAATTTTTTTTTTTTTTTTTTTGGTACTAGGGATTGAACCCAGGAGTGATTATAACCACTAGCCACATTCCCAACCTGTCCCCCACCCCATTTTTTTCTATTTTATTTAGAGACAGAGTCTTGCTGAATTGCATAGGACCTTGCTAAGATGCTGAGGCTGACTTTGACCTTGTGATCCTCTGCTTCCTGAGCTGCTGGGATTACAGGCATGTGCCACTGTGCCTGGGGAGATGTATCATTTTTGGCAATAATTCAGAAAACAAATCTTTTAACATAAGGAAATTATGACTTCAAAAGAAGATTAACAGAATGTGTTTGAGCAGCAATTTCTACATCATTGAAGGCCAGTTTTATCAGAGAAACAAATTATTAAAATTGAGTAGGTAGCAGCAGTTAGATAAAAATACTCATCATTGATTAAATAACAATGGAACCTTTCCATCATCTGGATCCATCTGATATTTGGACATCCGTGCTTCTTACCTCCTCCAATCCGTCACTGGGTAAGTTGGCTTTTCAGGACAGCAAGCTGCGAAGGCTACAGCAAGTGGCCACGAGAGTAAGAAAAACAATCCAAGAAAAATGACCCGAAGTGGAAGCAGTATAATTCCAAGGAGAAAAGTCTGAAAGTCAAAGTTGTTAAGAGCAGATCAACTGATGTCATTTTAACATGTTGCTATCGAGCTGAAACACGTAACAGGAAAGGTTCATGCTCTTCACACATCTACCCACAGACGGACTGAGTACTGTGCCGCACCAGGCAAGAATTTAACCCCAAAGAACAAGGCATGGCATCTGACCTCACAAAACCAATTACATACAGAAGAAATAGTGAGGAAAACCCTAAGCCAGCTTGATCTGTACGTTGATCAGAGTAAATAGAGATGCTGGGGGACAAAGAAAGGGGTGTCTGATTTAGCAGTCAGGGAAAGCTGCCCAGAGGAGGCGCTGAACACTCTTTCAAGACAAGCAAGTACTAGCAAGGTTAAGAGGGAGAAAGTGGTTTTTGAGGGCTATTACAGGTTGAAGGAAGAGTGTGAATGGAGGTACTAGTGTACGAGAAAGTGAATTCACTGTTGAATATGCTTACTGGCCCTCAGTAATGAATAACAGGAGAGGAGAATAACAGAGGAGGAGAAAACAAAAATAAAGAATAAGTAAGAATGGAAAGCATGCAAACAAGAACAGCAAATAACACACGAATGCCTCCTATATGCTCAGCACTCTAAGCGTTTGGCACGTAGTAATTCATTTAGCTGTAACCTTACGTAAAAGACAGAAGTGGTATAGAGGGATAAATTAAATGGCTTAATCATATAGTTAGTAAGTGGCAGAACCAGGATTTGAACCCTGCTTGGAGGCCTGTGCTTATACCGCACTGCCTTCCAACAGTGCTTCCTTCTATCTCTACTAGCTCTTATGTCATCAAATAACTTACAAAAAATGCCAAAAGTAGTCTGGTTGCCTAATCTCTGCCAAGTCATTTGAGTGCATGTGTATGTCTGAGATCAAGGGTACATACAAGGAAAAGTACAGGTCTTGATTGTGTAATTCAGTGATCTTGATCTTGATCTTGACTTTGACCTTGATGGGTGTATACTCATGTAATTGCCACCCAAGTCAACACACAAAGCATACCTACCACTCCAGAAAGCCAGCTTGCGCTTCTTCCAGCCACTGCCTATGCTCTTAGGCAGCTGATGATGAACTTCTGTCGCCAGGGCTTAGACTGAACCGTACTTGAATGCCACCCAGATGGAATCATGTAATGCATTCTTATGTGGCACGCTTCTTCCACTTAGCATATTTCTTGGTTCAATTATGTTGTTTGCCTATCAGTCATTCATTCTTTTGGACTGCAGAGTATTATCCCACTGTATGACCCTATGAAGATCTGATGACTGACTGTCCTGTTGATGCACATTTTGATCATTCCCAGGTGTGGGTGATTATGCATAAGGCCACTATGAACATTCTTATACAAGCCTTTCTGTAAACAGGTGTCTTCATTTTACTAGGAGGGGAATTGCTGAGCTGCAGATGTTAATTGACTTTATAAGAAACTAACAGTTTTCCAAAGTGGTTTTATCATTTTAAAGTATCACTAGCAATGTGTGAGAATTACATTGCTGTAGATCCTGGACAATGATTATTGTTGGTAGTCTTGAAAAATCAACTGTTAAGCTAGAATTTACATAAAATAAAAGGCACCTAGTTTAAACTATATGGATTATGAGTTTATCAAAAGCATAGATCTATGAATATGAATGCATATAACCTCTTCATTCATCTATCCTTCTGTCAATACCCGACTATCTTAATTACTACTATTTTGAAATGAATCTTAAAATGAGGTTGTATATGACATCCAACTTTTTCTCCTTTAACATTTTATGGGGAGCAAGGTATTCCATATCCTTTTCACCTCCTCAGAAATTTTAGAATTAATTTATCAGTTTGTCAGACACAAACAAATCTTTAAGGATTTTTATTGGGATTTCAATGAATCTAAAAACGAATCTGGAACTGTCCTCTTAATAATATTTGTTCTTCAGCTCATAAACATGATTTATTTTTCCACTTACATAAGTTTTCATTAACTTCTTACAGCAATATTTTGCTGTTTTCAGTGTAGTAGTCTTATTTGGTCTTGGTTAAAAGTTTTCTTAAGTATTTAAGGTCATTTTATACATGAGATTATTTAATTTCATTTTGCAATTGTATCTTTGTAGAGTATAGACATAAAATTGATTTTAAGTTTTGATCTTATTTCCTATGACCTAGCCAACTTCATTTATTAGTTCTAGTGGTTAGTTGTTTTGTAGTTTCCTTAGAAAGTTCTTCATATACAACCATGTCATCATCTCTGAATAAACAGAGATGTACACTCTTCTTTCTGGTGTACATGCTTTCTTTTCTTTTTCTTGTCTTATTGCACTGACTACCACCCCTAGTTCAATGGTGAGTAGAAACAGTGAACAAGATAACTGCCTTGTTCCCAACCTTTGGGGAAACAGGTGAGATATTCCACCAATATATTAATTGGAGGTGCTTCATACATATCCTGTATCAAGTTGAGATTTTCCCTTTATTCCTGCTTTATTGAAAAAATTGTTTTTTATCATCAGTGGGTGTTAAATTTTATCAAGTGAGCAAACAAAATCTCTGCATCTACTGAGAAGATCATAAGCTTTTTACCATATGTTCTGCTAACAAGGTGAATTACACTTAAATTAAAATTTTAGTATGTTAAATCAACCTTGGATCACTAAGACAAATCAAACTTGGAATACATCATACTTTCCAAATATTGCTGTATTTGACCTGATAACATTTTGTGAAGGGATCTTGTATCTAAAATGATGAGAGATATTGGTCTATAATTTTCTTATAATATCTTTTTGAGACTTTGGTATTGAGGTGATGCTAACAATATAAAACTTGTTGGAAAGTGTTCCACCCTTCTCTATTTTCTGAAAGAACTTATGCAAGTGTTTTACTGTGCTCTTAAAAGTCTGGCAGAATTTATAAGTGAAATAATCTTGGCAAGGAGTTTTCTTTAAATGTGTGTATGTGTGTATTGTATGAATAAAAAATTCAAACTCTTTTATAAAGATCTAGTCATATTTTCTGTTTTTTGTGATCATTTTGATGTACTGGATTCTTGTCCATTTCCTACATGTTTCAAGTTGTTGATAATACTCTCTTATTAGTCATTTAACCTGTAATGAAATGTGCTCTTTCATTCCTGATACTGGTAATTTGTATTTTCTCTTTTATCACTCTTGGTGGGGATATATCAATTTGATTAACTTATTATATTCTATTAGTATATTAACCAAATGTTTGAATTAGTTGACTTTGTGGTTTATTTTTAATTTCATTGATTATTGCTCTTGTTTTTATTTTCTTTCTTTGACTTTTTGCAAAATTTGTCTAGCTTCTGAAAGTGAAAGCTTAAAATTATTACTTTAAAACAGTTCTTTTCAAAGCATTTAAACTTATTAATTTACCTTAACCCATTGCTTTAACTGTATTTCCAAAATTTTGGTATTTTGGATTTTCATTTCCCATTTAGTTCAAAACATTTTTAAAATTTCCACTTGTGGTTTCTTTTTGATCCAGGAACTCTTCTAAAGTATACAGTCCAATTTCTAAATATGTGGGCAGCTGTAATGTTAAACAAGTGCCTCTGATTGTTTCTCAAAACACACTGAGAAAAGACTGTCTCTCCTGGATAATATCCACTGCAGGTCAAAACAAGCCATGCAAATGTGGTCCCCCAGGGAGCCACCAGACAGATCAAATGGTGACATTTCTCTGGGAATGATTCTCTGATGGAGTCCTAACCCTATCCTTTCCCCTCTAGTGTTGCCAGGTTGCTGGTTTTCACTGGTTGTTGGTTTTCAAGGACACCACAAATAAGTATCCATAATGAGCATAAGTTAAGTTCGACTGTCAGAAGGCTTACTGTTCTTATCAAGAGTTAGCAATTTTTCTTGAATAAATGTTCTTTGGATTGCTAAAACCTTTGGTTAATTTTCAGAGACACGACAAAGTTGATTCTATTTATTTTTATTGTGTTCTCACCACTTCTACAGAGAAGATGATTTCCAGAGACTCCATTTTTTGCTGATGTCCACCTTACTTTTTTTTTCTTTCTGCTTTTTACATTGAATAATTTCTGGTCCTCTACCTTCAAGTGCACAGATCCTTTCTTCTCCCATCTCTAGAATGCCAGTAAGTCCACTCAGTGAACTTTTCATTTCAGATATAATACCTTTCAGTTTCAGAATGTCATTCGGTTCTCATTTCTTTTTCTACAGAGCTCCCTCCACCTACTTAATATTACGACACTCTTTTCCTTTAAGTCCTGAAGCATGCTTGTAAACATTTAAAATGCTTAAGTGAAAATTCCTACATCTGGTCATTTTAGGGTCCATTTTCATTCAGGCCTACTTTCTCTCTTGACCACAGTCAAATTTCTCTGTTTCTTTGAACTCCTAGTATTGTTTTTCTATTGGCTATTTTGAATGATATGCTGCAGATATTTAGATTCTCTTATCGTCCTCTGAAGAGTGCTGATATTTTCCCCCTAATGGGTAAGTAAAATATTGGTTGCTTACATCCATCTGTGAAAGCTTGGATTTACACTTCGCTAGGGAAATTTTGTTTAAAGTTTGCCCTTCAACTTAGACTTGAGCCTTAGATCTAAGGCATAACAAAGGTGTTAAACATTTGTGAGGATTTAATAGAAAGGCTGAGGTGTTTACCAAGACCTTCCTACTGGTTTGATTGTAAAACGTTCCCTCCCTGTAACTATGGCATGGGGGGGGCGGTTATAATGTCTGTCCAGCATCTTCATCCTTCTAGTTTTTTCTTCCTTCCAGGATTCCTGAAAGCTCTTGTGCAAATATGCAGTTCAGTGATCTGCTAAGAATCTAAGAGGAATTTACATGCCAATTTAAGGGCTCCTTCCTCCCTGACTTCCTCCTTTCTGCTTCCTTCCTCAATTTCCAGTCACTCTGACTGCCCTGAACAGACCAGTAAGACTGAAGCTTTCCACCAGTCCCCTCCCAGGGTATCAAGGGGGCAGAGGGAAATTTCTCACAGCATAGGAACAAATCCCCCCCAGTTTCTGTCATATTTTTTGGCTCGAGAGTACCATCATGTTCTTTCTTATATGCTGACCATTGTCATCTCATTGTCATCTATGAGAAGATCGGTCTGACTTAAGCTACCACGACTCCCCTGCCCTAAGACTGACTTAATAAATACAGTATAACTGAGTTATCATTCTATTTTCTGAAAGATAAATTATGAATAAAGCAAGACATGGAGGAGCTCCGGAACTATCACTAGAAGGGATCTGGGACCCAGGACCTTCTCCTGAAGCCTGTGTACATAGCAAATACACTATTTGGAGTGAATGGTGTGATGGAGAGGTGACGAATAGTACTGTGGAGGAGATGATTAAAATCCCCAAGTTACTCTTCAATATGATTGACTGAGATCCTCTTCCACAAGGTCTCATCAGTAGAAGACCAAAAATTTAATCTTGCCTGTAAGAATCACAGCGTAGAAACTGAAGAAAGAGCTGGACTGAGGTTAAAGTAAATGCACATAAGATTCACTCACATTCACACTGAGCAACCAATCTGGATTTTAATGGAACAAATTGTCAAATATCTTGCTTTTTTTTTTCCTGTGTCATTTTCAAAGTTTGCACACACAATAGTACTCGACAGAAAGCAATGTGAGAGCATCTCATTGACAAATAAAGAGGGCTCTCCGTCAGGCTTTTCTCTGGTAGTAATGTGGCAATATGTCCTTTATGGAGGGAGGACTTCTTTCAAGAGTTATTCTGTGTTTTGCCTTCACTAACTGACTAAAACATGGAATTATGTATTTTGTACTTGTTTTTTAACTTTCTCAGTGAAACATGAGTTTTATATGGGCAGGGTCCTAATTTTTCAAGCTCACTGCTATATCCTCAGATGTATCAGCACTGCACCAAGTATATTGGAGGCATTCAACAAATATTTTTGGTATGAATAAACGGCCCCCAAATTACTGCCACTCATTTCAATTCTGCACTCAACTGAGAACATAAAAAGTAAGCTACTTTCTTCCATGCCACAAAGTAGCAAACTCGTAAGTAGTAAAAAAATGGATGAGGGACAAAATTAAGCCCTATAATTAGGTCCAAAGGTGACAACGGTCCTTAAACAAGACACTGGCCATCATTCATTGTATGATTTGAATCTGAATGAATCATCTTAAGTATTAATTTGCCATTCTTGAATAAAAGTATGCATATCTTTTCAACTAAATAACATAGACTACACTGTTTTCACCTATTACTCCTTACTGGCTAGGGATGTGGCTCAGTGATTCAGTGCCCCTGGGTTCAATCTCCCATACCAAAACATTTTTTTTTTCATTTTACCCAGAACATTCAAGTTGTTACAACATCTTTGGTATCTCTGATCAACAGAGATTTTTTTAAAAAGTAATAACCACACCATGTCCAAACCATTCAATCTAAGTAGCAAATTTTAAGAATAATATAGAATTTATGGACAACTAATAGCGTAACGATCAACATTAAGATCAGCATACGTGATCTCAATTCTAACCTTCCTTTGAGATTTATTTCAGGGAGATTAAGTGACTTGGCCAAAGTCACACTGCTAATCAATGCCTTAGTGTTCTAAGACGAGTGCCTCCCCAATCTACTACAGCTCTTAAAAGAGTTGTTTGGAAGCCTTCTAAACAGTCACAGACCAGGTGATTAAAAACAGACAAAAACCAAACCAAACCAAAAACATATCAATATTAGTAATTTATTCTAGGTGAAATACAAATATTTATAAGTATGCCACTAATCCTTCGTCCAAAATATGAAGCCAAACAGATGGGCATACTTTCCATTTAAATATGACTGATCTGACCAAATTTAATCCTGACTGGTCAATGTATTTCCAAGTGTTTCGGACAAGTCAGGCTACCAAGGGAACAACTGTCCACCTAAAGACAGATCAACTTTTCAAACTCAGTTTCTTTACAAGCAGGTATTAGAACAACCCTTCCTCTCTCTTCTTCTCTCATAGTCTTCCTCAACCAATCATCTACATACCATTATTCCACCGCCCCATGCTTAGCTCTGCACTAACCCTACCCTGAGAGGTCAGCGTGATGGTCTTAGTTGTGCATACAAAAAGACTTCAAAGCTACACCCCTTCAATCCAAATTGATGTAATCTGTGAGACAGACAGGAAAAAAATCAACATTTTTCCCCCGAAGAACACAAGGGACAAATATATCTTGCACAGTTTATCTTATTCCCCAATCACTAACTTCATCAAAGAGGAAGTCCAAAAAGAGAGTGTAGCTGCGCAAAAGCAGTCCTTTATCAGATAAGGAAAGGAAAGCAAACTTCCTTTGTGTGAATAACCACTTTTAACAGTGGAAGACAGTCTGGGCTCCCCAGCATCCGTGCATCTAGGAAAAGTGTTTGGGCGAAAACTGATTTCAGATTTAAAACTCTAAAACGCCTTCAACGGATCCATGTAATGTCACCCCTCTTCCTTGATTTTGATTTTCTAGGCAGGGTGTTCCAGCTCAGCTGGATGGATCATTCCGGCCTTACCTGTTCTAATTCCTGACCTGGGTTCCCTGCTTTCTTCTTCTTTACTCATCCCAAGGGGCGTGGGGGACAAAAACCTTCCCCCAAGCCCACTCTCCCGAGGTAGGTCTGCCGCCAGCACACCCCATCCTGTCGCACTCCCCGCCGCTCGGGCAAGGTGGGTCTCCGCCGGCTCGGCCTCCTGGCCTCAGGGAGGCTCCTCTCGGACCCGCTTCCTCGAAAGCCCCGGAGACCTATCCTGTCCCGCTCTGCCGGACCCCCTCCGACACCCGCGCCCCGCCGCTGACCTGCACCGTCCGGGCCGCGCTGAGCCGCGTCTGCTGCACGAAGGGGTTGGGCACGGGCGGCGGGAAGAAGGACGCCTGGCGGGGCACCATGGGCGGCCGCTGCTCTGCGGCCCCGACGCCCGCGCCTGGCACGGTGGCCGCCACCGCCGCCGCCTCGGCGCAGCGGTTCATGGCCGAGCTGGGCGTGGGACCCGTGCGAAGAGAAGGAAGCCGAGCGCGAAAGCTAACGTCGCCGCCAAGACCCAGCCAACGACCCTCCACAGTCAGCCCGAGGCGCCGCTCGGGGGCCTCTGCGCACGCGCCAAAATTACCTAGGCGCCGGTCGCCCCGCCCCTCGGCCGTGGCCCCGCCCTCTTGAGTACCTAGCCCCGCCCCCTCGGAGGTGACAGCCTTCTTTCAGCACCATGACTGTGCAGGGCATCTTTGTATCCTTGACGCTCCAATGGGGGGGACTCCAGGCGGAGTTCTCTGCTTTGGGTCAGACAATCCTGGATTTTCACTTTGTCTAACTGGCTCTGACATGAGCCATGTTCATGAGCCTCACTTCCTCCTGTAAAGCCCGGACCCAGCAATGCCAGGAGCAACCACTTCCCCTGGGGCTGTCCCATTAAATGAATTGATATAATAACCGGGTGTGTTTTGCTTTTGTGTAAACCAGTTTGAGTTCAGGGTTTGTAGGCGACAGCTGAGAGTGTGCTATAAAGACATTGGTACCAGGGATGGAATCTGTCCCTCAAAATTTGTGGAATGACCGGAGAAATGGTTCCCCAGAGGGTAGCTGAGTTATTACTAGAAAAGGCAAAAACAAGTTGACTTCCACGGTAGATGAGGAACCTGACCGAGAAAAGGGAAATGACTTCGGTGGTGGCTCCATTTCAATCTGAGGAAGTGCAGGGGCCTGTCTGGACCTTTATGGGCGAGGGTGTGGGGAAACGGGTTGTGCCGGAACCTAGACCAGTGGATTGATCCGGAGTGGCTGAGAGTGGAAGAATGAAGATGGCAAACCACTCATCCCTACTGATAAACTCTGCTCGCAGCAGGCAGGTGGCCAGGGTGAGAATCTGTCTGGGCCCTGGGCCAGCGGCTCCTCTAAATGTATCCACCATTGAATGGCTGCATACCTTAGGGCTCTTTAGTCAGACACCTGCAGAAAGGGTGTCTGGCCAGGGCCCAAGAACCCAAAACAGTAGTCAGGCTATAGTAAGAAAAAAGATTACTTCAGGTCCACTGGAATCACCTCCAAGCTGTCCTGTCCACTCACCTGCTTCCCTGCCAACCAACCAGGAAAAGTGTGAAGCCAGACTGTCAGATAACTAATGCTGGCAGGCACCTCTGAAAAACATCCAGGCCTTGAGTTTCTGCTTGGCAGCAGCTCTAGAATGTCTATAGGAGGAGAGCAGGGGTGGGTGCCTGGCTGGAAGGAGGAGCAAGCTCCCCTACTAACAGCATGTGAGTTTAGACAGCGAGCACATTGTCATACTCCAGGTTTACTTAGGAGGGATTTTAGGGGGTGGGTGGAGGGTCCCGCTGTTGTTGGAGATTCTAGGCCCAGGATCAAGTTCCTCCTCTAGGTCATCTTGTGGCCTTGAACCAATTCTATTACTTAACAGCTCTAGGATGCTAGGCGAATCACTGCTCTCTGTTTCTAGTTTCATCATCAATACGATGATAGTTAAAATATTCTCTCCTTCCTTAGGTGGTTGCAAAGGTTAAATGAAATGGCGCGTGCAGAGCGCCCCGCGCACACAGGCTGTGCACGAAGCAGGTAGCGATGCTGCTACCCACTGTTGTCAGTGCTGGTGTTAGAGACCCTGAGAAAACGGGCCTGGCCCCAACCCTGTCACTAAGGAACAGATCAGCCTGCTGCTGGGTGCAGCTCTTTCGCCCATGCATCAGAGAGGCCCGGGCTGGCCCCCCTGAGGCTGGCTCTTGCTGTTTATTTTGGCAGCACACATCATCTCTACCCCGCAGAGAGCAGATTTGCTTTTTCTAAGTTTCCTCTTCTGGCTTGGGCTGCACTCTGCTAAAACAGACGGCTGACACTGCCACTCAGTTGGTGTCTTTATTTATACTGGTCGCCATTTCCCATGGGGAACTGTTGAAGGGAGAGGCAGAGAGGGCTGAGCAGGAAGCCATGGCTTGGTCCTCCTCCATCCAGTGGAGGCTGTGGGTGGGCAGGGCATCCTAAATGGAGTGAATGAGGGCAGCAGCACTATGTGGGCTGGGCTGGCATGCATCACGCAGTGACTTCAGACAACCTGAGTCCTTCTGTCCGGAAGTGCAGTAATGTGGGGAAAAAAGAATCACAAGAACAAAGTGCACACAAAGCAAACTGCCAATGTAGGGAAGGTTCTAAGGCAGCCAGCAGTGAGAAGCCAGGTGTCCAGGGGGGCCACCTGGTGATATCCCTACCCCACTGCCCCATGCCAGGCTGTCGGGCCGCCAGTGCCCTCTTGAGACAGTCTCTGTTGGCTCTGGGGGTGCTTGTGAGCCACAGAAGGTTGTGGAGGGAGGAGAGCTCCAAGTGTGGCAGCACCAGGGCAGCCCAAAGCTGGGCTGCATTGAGAACCTCAGAGCCTCTCGGGGGTGGCTCTGAGGGGTGGCAAGATAGGGGAAGGGACAATCCAGCACCTTTCTTTGGGCAAGGATGGAGGCTCTCTCTGGACTCTTAAATTACCAGGTGAGGGTGAGAATACTGATTAAATACTGAGCTGAAGGCCTGGCTCAGGCCCCTTAGGTCCCTCCCTGGTGCTCAGGCCCCAGGTGTGGAAGGGGGCCACCCAGAAGGGCTATGTGAGCCAGGGCCAGCTCAGCAGCCCAGCCAGTCTGATTTGATGCTTCCAAACTTCACACTCTTCAGACTTTGGTTCTCCAGCTTCAGGTAATAAGCACCCTTGAAGAAGTAGCTGTGACCTGGGACAGAGAAGGAAAAGAGGCTGTGACCACCCGCCCTGACATTCTGGCACTCCCAGAAGCTTCCTGGGAGATGGAATGTCTGCCTGGCATGGGGAAGGTTTTCAGCCAGAGAAAACCCCTCTGGGCTGGAGGAAGGGAGATGCCTATGGGAGTAAGGTTTCCGAGTCCCTGTTTGCCCATCTCTAGGATGGAGACAGACGCACCAGCCTCTTAAGAGTTTTTGACAGGATTAAATTAGATAATATGTTGTTAGGAATAATACAAATACTCCCCTTGGCACAAACACCAAACCAAACACTTTCCTATACCCAAAGTGGGCAACCAGGAAGCCTCCAGCCTTCCCAGGCCCACAGATGCAAAATGGCTTACACAAGCTTTTGGTTTTATCTTTAATTCTGAACAAGCTGCCAACAAGTAAACCTCTAGAAATGTCACAGGAATATAGATTTTGGCTTCTTTCTAAAATAACTAGAATATCTAAGAACATTAGACCCCAACCTGTGCAGGCCAACACTCACTGGAAGCTGTGAAGCAACTGCCCCTGTTATGTACTCTCTGATTCACTACAGACCTCACCACTCCCTACTGTCTCCCTGCCTGCTCATTTCTGCAGGGTGGCTCCTCCGGGCCTCACAATCTGTCAATACCCCCTCATATATATGCTCCTACTTACTTCATTTAAAACCTCAGCACACAGTAGGTGCTCAACAGACATTCAGCAGAAGATAATCCTCAGCCTTGCATCTGACCGTACAGTCTTTGCACTTGCTTACGTAAGACCTCTTGGCCGCTGGAGTTCAGGGCTCTGTGCTTAGCGTATGGAAGGGACTCAAAAGGATCTTTGTGGAATCGAATTGAAATTGCCTCCCAAAAGCCAAGCTGAACTCATTTCCAGGGCCTGAGAGAACTCTCAGAGGCCTCCTCGGGAATACGGTTTTCACATTCTCAATTCTCTGCCTTGCTGATGTTGGTTGTGTTTGATTCAGCAAAGGAGCAAACAGAGCAGGGCAAAGCTTGCCCGGTCGCCCGTGGAGCATCCTTCTGCTGACGGGAGGCCTGCAGGCCCCAAAGGGCCTGGACCAAACCCGAGAATGAATCCAGGGCACCAGGCCATGTTGCTTGCCTCCCAAGGCCTCCCTCCCGCCCCCACGCTGGCTGGAGGCCCTGCAGCTGTGAGGAGCCTTTCTCGGTCTTACTGCCTGGAGCATGGCTGAGCGAGCAGGGGTCAGGGTCTGGATGCCTTCCCAGCCCTGGGCTGAAGGGGCTGGTTTGTTTTCCTGGGGCCCAGCCTGCCTGCCCCGCACAATGAAGGAGTGTGTGTGGAGAGGAGCGGGGCCCTGGCTGGGGGTGGGGAGTCCTAGAAAGCGGTCAGAGGCCTGGGGAGCTCACCACTGCCCTGCAGGTCCACAACGGCATCCAGGTTGTCGGGGATGGCATTCCAGGCATCCGCGATGAGCTTGGGGAAGCCAGGATCCATCTTCTTCTTTACCTCATTGTATCTGTGGGGAAAGAGACAGACATGGTGGGCCAGTGGGCCTCTCTGACAGCCACCCCCTTCCCCATGATTTGGAGGGGAGGACCCGGATGATAGCTCCTGAGTGGGCCTGGGAAGCCACACCTGGCCCTTCCGAGAGGCAAGACAGAGTGCAGGCACCTGGAGCCGGGCCAGGGTCTGAATCCCAACACCGCCCCTTGCTGGTTACGTGGCTTTGCTTAATCGCATCAAAAACTACCTGTGATCACTGCCAAATGCACATGCAAAGTGTCTGTCTGTCCCTGAGTCGAGGGAGGTGTTTGGGAAATGTTAGTCCCTCACAAACTTTGATCCCCACTGCCTTCTAAGGAGCCCTGGACCAGGAGCCCATAGGAGGGGACCTGCCCCTTTGAACAAATTGCTGCTGCCTCACTTGTCAGGTGGAGATGACACCCCACGGCCTGGGAGATGGCGGTGGCCGGGAGGGTGAGGTTGCAGTGCAAGGTGGTGGGTGTGAGCCAGGCCTGTTAGTCACAGGGTGGACTGCAAGCCACCTCGGTGCCAGCTGCAGCCGTCGGGGTGCACACCTGACCAGGGCCCCGCCTTTACTTCAGGTAAATACCTTCAGCCTTCGCTGGCAGGCTCCTCTCCCTGACTCTTGTCTTTTTTAATTTTTTGGAAAACTTTTTAAACATTGCCGTCTTTTTGACTTCCTGGTTTCCCCACCCTCTCTCAACCTGTTTATTATACTCCAAATATTTCCTAAGCTGCCACTACCTGCCAGTGGATATCTCAGCGATCAAGGTCAAGTGGTCCCTCGTGGAGAAAACTTTCTAGACCCATCTGTGTTTGAATCCCATCCTGGTGGGAGCCAACTCTCCTCTGTGGATCTCTGAGCCAGTTCTTTTCCTCCCATGGCCAGCCCTCCCACCACCACTGGGGGTTCCAACTTCTCCCCAGGCTCATTCTACAGGGTCCCTCTGGCTCGGCCCATCACCCCAAGAACTGCCATCATTCCAGCTACATCATAGCACTGGCCTTTTGCAAAACCTACTTCTTCATGATCTGGGTTACCAAAATGAAGTTCCCTAGCTCAAATCCCAGTACTCCCAGCTGCCTCGCCTCCACCAACCCCTCCAATGACATACCCAGGGTTATGATGGCCCATGTTGGAACTTTCCCTCATTCCTCTCATTCTACCCTGAGCAGATGGGAAGAGCAGGAATCAACCCCATTGTACAGATGAGGAAACTGAGGCTTAGAGAAGTGAACCTATTCCTTTTTTTTTTTTTTTTTGTGGTGCTGGGGATTGAACCCAGGGCCTTGTGCTTATAAGTCAAGCACTCTACCAACTGAGCCATATCCCCAGCCCTGAACCTATTCCTTTTCACCCAGGAAGAACAATGCGGTAGCATGAGATGTTGGCTCGGAAGGGGACTCTGTCTCTCCCTTTTCCCCTTCTGTGCCCCCCATCTTGAACAGCATTGCCCATGGGCTGGTGCACTGCTTGGAAGGCTTTCACAGATGTTTCTCCTCGGCAGTGGAGAGCAGGCGTGAGGATATTTGTGACCCAGCTTCCAACACGTGTGTCCTCAACCCTCCTGAACCTCAGTAAGCATAGGGCTAAAAACAGCACGGTACTTAAATAAGAAATCCAGGTGCCATACACAGCCTCAGGCCAGGGTTGGGCACAGCCCATAAGGAGAGACATCATCATTTGACTCAAATGTGTCGTAGTCACTTTCATTCTATTGTAAACTCCAGGAGGACAGGAAGTGAGTATTCCTGAACACTACCTCCCGGCAATACATCTGTGGACTCAGTGGAAGCTTCGCAAAATTATGGAAGCAGCTTCTCACCTTCTGCCACTCAGGGGCTCTCTTTCCGGCTCCAGCAAGGTCCGCCTCTGCAGTCTCAAGCTCATCAATGATCTCTTCTGGGAGAGATCTGTGCTTTGGAAGCCCAGCCCAGGGCCTCCGAGCAGCCCCTCACTTCTGCCTATTCTACACAAAACCCAGGGAGCTGCTTCTCTAGTGCAGATGGTCCATCTTGGCCCCTGGCGTTAGGAGGTGGGCTTGATATGGTGAAGGACTGGGAGGCAGGTAACTCTGCCTGGAAACCAGCCAGGCACTGCCACAGCCTGTGGGCCGGTGGGTTTGCACGCACACTCATGCTCACGTGTCCACACATACAGTGTGTGGGAGTGTGGCTGTCAGAAGTCCTTCCGACACTTGCTGGGAAGACTGCCTACAGGCCTTCACGATTCTACATTCCTATTTCTGTGACTCTGTGCCTCTCGACAGAGGATCCTCATTCAGATTTGAGACTTGGAGCACCTGTGGAGCTGAGATGCCATTCCTCGTGCGTGGGCATACTCGGGAGTGTCCCAGGGTTGGGCAGGAGGCTCACTCCGGGCTTCCTGGCCAATTGTTTTCCTTCTGAGGCTTGAGATATCAATCAGCTTAGGTTGCTAAGTGTCTTAGCAATGTGTCCAGCGCTCCACCCTGAGGCTGGCAGGCTGGGGACATAAGCGGCTTCCAAATCAGGGCAGCTGGGGCAGGGCAGGGGGGAGGGACAGCAGACACAGAGGCCTGGAGGAAGCAGGATTGTTTTGGGGATGGCAGGCAGCAAGTCCCTCTGAGTAGCTCCTGGGGAGGACCCAGAGGCAGTGACAACCACAGAAGGAGCATGAGGCACAAGGAGGGAGAGGATGGAAAGTCACCCCAAGATCCCTGGTGCACCAATCTGGGCTTCCCCACCAACTAAACAGACCAGAAGGAACAGCAGAGGAAGCAGTGGGTGAGAAGAGAGGAGGAGCCGCCACCTGGCTCTGTATTACTGTATTTATAGAGGCAACTGTCCACTTCTTTAATTTCTTGGGCCTCAGTTGTTAAGTGTGAACAACTGTCATCAAACTCCTGAGATCTGGGCTGCCTCTCAGCAACCAGTCCTGGACATGGGGCTCTCTGGCTCCTTGGTCCTAATCGTGGCCTCTCAGAACTGGACCATTCTCTTCAAATGACTGGAGAGAGAGCCACCTGCCTCAAACAAGCAGCCACTGGGCCAGTGGTGGACATTCCAGAGAGATCCTGCTGCTTCCAAGGGTTCAGATGTGGATCCTGGCTCCGTGGGTGGCTGCATTTCCCTCTGCCACCCTGCATGATCACTGCCATCTCTTGGGAATCCACTGCATCAGGGGCAATGTAGACTAGCATGTTCTCTGGGGGACAGAATGCCAGGGTTCAAAGTGCCACATGTCACTGCATTGCAAGGTGACTCTGACCTAGGTATTTTATCTTTCTGCAAAATTTCCTTATCTGCAAAATGGGAGTAGGATCAATCCATATCGTTCAGAGCCCTGAGAACAGGGTCAGGCCCTCAGCACTGACAGCAGCAGATATCATCTTCATCTTCATTTTCATTCCCTCCTTCTTCAGTGAGTCACCCGAAGCCCTAAGGCTCTAGACGAGACATGGACCCCAGGAGAGGCCAGCTACATAGGCAAGGAGATCCTGCCCAGAATTGTACCCGCCATGTGTGTGCACAGGGATAGTTCATTGGTGACTTCTCAGAAGGGAGGCAGCCCTGGCAGGTGGGAGGCCAGAAAGGGGCCTTCCTGGCCCACTGACCTCCGAACTTGACCCAGGAGGCATCAAGCCACAGTGTGCCTTCTTCCACGCAGTCCGTCATGCTGCCATCCTGCCCACAGCCTCTCTTACCTCCAGAATTTGTCTCCAGCGAAGATGTACGTCTTCTTGTTCTTGCTCCAGTTAAAGGCAGCGTCCACTTTCTGGACATCAGGGGGCAACCCCAGGCTGGTCAGTGGCTTGGGGTACCCTCGCTCCAGGGTGCTGGCGGAATAGACCCAGTACTCGTTCCCTGGGGTGGAAGAGGGAGTGTGTGGGTGGCTGGTGCTAAGTCCCCCAAGGCTGGCTATCCCTCTCTCATCTGTCAGGCATAAGACCCCTCTATAGCCATTCTCAATGGGGCACAGCTTCCTGCTTGTATCGGGGTTCAGCACTGGAACTGGGCCACACACAGGGTTTTCTAAGTCAATTATAGAATACAGAAAGTGCCAGGCCAAGATGGTAAGCGTGGCTGTGGGGTGAGATGGAGTCCACACAAGTGTCATGCCTGCCATGAAAAGACACGTCTCCCTAATTTCCACAAAGCTACCGTGAGAGCCAGGAGCTGCCCTGGTAAGGACCCACAGATGCTGTGGGATGCAGGATGCTATGGGAGCTGGCTGGGGGATAACAGGTGTACACAGTCTTGATGAGCCTCCAGAACTCTAGAGAGCCTTCACTGAGTCCTACCTGCAGCCCAGGCAGGGGCCCCCTTGCAGCCCAGTCCAAGTCCATACCGCATCCCCTCCTAGCAGCCTGGTCATCTGTCTCCCTGAGTAGTCTGAGCAAAAGGGCAGAAGCTGCATTCCCAGAATCCAGCAAAACCTGGCACATAGTACACACTCAATAAATGCTGAATGAACCAGGCTTCCCATACTTCAGCTGTGTGCACCCGACCTGGATGATTTTTCTACTTCTAGAGATTCCTTGTACTACTATTTATTTATAATTTTTGCTTCTGGTGAATTCTATTGGAAACCTTTAAAAATTAATTTCTTAAGAGAACTGTGGGGGTTGTCTAAATATCACATATCGAATAATCCATTTCTATCCTGGGTTGACGCCACCCTTACAACTAACTCCCTCTGTTAAAAAAAAAGTATAAGCTAAAAATGAAAACCATCAGTTTTTAAAAATTCTAACTCAAGCAACTGCCTGTCAAAGGCTCAAGCTCTAGAAAGATGTCAGAGGTGTGCCAGCTGTAAAAGGAGATTTCTTCCTTCTTGAAAAGGAAGCCGAAGGACTGAAAGATAATTCAAAGGAAAGGAAATGTTTGCTCTGTGGGTTAGGCTCTTTGATGCCAGGTGACATGAATCCCAGGCTCTGGGATGTGAGACTGAGCAAAGGAACCCATGAAGGAGCAGAGGTGCACACAGGGGTCCAGGAACGGTGGTGTGGGCAGAGGAGTGGGCCTGGGCCATGCAGGGGTCCCAGCGGCGCCAGTGAAGCCACAGGCTGGCAAGACCCTCCCACACACCTGCAAAGAACACCGCCTTCTCCTCCTGTGGGGCCTCGTACACAGCATCGATCTTTTCCGGGAGCTCAGGCCAGAATGTGGCCACCAGGAGGGGCCCCATGGGCTTGTCACGTGGATTCACTGTTCGCCAAATGAATCTGGGGACAGGAAGAGGGCACATCATGGGAAACCACACTTCTGGTCACTCTGCAGCTCTGACCACATATGCCTCCCCAAGCCCACCCAGAAGATCCCAGCAATGCTTTTATGATGGGAGGAGGAGACAAGACCAAAGGAAGGTTGGAGAAGGAGGGAGGATTTGGCAGAGTCCCTCTGCAAGATGCTGAATGGTCTCTTTGCTCCCCGCCCCCACTTCCTCCAGGAAACCTCCTCTGATTACCTCTGTCTACACTGTGTTCTCCTTTTTCTAAGCTTCTCAGAATTGTCAGTTCTAAGAGTGTGGCATAACTTTCTGTCTTATCTCTCCACAGAGTACCAAACACTTCGTGTGCCTTATAAAATTTAATTCCGATAACAGTCTACTATGAACACTTGATGGTCTACCCAGCGTCTATTATCTATTTCCTGATCATCCTTTCTCTGCAAATGCACATTTATGCTCCATCGTTCACCACGAACACCACAAGTCCCCACTGCTGGCGACCCAGTCCCTATTCTAAGAGTAGATGCTGATTAGTCTAAGCCACCAGTTCTCAGAGTGTGATCCCTGGACCAACGGCAGAAGCATCACCTGTAGATTTTTAAGAAAAGCAAATTATTGGGTCCCCCCTGAAATCTACAGAGCAGACTCTCTGGACTCCTGGCTGGGAATCTGCATTTCCATAAGCCTTCCAGATGATTTTCATGCACACCAAGGTTTGAGAAGCACAGGTCTAAGCCAATCAGAGTTCACCATTCCCTGGCAACTGTTACTGATTCAGCAGCAGCCATATGACCAATGTTGTCACAAGATGGAACAGATACACTTGTATCTTATTATCTCACATCTAGGGGTGTGTGTGTGTGTGTGTGTGTGTGTGTGTGTGTGTAGCTCTGCTGGATTTGGGGTGTCTGTTGCTCTCGCAATCCTCTCTTAACCACCAGAGGACCCAGTCTTGGGACAAAGTCCATGCAAAGACAGCACTGCACAAAGACCTCGAGTCAACAACCCTCTTCTGCCCCTGGAAGCAGCCTTACCTCTGGACACTCTATCCCACAAAAGCAATTTCTCTCCACTGTTTAAGCCCTCATGACTTTGCAAGGGGAGTGGAGGGTAACTCGATTACTTGCTGCAAAACATCCTCGTTCAGCAAGGTATCACCACCCTAACTTGGGCAAATGAAGCTCAGAGAGGTTCAATCACCCTGCCGTGCTGTCTTCCTGCCCTCCCAGTGTCCAGCACCAATTTCTACATATGTTCAGTGCTGAAGTGTTGACTGATTACTTCCATTAGTCCATTAAACTCTCATCAAAGTCCTTTTGAAAGAAAATGTTACATGATAGGTTAGGGACAGCTCTGGCTGGGCCACTTCTGACATCCACACACATGCTCAGGGCTTCCTTAACACTGCGGGAGAGCAGGGTTCCAACTGGCCTCTTCCCCATACCCATTAAGGGGCTGTGTGGTGGCACTGGGGCCTGATGATGCTCGACTCCTCATTGTGTTTTGGACCTCATTTCTTTTTGCCTTCTGCCATCTCCCCTTGGCAAGGCAGGGAGGGCAGCATCCTGGCACCTGGCCCTGTGCCTAGAGTAGACAAGGCTCTTCACAAGTTCATGCTCCCTGTTCCTCCTTGTGTATGTCAGGAGCTTTCCCATCTCCACGGCAGGGCTTTGCAGCTTTCCCTGGCTCTCGCAATTTCCACCCTGTCACCCCTAGCCCCATCCATCAGAATCTTGCTTTCCTTAAAGCCCTGTTGGAAGGCTGGCTCCTCTGGGAAGCTTCCTAGGCTGCCCACAAAAGCATTTGCTCATGTCTCTGTATTCCTTCCACTCTGCCACATGTGACTCTTGCTTTTTTTCTGCCTCTGTTTCCCAAACCACACGGGTGGTGCACAGATTCTAATGTGCATCAGGATTATGGGAGGAATTTGTTAGATTCCTGGGGGCCTGCCTTCAGAGATTCCAGTCAAAGGGCTTGGGGCAAAAGCCCACATTTTTAAGAAGTAGTTTTATGGATTGTATAATAGTTGCTCAATAAATTGCATATATTTGAAGTATAGAATCTGATAAGTTTGGAATTGTGTTTACCCCTATGAAGCCATCCCCATAATCAGAACTGTAAATACACTGACCACCTTGTGTCCACTCAGCCACACATCTTTCCACCGCTGACCACTGATCTGCATTCTATCACTATGGGTTAGTTTCCATTTTTCAGAATTCTGTATAAATGAAATTACATAGCATTATTCTGGCCTAGCTTTCTTCACTCACATAATCATTTTGAGATTCAGCCACACTGTAGCAGACCTCACTTCTCAATAACATATCACTTCTCATTTCTTTCAATTTAATTTCTAAGTAGTAATCCATTGTGTGGGTATAGCACAATTTGAGAAACCCACAATTAAACACTCCTGCTCCAGGTGACTCTGGTGTAGGAGGCCTCTGAACCTCCTCCGTGAGCACTGATTGAGACATTAGGCAGGCCCTCTGTCCCCAGCACGCTGTCCTTCCTCCCCCAGCTACGAAGGCCAAGCAAAGCAATGACATAGTAGATGCCAAGCACTTATTGGTCAAGAGTCACAGCTACTGTGATTGAATACTTACTCCATGTCAGGCACTGTCCTAAGCACTGAGCCCATTTAATCCTTATAACTCCCTAAAGGATATGTTGGAATATTAGCACCATTTTATAGATGAGGAAACTAAGGTGCAAAGAAGATACTGAACTAAGTTGCCACGATCATGGAGCCTGCACAGGGCAGATCTATTCTAACCAGAGCTCCTCTTCTGAATTCCTATGAATGGATGACTAGGTGGATCCCTGGATGGAAGTGTAAAGGATGAGGGGTGGCTACGTGGATGGCTGGGTGAATGAATGAATAGATGGACGGGTGTGGATAAGTATGGATGGATGGACGGATGATGGATAGACGGATGGACCCTCTATTGAGGACCTAGACTCTGCAATCCAATATGGGAAGCCATCCTTATCTAGCAGAATCAGGTGGTGAGCCATGGGACACGGAGGCCTGACTCCCAGGAGCTGGCAGTCATGGAGGACTGTCCCAGATCGCAGGGGTATGTGACCCTGTGTGGGAGTGGCTCCCCATCTGGTTATATGATAGCTTCCCTGAGCAAAGTGGCTCCCCCAACTCCTCCCCATCCTCTTCATCACAGAAGAAGCTCCTCTGTGGCCCCCTTCACCTGTGTGACTATAAATAAAGGGGAGTTGGGCTACTCCAAGTTGTTAGAGGCCAGATCTGGTACAGCCTGATCCATCATGCCTCCTCTCATTTGGAAAGAGTATTGGCTTTTGTGTGTTTACTGATTAGATAAGTTTATGGGTAATTGATTTACAGCCAACATCGTCCTCCAGCAGTTAACCCTTTTCTCATCCATGCAGAATGTGGCAGAAACCCTAATAATCCATCACCCATGGGTGCAGGGCCACAGGGGGATGCTCAGACCTTAGTCAAGTGGGGACCTTTACATGTAGCATGAAGGATTCGGCCTCTTCCTACCACACCCAGAGCAATTCAACCATTCGAGATGAAGGCCATTCCAGAAGGCCAATGGTGGCGGGCTTGTTGATCCAATCCTCCCCTCCATCCCACCTTGGAATGGCGCGTCCCTGAGCATGGCCCAGTGCCTGCAATGTGCCATCCATCCTTTGAACAGATGTTGGGTGCAGCCAGGCGATTGGCATCAGGCAGTGAAATATCCTCAGATATGGTGTGAGTGGAGCTTTAAATGTCCTCGTGTGGTGTGATGTGGCCTCTTTCACCCTGTCATCTCCCACGGGTAGCCACTGACCCCGGAAGAATGAGTGACGCACAGAGCGTACCTGGCCCCCAACTGCACCTGGAAGCCTAGACACCCACTGGGCCCACAGAGTCCAGGGTGCAAAGAAAAGCTCGTGTGGTCAGCTACTGAGATGTGCAGGTCATGACATAGCAGACTGGTCATCCAGTGAGGCCCCCGGGGGGTCCTTAGTAAGGGATGGGGACACAAGAATAATGGGAAGGGGCAGAGGACAGAGGGCAAGAGGGACAAGCAGCAGGCTCCTGCACTCACCGGTCCTTGAAGAAGAAGATCTCACCGCGGATCTGAGCGATGCCATCAAAGACAATGTCCCGTTTGCAAATCTCGGGAGTGACGGGTCCCAGCGTGGGGGTGGGGCCGGTGCCAGCGTCAGCGTCAGTGTCAGGGGAGGCCCCTAAGGTGGGAGGGGCACCTGAGTTTAGATTCTCCCCAGCTCCAAGGCTTCTCCCCACCAGGCTGGACCCTCAAGCTGTCTGTTCAACCGGCTCAGGTTCAGAAAGAAAGGCCCTCTGGCCTTAGTGTTGGCCTAGGACTAAAATGCCCGACTTGGTGAAAGGGGAGTGGAAAGAGACTAGGGCCACATACTCAGTCAGTGCTCATCACTGGAGAGGGCTCTCCCTCCCCAGGTGGTGTCGCCATGGTTCCCATTCCACGAATGAGGACCCAGAGGCCCAGGAAGGTTGAGACACGGGGGCCAGGGTTGGAAACTAAAGCTCAGATTCCTAAGCCGCCAAGAGCCAGGCAGTCAGGGGCTGCAGGTGTGCCCAGCACCGGGGGTGAGGCACTTCCTCAAGGGTGATTCCCTCACTCCCCATGATAAGCAGCCACGGGGGAGGACGGACTCCAGAGAGGGAAAGACTCGCCCAATCTCTTGCAACTGGTCAGCAGTAGAGGCTCCACTAGAACCTGGAACCTCTGGCTCCCGATCTTGGGGTCTCTCCCAAGCTGGATGTCCCCCAGGCTCCCCTCCAGCACCATTTTCACAACTGTGGCCAGGTCCAGGTCCCCCAGGACCACCGTTAGTTTAATTTTTTTTTTAAACTCTAGCTTTACTGTGAGCACTGATAATAAAAATGAGTCGCTGCTCTCAGGGACTTGTGTTATGCTTCTGTTAAATAAAAGCAGATTAAGAACACCAGGAACTTCGGCTCCTGCATCAGGAGGGTCTCCCCATTCAATGGAAAACTCCCAACAGGAAGTCCACAAACTCTCCTGGATTCTAAACCCCATGGGGTTGCTTAAACTTGAGTGACCTTGGGTCCAAAAGGTTACCTTTCTCAAGGTCTCAGTTCACTTACTTAGATCACGGAAAGCCCTAGAAATAGGGAGTCAAGAGGCGTAACTGGGAGTACTGCCCGGGCATCACCGGACAGCGCTGCTGACCCACCCAGGACCAGGTCCCACTCCTGCCTCCTGCCCTTGTCACCGACAGTCCTGGCTAGACAGGGCCTTGCTGCTTCTTACACCCTGGGCTCCCTCCCCGTCACAGGACTCCCCAGGCCCCCTGACTGAGTTACCGTAGAGTTCCTGAATGCCCTTGATGTCGTCGTTGGACAGGCGGAAGTTCTTGGTGTACGTGTAAATGGGCGCCATCAGGGCCCCAGGGTCCTGCGAGTGCTCCAGGCCCATGGCGTGGCCGAACTCGTGAGCTGCCACCAGGAACAGGCTGTACCCTGAGGCCGTGGCAGGGAGACAGGGTGGAAAAACAAGGAGAGATGAGATGGGATCAGACCTGGCCCAGCCAGGGAGACTTCCGCAGTTGTCCCCAGGGTGGGGCGGGGAGCCCTGGAAGCGGCACGTCCTGACTTTCCTTGTCCTCAGAATGCCTCTTGCTTTCTAGTAGGGTCAGCCAAAGTCCCCTTGGCCCCTTCCAGAGTGGGCTGCATGTACCACACAGGAGGGAGGCACTAGGCATCTGCAAATCCTCTTTGTTAAAATTCAAAGTCCTGTTTGTTAAAGATCATGCTTCCTGTGTCTTTGTGTCTCTATAAAGATGAGGGTCAAAATCTGCTCCTCAAGGTCTCGGGAGAGAGAGGAGAGCAGGGAGGGCCGGCCCGGGGCTCTCCCACTGTGCCCCAGGGAAAGCAGTGAGGTCCATGTCCACCCAACCGAGCTCAGCAGACACAGCCTACAGGGGGTTGAATGATGCCCCCCAAAAAGATACGTTCAGGTCTTGACCCTGGGAACCCGTGAAAGTGCCCTCATTCAGAAATGGGGTCTTTGCAACAAGCAAGGTCATATGCAGTTCAGATGGAAGTTTAAGATGATCCAACGAGGCAAGTGGCCCTTCATCCTCAGGGCCCGAGCCACACGAGAAGACAGATGGAGACAGCACAGCCCACAGGGGAGAAGGCCACGTGATGATAGGCAGGGAAGGGAGCGGTGCAGCCTTTAGAGGGGACACGGCCCACCAGCACCTTGGTTTTACACTCCTAGCCTTCCAAAAGCACAAAAACCCACTTATGTGGGATGAAGTCTCTGGTTTGTGGCCCTTTGTCAGGCAGCCCAAGGAAACAAGTTCAAAGTCGCAGTCCAGACAGACAAGAAGCCCACCTTCAGATAGAAGCCTGTATGCAGCAGGTGAGGTCCAGACACGTCCTCACCAGGCACTCGGCAGGGGATAAGAAAGTACCCTGCCAGCCCCGGGCACTGGGCAAGCTCCCTCTCACTGTGACTGAACAACACAAGGACAGGCTGGACGGACTCCAGCAGGACCTGGACCAGCCCTCTCACTTGGCCTTCGCAGGTCCTGCAGCCCAGAATGGGAACAGCACCCAAGCACACAGTTCCAGGGGCTATTGCTGGTCACTCTTTCACCCAAGCCTGAGTCCTGGGGACGGAGTTGTCCCAGCTGGCTGCGTCCCCAGCACAGATGGGGACCACCATTCACACCCTAGCAGAGGACAGCTGATGGGGCAGGGGCAGTCAGGCGGCTCGGGGGCAGCACTGCTTTTCCCTGCTGTCTGCTGCCCACCTAGCTCCCCAAGGCCTCTCCTGTCTGAATGGAGGTGTGTCTAGAAGAATCGCCCTGGGTAGAGTGAGCTGTGCCCTGAACTCATGCAGGCTTTGGTCGCCCCAGCCCTGCCTGGAGTGGAAGCTGAGGTGGCACAGGAGGTCTGGAACTGAGGCCAGTCGGGGTGCACGGGGTCTTGTCTGGAGGCTGTGCCTGCCTACCCGCATGAGGCGAAGCACGGAACCTGTCCTCAGTGGGACTGGGGTGCAGTCCGGGGGTACATGTCCCTTTCCAGGGTGGTGGGTGTCTGGGGGCAGTGTCCATGCTGGAGGTGAGTGTGGCCGGAGGTGTGGAGGGAATGTCCACCTGTCCAGTGACAGGGCCTCACCTTGGTCAGGGCAGAAACCCCACTTGCGGTCATCGTCGTAGTTGGCCGAGGTCGCGCACCACATCTTCCCGTCACTGCGGCCAGCGCTGGTGCAGCTCTCGTATTTGTTGCCCAGGAAGGTGAAGGGGAAGACGCAGGGGGCGCCGTCGGAATTCCCGCCAACAGTGGACATGGCTGCGGGGCAAGGCGCAGGGGTCAAGGCCACCGGAGAGGACGGCCTGATGCCAATGTCAACAGGCCACACCGAGACACACCCAGCACAGCAGCAAGTGCTCCATGGTCCCCCACCAGTCAATCACCCTGTGCTATGGGGACCACATGCCGCCCACCTGGGGACTCATGCACGGGGAAACTGAGGCCTGGAGAGATTAGGAAACTGACAAGGACAGGTGCTGCTGCACATGTCAGGGCTGAGGTGCAAACCCAGGCTGCAGAGTCCAGAGCTGGCATGAGCCTCTCAGGCTGTGGGCACAGGGGCAAGATACCCAGGAGGCTGGGCAGGAATGACGGTCCCACACACTCAACCTGAGAGCGACCTCACAAGCACGGTCCAGCAGAGCCCACTGTCTGGGCCCAGGGCACAAGGCAGGCTTGCTAAACAGGGGCTGCAGGAGGGAGGGATGGGGAGCTGGCATCCTCGGTGGGAAGGAGAGAACAGGAGAAGAAGACCAGGACAGCCCAGAGGACAGAGGCAGACTGAGGGACAAGTGTGGGCCAGTCAGAGAGGGTCCTGGGCAGGCCTGCCATTTGGGTGTCCCCAGCTGGACTGAGTGGCCATCCATGCCTCGCATGGGCTGACTTCTGTGGCACTGGTGCCAAGGATCTGGCTGGCACCCCATCTTGGCAAAAGGGTTGGGGTGCCGGGTGGGTTTTCAGGCAGATAACAGGGTGCGGGGCCCTGTGGGCAGGGGAGGCGGTGACACCCACCAGTCTCCGGGCAGAAGCCATACTTCTTGTCACGGTCGTAGTCCTCGGTGGTGCCACACCAGCGGTAGCCGTCAGTGCGGCCCTCGGTGGTGCAGCTGTTGTAGGAGGTGCCCTGGAAGCGGAAGGGGAACTTGCAGGGCTGTCCGTCGGCGTTGCCACCCATGGTGAACAGGGCTGGAGGGGAGGAGAGAGCGGGGACTGAGAGAGAGCCCGGCCTGGGCGCGAGCTGGCTGCCCATCCACCTGCCAGGCCACGCCACTGAAGCTGTTGGGTCATTAAAATTTAAACACTGACACACCGGCTGGTGAAGAGCTGCTTCTCCAAGCTCCTGGAGAGGAATCCTGCCTGCCTGGCCCACCTCATCCCTGCCCTAGGACCTCATGGACACTGGCCATGAGACACAAGGCATGCAGTTGGGCCTCCAGAACCCTGCCCCAGCCTCAGCCCCCCAGCCCGTCCTGCCTGGTCAATACCCACACCGTGTGGACTGCTAAGTATGTCACCCACGGTGGGCACAGTCACATGAGTCTCTCCATCTGGCAGACAGGGAAACTGAGGCCCAAATAAAATTTGGTTCTAGAAGAGTCCATGGTCACATGAACGAAGACTAACTGACAACTACCAAGCCCACTCCTCTCCATCTCTCTCACACACTGTCACACGCTGGGTGTCCACGTGTGTGCACAAGGAGAAGGCTTCACCTCCTTTCAACCCAAGGCCCTTTCCTGTGGTCCCTGCAGGAGGGAGTGGAGGAGACGGGAAGGAGGATGTTCTGCCTCTGGGACTCTAAATACACCCTCCAGGCTTCTACTCTCCACCAGATACACCAAATACACCTCCCCAGGACAGGTCATGCCTGGAGAGTTGGGGAACTCAGGTGGAATTCAGGATGTGGCCTCTCTTAGGTTCTCCTCCTGCTTCCCCATCCCCTCCTCTATCCCAAAGCTACAAAATGGTGTGTCTCTGGAATTGCCAACTAGCAAAACCACAAGTGTATAACAAGGACCATCTGTGCACAACGGCGCCAGAGGTGACCTCACCAGCCCCGGTTAACTCCAGCATGGCCAGGAAGGAGGGCGGCCCTGGCCTCCCACCGCAGGACTCAGGGCCCTGTCCTCCCTGTTCCACTCTCCCCTGAACAGGAGGCTTGTCCCATAATGTCAGAAGCAATGGGACCTAAGGAAGCTTCAGGCAAAAACCAAGTCCAGAGACTTTGGTGGTCTCAGAGTTGGGAAAAGTGAAGTGTTAATTTCAACTAAGTCCAGCCTCTGGCCTCCACCACCCAGAAAGCCCCTATCTCTGCTCAGATCCACCCTCCTGGGTCCAGTCCCCAACCAGGGGGTGGGAAGCAGACACTGACTCAGCAGTCAGGAGGGCCTGAGTAACAGGAACCCCAAACACGCGTGTGGTGCAGGCTTGCACCTGGCCACGGACCAAGTAAACAGCTAATGTCCAAGGCAGGGAAAAACCCTTCCAGACTTATGAGATGCAGCTGCTTCTCTTCTCAAGGCATGCCGTTCCAATTAGAACAGCTGACTCATGAGGGGTTAATGCCACCTGAATCCCCACTGGGAAATGCAAGATTCAGAAAATATTTTTTTTTTAAATTTCTGACTTATGATGGTCAATGGCTTGAAATCTTAATGCAAAGTTTAGCTTTGGTAATAAAGTATAAGCAGGAAGACGATTAGCGAGCTATTTGTTTCCCTCCTTCTGTTAAGATGGTCGGTGCCTGGTGTTAAGTCACAATGGGGACAGATACTCCTGGACAAGTACAATTCTAGCCCAAGATGATGAAGAGACGTTAATCTATATGAATTGGAGAAGAAGGTAGCATTTAGAAACATTTTCAGATTTTTCTCCCATTTTTCCCAAATCTTCTGGGCTTTTGATCTCAAGAAACATCAAGTATGATGACTTTGGCTGAATATGAAATACTATAGACTTTTTGTAATTTATGATCATATAGCATGTCGAGGATGGTTTTAGAAAGGATTGGGTCAATATCCTTACCCCTTTTTTAACCCAGTTCCTCCTAGATGCCTTCAAAAATCTCTGAAAATATGATTTCAAACACTGACAAAGACACACACAAAAATACCCAGTCAAGCCTGAGGTCTTCATCAAGACAGAGAGGCAGATGCAAGCTAGACAACCTGGATGAACAGGAAGAGTCCAGAAGAGCCAGACAGCATCACCCCGGTGACTGCACACGCGGGCATGTGTGCTGCGCACACACACACACACACACACACACACACGCTCACCAGCAGAACTCGCATCAGCACCTGGGCAGGAACAAGGGCTGAGAGTCCCAGGGTCGCAGCCCCCAGCCGTGTCAGGTTCCAGCTCGTCTGAGCCCTGCCTCCCATCCCACCGCTACCAACCCCAAGCCTCTTCCCATACCCTTGAACGCTCAGATCTGATTGGAGAGTAGAAAGGGGTCCTAGAGAGAACCACTGGGCACGTCATTGGTTCTAAGTTTGCTCTCATGTACGTTAGAAAAAATAATTCACAAGTTAAACCTGCGCTTTCACAAATACCACTGCTAACGGTGGGTTTTAAAAAGCTGGGCCTACTAAGTAAACAGGGTGTGAGCCGCGTCACATTCCCACACACAACAGCGGTCCCTGAGGCCACACCTCCTGGTGACCTTGCAGCCGTCTCAGTCCACGTGGGTCCCACTTACGAAGCTCACACAGCCTGGAGCCTCTCAGAACATGTCCCCATCATTACCAGATGCCAGGCGAGGAGATGCCACATGGCTCAGGACAGGACGGCCTGGCCTGAGGTGCTGGGGGGGCGCTGGGGGTCTGGCCTGTGGAGTCTGGAGCAGGGGGCGGAGCAGGGAGCCCCGACGGCTGGGGAGCGGGCGCTCACCTTCGTGGGGGCAGAAGCCGTACTTGCCGTCCTTCTCGAAGTTGTAGGTGGTGGAGCACCAGAGGAAGCCGTCGCTGCGGCCGGAGTCTGTGCAGCTGTTGTACTCGCGGCCGTTGAAGAGGAAGGGGAACTTGCAGTACTCCCCGTCGGCGTTCCCATACTTCACACGGACCACTGGGGCGACAAGGAAGGTGGGGTTCGAGCTCTCCTGGACGTTCTTTGGAGACCAGCCTCTGAGTCACCCGGGGAGTGACCTGCCCTCCCTGCCCTTGGCCTGGTCCCACTGAAGCAGAGGGGAAGACTCCAGGTTGCTAGGGAAGCCGTGGTCCTGTTGCTAGGGGACTGGTGGGAGACCCAGGGCTGCCCTCTTACCTTGCCCTTCCCCGAGGGTCCACAGCTCGTCATCATCAAAGTGGGAGTCTCCCCCGACACCTGAGCCCGGGGCGAAGGCGTGAGCCAGGAGCCCGTCCTTGCCGTCGAAGGGGTACCCGTCTCCATGCTCTGGAACACACGCAGCTCAGCTTCCACCGCCCAACTGGACCTGCGGCCCAGCCTGTCCGCCCTAGCATCGTGCCCTTCCCCCACCCACCGGGTGACCCACGGATGGTGAGCACAGGAGTGAATAGAGACTCTGTGACCGCACCCTCCCGGACACACTGATCCCAATGCCTCAGCACCAATCCATGTGGCTACGAAGCCACTTCCTGTTCTCACCACTTCCTCTCGTCGTTCCCAGGGTCCACCCTCTTGTCCACACCGCCCTCTTAACTGAATCCCCAGCTTCAGGTCACACTGTCACCCACGTCCACACACTCACCCTCGGGCCTACCCTGCTGCCAAGGCCCAGCCCTCCCACCCATGTCTACGCTGCTCTCTGTGCCTGTCCCCAACCCCATCGCTATGCCCCTCTGTGCCCACACTACTGACCTTCACGTCTACGCCACCCCAGGGCCACCCCACCCACCAGCGGCAGCCTGGACTCCGGCTTCCACCTGATCACATGCATGGCTAGGCTGCTCCAGTCTCTGATACACTCTCGTATCTACAGCTCCTTACAGAGCCACCTGCCCGGACAGCCACTAACCCCAAGGCCATGGAGCACTTGAAATGGGACCCGTGTGGCATGCAACTGAATCTTAATTTTAAAAAATGTCTTTACTAATTTAAATTTAAATAGCCACCTGTGCTCACTGTTGCCATCTGGACAATACGGTAGCCACTCAGGGCTCCCAGGTTCTAGTGCCACATAGTGGCACGTCCCCTGCCCTCCCTCTGTGTGGCACTGGTGTCCGCGCCATGCTGTGCTGTCCCCGCTAGACCACCTCAGCGTCTTCACCTGCTACTCCGCACCTGGGTCACCGGCCCCACGATTCCCAGGTCACTGCAACCTCTACGAGGCCCCCTCGACTCTACACACCCTGCAGCCCCCCGCAGCCCCTCTTCTGCCTACCCCAGCGGCCGAAGTTGATCATAATGTCGGCCTCTCCGTCGTGGATGCGGGAAAACCGGAGCGGGGTCACGTCACTCCAGACTTGGAAGGCGCGCGCGAAGGCATCGTCCACCGTCTCCGGGTCCAGATCAGGAGTGTAGCCGATGATCCTGGAGGGGGTGGGCAGGCAGGTGAGTGTGCAGGCAGGTGTGCGAGGGTGTGCAAATGTGAAGTGTGCTCTGGGAGTGTGCAAGGTGTGTGTGTGAGCAGGCAGGTGCGTGCATGAGCACAAGGAGTACCGAGTGTGTGTGCGTGGGCTTGTGCAAGAGTGTGCATGAGAGGCTGACCAGAGCTCACTAGGGGAACGGCCCTCCAGAGCCTGGGGGTCCCAGGGAATCCGACAAGCCAACATCCCCAGGCCAGGACTCAGGACATAAGTGCACTCAGGGACACAGGATAGAGATCGCACCCTTGCAATCCAGCGCCAGTCAAAGCCAGCAGAGCTCTTACCACAATTAGCAACCAGTTATAACTCTGCGGCAGAAAACCAATTCACAGCCCACCATGGGCTTCCTCTAGGAGCTGTGTGATCTTAGGCAAGTTTCTTAACTTCTCTGTGCTTTATTTCCTTCCTTTGGGATGAACCCATCTGGCTCCAGAGGCCACACTGGAACCTAACCATCCTGCCCCAGCGTCCCATCCAGGAACAGTGATGACTAAGACTCATGACACTCTTGCCAGACGTCAAACACCAGAAGACCTTTATTTATCTGCCATCTGGCTTAGTTCCACAAACGACCCTATGATGAAGGGTTTTACTGCTCCGTTTTATAGACTGGGAAACCAACACTCGGAGCCTCCAGAAGAAAGAAGCCCGGCACACCCTGGGGAGTGAGTGAGTCAAGGTCAGTCTGACTCCATCTACCAAGAGCCTCGAGTGCCATCCTGAGATGATCAGTCCTGACTGAAGAGACCTCCTGGGTCCCGAGCGGAGAAAGCCAGGCCCGAGGACCCTGTGTCCCTCGGCCTCATGGCCCTGCCTCCCGGCCCTGCCCGGCACCTGTATGTGATCTGGTTCTTGTCCCACTTGGGCTTCCGGGGGAAGAAGTTGTAGTTGGCCACGTCGGGGTTGCCGCAGCGCGGTTTCCGCATGGTCTCGATGGTGCTCTGGTCCAGTTCACCCGTCTCGGGCAGCCCAAAGAACTTCTGCATCTTCTTAAGGGTGTCCTTCAGCACAAACAGGTTGCAGCTGTCCTTGGGACAGCCGTAGAAGGTGTTCAGGTATTGCTGGAAGGAACGGACAGGCAAGGGGAGAACAATGTTAGGACAGGCAGCATGACCAAAGCAGACTAGAGTGACCAGCCTCTGCCAAACCAGAGCTGTCACTCACTGTGGAGGGACATAACAGCTGTAGAAAGTTCAGCCCACTTCTGGTGCTGGGGGCTTACTATATGCTCTGCATTGAAGTCAGTATATAGTAACACATTTAATGCTTACAATAACTGCAAATACTGTTATTCCCAGCACAGAGAGGGAAAATATAAAGCACAGAGAAGTTAAGAAACTTGCCTATGATCACACAGCTCATAAATGGCAGATCTGGATTCAGGACCAAGTAATCTGACTCCACAGCCCACAGTGGAACTAAACCTCCCAGCACCCATCTTTTGCCTCCATCATCTCAGTTAGCCACCTAACAGCTGGCGACTTAGGGATTATTTGCCTCCCTTTTCCTTACAAAGAACTTCAAGGGGTTATGTGTTTGAACTCTGGCAGTGGACAGAACCTGAGTTCAAATCCTGGATCTGCCGTTTTCAAGAACAAAATGGTCCTCTTCTTTAGTGGCTCTTGCCCAGATGAAACCCCAGACCAAAGAGGCCCCTGTAGAGGTTCAGGGACCAACCAATTCATTTATTAAAGGAATGCATGTGGGTATCCACCCCGTGCCCCCCTGCACAACTGCTGGGGACACGCTGATAAACAAGATGGGCATTTCTAGTTTCTAAAGTTCAAATCCCAGTGTGGGTGGCGGGAGGGAGAGGGATGGATCACACACACAAAAATGTGAAATCGATTAAGCACTAAGGGGCGTGTTGGAAGGATGTGAGGAGCCAGGAGGTCTTATGACCATGGCTCTGACCTCCTTGTGGGTAGTTGGGAAAGGCGGAAGGAGAGTGTAACAACCCATTGTGCCACACTCACCGCAGAAGGAAGGAGTGTGACAACCCCATTGTGTCACACTCACCGCAGGAGGAAGGAGAGTGTGACAACCCCATTGTGTCACACTCACCGCAGGAGGAAGGAGAGTGTGACAACCCCATTGTGTCACACTCATGCAGGGGGAAGGACAGTGTGACAACCCCATTGTGTCACACTCACCGCAGGGGGCAGGAGGAAAGACAGTGTGACAACCCCATTGCTTCACAGTCACCACGGCTGCTGCCTCCAGAGTGCCCACCCACCAAGTGCCAGGTACCTTGTCAGTGTCTCCGGGACTTCTGCTTTACCCAGAGACAGGAACCACTAGTCCCCTTTGGTTTGCAGGTGAAGAAACTGAGACTCTAGAGGTTGAATCAGCTGCTCAAGATTGCCAGGCCAGTTGGTTAAGGCACTCCTTGATTAGAGCCAGCTAGTCCAAGCCCAAAGGACCCAGATGCCACTGCCCTGCTCCAGAGTTCCACTGTCACGGCTAAACCACCTGGCACATCACTAAACCAGCCTTGAAAAAGGCGGACCCCTGAACATTTAAGATCTCCCACTCTCCTACTCAGGGGACAGATGGTGTGTGGAGGGCTGTCGTCCTGACGGTGACTTGGGGGTGGCAGAGGGCACTGGATTCCAGTCTGTCTGAACTGGAGGAGAGGCTGGCTGGAGGGTAAGGAATTGGGAGGGTGACTGAGGCAATAGGTGGACAGATGTCTGGTGGTCCCTGAGTGGGCCACAGCCTGAGGCACTTTCAGGGTGAGGGGGTGCTTTGCTGCTCCTGGCTTATGCAAGGCTGCAGCCAGGATGCCCAGCGAGCGAGCCAAGAGCGCGCACGGTTCGCAAAACATCATCTGAGCCGCGGCTCGGAGCTCCTCCAGCGGGGAGGGCTGCTGGCCGCTCTCCGACCCCAGCAGGGCTCCGTCCGCCCCCGCCCCACGCGCCGGGGCGCTCCAGCTCCTGCCACTCCCTCCCCACCACCGCGCCCGTGGCCGGCGGTCCTGTCCTCTCCTTCAGTCTTCTGACCCTTGGAGAAGTTCGAGGAAAGTTTCCGAGGCTCAACCCTTGACCTTCCTCTCCAAGTCGCCCAGTAAGCCAGGAGAAAAAGATGTGCCATGTTTCCCCTTTGCCCCAATCATGTGCCAAGCGGTCCCCTGGAGCCAAGGGGGTACCTAGGATCCCTCTCCAGAAGTGTGCCGAAGTTCCCAGAAGTCTGCCATCCCCGTCCTGGTCATCCCCCTATAGGCAAAAGTTTATCCAAAGGATCTGCCAAAGTCCCTCAATTGCAAAAGGGACCTCTGAAGCTGTTTGCCAAAGGCCTACCAAGACGCTTGCCAAGGCTCCGATGCCGCTCTCCAGATGTGTCCAAAAGTAGGGTAGGAAGCCTGCCCCCGGCCCAATCCTCCAGATACCAGACAAAGTACTCATTATTTGCAGAAAGGGCCCTTTCCAAACGTTGGTCAAAGCACCCACCCGTTTCCCCCGGGGCCCCCGCCTTGATGTTTTCCTCGCCCCCCACCCCCGCGTGTGTCCTGAGGTTGCCAAGTTGCTTATCCGGGGCCGGCTCCACTTAAAAGCTCCCCACCGTTTACAAAAGTGGCCCCTCGGCCTCCGCTTGCCAAAGACCCCCGGCTGCTCACTGGGACCCTCCCCCACGCTGCGCGACCGGCACTGCGGACGCCGCCCCTCCTTTCCCTGCGAAGTTTGCTAAACTCGGCGCATCGAGGCCCGCGCAGCAACTCACCACCGCCAACTCTTTGTCCGTTTTGGGGGCGACATCGCCGGGGAACTTGATGATGGGAGACGGCGCGGCGGCGGCGCGGCCCAGCAGGCAGCCCAGGACGCAGAGGGCCCGCAGCGGGCGGGCGAGCGCGCCCCAGGCCACGCGCGCCGGCATCGTTGCGCTCCCGGGCCCCACGCGCTGCCCGGGGGTCGCTGGCTCCGTGCGTGGGGCGCGTCCCGCTGGGCTGGAGCTCGCACTGCACCTCAGTCCCGCAGTCCCGGGGCTGGCTCGCTGGGTCGCCTCTGCTCCGGGTGGCTCAGCTGCTCATGGTCCCTGCGCCCCAGCCCGCGCCGCAGCCCCTTTGTATGTTTAAAGCCCCAGAGGCGCAGCCTCCTGTCGCCGCCGGAGGGAAGTCTGGATGCAGCGGAAACAAGGGCGGGCAGCAGCCAGATGTGGCCGGCTGGGCTGGGAGGGCGCTGGCGGCGCGGGGCTGGGGGAGGGGGCGCGCTCCGCCCGCCCCTCCGCCCCGCCCCCACTCCCCGCTCTGCTTTTCTCCACTTTGCTTTCCCCGCCTCTTTTCCAGCCTCTGGTTACCCCAGGCCTAGGATTTAGCTGCCAGTGCGACCTCCCCACACCACCTTCCCCACCGTATGGTTCCAAAGCACCGCTGAGGACCGGGTGCTGACAAACATCTGGTGATCGATCGCTCTGGGCCCTTGATGTCCTGCGGTGGAAGAACTAAGGGGCGGGGGGGGGGGGGGGGGGGGGGACTGGAGTGATGCCCAGGTCAAGACACCCTGCAGTCCCAGGCGCAGGGGTCAAGAATGGGATGGAGTGGTCTGATGATCAACGGCATTGAAAGATGAGCAGAAGCAGATTTTAGGTGTTTAGAGAGGGAGACGGAGGTGAGATGGGAAGAGGGGGAACAAGGTGGAAAGTCCCAGCTAGCTTCCTCCCTCCCCGCTTTGCTTGCTTGCTTCCTTCCCGGATTTCTTCCTTCCCCCAATACCTAAGTGCTAGCTTGGCCTCAGTCACAGTGGTAGACAGATGAACCCAGAGGATCCCACACCCAGAGTCTCCCAAATACCTCCCCTCCCGCTCTCAGGAAAGACAGTTCAGTAGGCAGAGCTGTGGTGGGAACCCCAACAAGCTCTGTGGGGGGCCTGACCTCAGCCCCCAAATAGTGAAGAGGTCAAGGAAGGCTTCCTGGAGTCAGTGGCCCCTGAGCTGGTGCCTGATTTGCTAAGAGGTGGGATGCTGGTGGGGATGGGGGTGGTGGGGGGGTGTTTTCAGCATGGCTGGAGAAGGACCTTCCCTCTATCTGAAAAGGGAGCAGAGAGCTGGCTGCAGTGGTTAAGGAGGACCAGGCTGGGAAGAGGGCTGTGGCACTGGGGTCAGCAGGGAGCACTTCGAGGATTGGGAACCAGTTTGAGGTCCCAGCTGGACGGGTCAGCAGTGCTCTGCTGGGGCGGGTGCAGGAGGGCCGGTGAGGAGGGTGTCCTCTGATGGGCTCTACCCTGTGTATCTCAGTGGACTTCTGACAAGCACAAGCTCCCTTGGGAGGGGCTGCTGCTGGCCTGCCAGAGGGCCTGGGGAGGGACCTGGGCCCAGGAGGGAGCAGGGCGCCCAGTGAGCAGCCTGGCTGTTGGGGGAGAGCAGGTCTGAGGTCAGCTGAGGAGGGGGATTGCCTTTGGCCCCGCCCCGTTGGCTCCTGTCCATGTCCTGCGGATAGCCAGAGAGCCAAGCTGGAGCGCCTGGAGCCAGGGGGAAAATGGAAAAAGTTGTCTCACTAACGCAGGGCTCGTGGCCTGTGGGCTGAATCCAGTCCGAGTAGCATCGTGATTCTTTTTTTTCCCCCAAGACTGGTGACTGGACCCAAGGCTTTGCACATGCCTTCGGCTACTGAGCTACACCTCAGTCCCCCAAACAGCATTTTGAAATTTGAAAAACTTTGTTAAAAACAATCAGGATTCCTGATTTTATTTTAAAAATTCCTCCAAATATGGCAAAACTGGGTGCCAATTTCCATATGGCAGTCATCAGCTGCAGTGGAACAGTGGCTGTCCCCTTATAATGAGGTGCGGGTTGGGTTTGCCCCAGTCCACACCACTCTCTATTGCCCTGTGCGTGACCCACTTCTCAGGTTTGCTCATGTACGTTACTTGTTGGGTTTGAGTTTTAACCTATTCCAAAGAGTCTTTGGAAGTCTTAGAGCCTATGCTTTGGGCTCCTCTGGCAGGGGCAGGTGGCGTTGGCTGCATTGATTCCAAACCTTGCTAGTTTTGGCATTCCAAGGGCACTGGTGTCCCCTGAAGGTGCTTGGTGCCCGTGTGGTGCTGGCAGAAGTGTAGAGGCTGGAGAGAGAGGCCTTGGTGTCCAGCAGAGCAGTGGCAGTGCCCAGCAGCGACAGAGCCCAGTGGCCCGGGAGAGTGTGATAATGGACATGGTGCTCAGCATATGAGACACACTCCAGGGCCCCGTGGCCCCTTGGAGCTCTGCTCACCATGTCTGGTCACCCCGGGAGCCCCAAGCTGATGTGGCAGAGTCACAAAAGGAAAGCAGTCAGATCTGCTGCTGAGTCATAGGTGAAAAACAAATATCACCTGATAAGCCTCCGAGGTGGAGGGGCAGGTTTACTACTGCGGCGTCTTTCAGCCAATCCTAATGTAGATGTGGAAGGGGCCCGTGCGGCAGGTAGACCTGTATCCCAAAGAAAGTGGTGCACAGCTGTAATCCTAGTGACTTGGGAGGCTGAGGCAGGAGGATGCAAATTGGAGGCCAGCCTCAGTAACTGAGTGAGGCCCTGAGCAACTCAGCAGAATCTTGTTTCTAAATAAAAAAAAATTAAAATTAAATAAAAAGCCCTTGAAGATGTGGCTCATTGGCTAAGTGTCCGTGGGTTCAGTTCCCAATACTAAATAAATATAAATATTAATTAATTAATTTAATTAAATAAAAAGGGCTGGAGATGTAGCTCAGTGGTAAAGGGCCCCTGGGTTCAATTTACACACACACACACACACACACACACACACACCCAGGAATGCATGTCCTCCTGTGGAAACAGGATCTTTGCAGATACAGTCACGTTGAGATCACACTGGATGAGGGAGGGCGTTACTGATGTCCTCATAAGAGGATGGAAATCTGGACACAGGGACTTAGGGAGGACTCCCTGTGACCCTGGAGATCTGAGCAAGAGGAAGAATGCTGGCAACCCCTGGAGGCTGGAAGAGGCGAGGGAGGCTCTTCTCTAGAGACTTCTGAGGGTGTGTGGCCCTGCAGGCCCCTTGGTTTTGAACTTCAAGGCTCCAGAACTGTTTCGTCCCACCGCGATTCAGTGCTTTGTCACAGCAGCCCTAGGAGCAAGTCGGGGCTGGCATGGACGCGGGTTTCTCAGGACGCAGCACGCCTTTCATTCATCCGTTCCTTTGGAAATTCCTGTAAGCACTGCTCTGTGTGTGGAGGTTCCACAGCATCAGGATGCGGGGTTTTTTGGTGGGGGTTGTACCAGGATTGAACCCAGGGGCACTCGGCCACTGAGCCACATTCCAGCCCTGTTTTGTATTTTATTTAGAGACAGGGTCTCACTGAGTTGCTTAGGGCCTCGCTAAGTTGCTGAGGCTGGCTTTGAACTCGCGATCCTCCTGGCTCAGCCTCCAAGCGTCTAGAATTACAGGCGTGCGCCAGGGCCTGGCCTAGGCTGGATTCTGCCGCAGAGACAGGAGCGGCCCTGCAAGGCACTCGCCTAGAAGACAGGGCTCTGGGGGAGCAAGTGGCCATCAGCTTTCTGTAGCTGCCCCTTAATTTCCCTCCGGGAACTTCCTTTCCACCAGCTGGAGGTCGGCGGGGTTCTAGGTTCTCACCTCCCGTCTCCACAGTGGCCGTGCCGCCTGGCCCTGGATAACAGCGGGCCCAACCCCCTGCAGAGGCGGGGATTCAGAGATGGGCTCAGGGATCCACCAAAGCCAAAGAAGATGAGTTCCAGGCCCTTGGCTGGGAGTTTGTGGGGATGCCCTGCTTGCGCCCCTGTAAACGGAGTCGATGTGACACTGGAGGACAGAGGCTTCCTGAGGTTGAAGCTAGATGCAAAAGAGCAGAGCCAGGGCCATGAGTGGTGGGGCACATCTGTAATCCCAGGGGTTCAGGAGGCTGAGGCAGGAGGATCTCGAGTTCAAAGCCAGCCTCAGCCAAAGCGAGGTACTGAGCAACTCAGTGAGACCCTGTCTCTAAATAAAATGCAGAATAGGGCTGGGGGTGTGGCTCAGTGGCCGAGTGTCCCTGAGTTCAATCCCTGATACACACCCGCCCGCCCCCATCCAGAAAAAGAGAGCAGAGCCAAGAAATGGAGAGACAGACTCCCCTGGACCCTGCCCAGCCGCAGCCAGAGTAGATGAACTTGTTAGTGTGTGGTCCAGTCAATCCTCTCCTCACAACTTTGGGTTTTGCTTTGTTTTTGCTTAAACTGCTTGGATTGAGTTTCTGTCACTTGCCTCCCTGCAGCCGTGACTGACGCCCGAGAAACCAGCCGAGAGGCCGGGTGCTGCTGACCGATTTCTCCTCTGCCGTTGGTCCCAGGTTCACAGGTGGCCCAGGACACGCAGCCCCTCAGCAGGAGACCAGAGCCCTCCCTGAGCCCTGGGAAGCCTGGGCAGGTGCCGGTTTCCCCCGGGAGCCCCGACTGCCCGCCCGGGCCCAGCCACCAGAAGCACCAAGGCCGTGACTCCGGTGCTCAGAACCTCTCACCGACTTTGACTCCCTCAGAGTCAAACTCGAGTCCTCGCCGTGACCCGCAGAACATTCCGTGAACTTCCAGGACCTCTGGCCGCAGTCAGAAGCCCAGGAGGAAGGAGATGGGCCACCAGATAAGAGTAACATGTCGGGAACGCGGGTGACAGGCAGGGGACATCAGGGGATGGTGCAAGAACCAGGGCCAGCAGCACAAGGCTGTCGCCACCCCAGCCCGGGGGAGCCAACGCTGGAACCCGGAAGGAGGAAGGCTTGCGCAGACCTTGAAGGAAGCAGCCAGGAAGGGGCTCGGCTGCCCTCCCTCTGACCTCCTGCTGGGCTCCCCAGTGCCTGGACCCAAGCAGGGCCCAGACGCCCGCTCCAGGGCAAGGTGGCCAGCCCCAGGGGTCAAAGAAGCCCTGCCGGCTCCAGCTCCTCTCCCCACACCCGCCTTGCTCATTTCTAATCCTGGCCCTGCCGCCTGGCTCTCTGTCCCCAGAGAAGGCAGCCCTGTTGTGACCTCCACGGGGGCAGCTGCTGGGATCTTCTTCCAACAGTGCAGGACCTACACGTCGGCCTCTGCCTTTGAGCCCTGGGCCTTCGCTTTCGGTCAGGCTGCACCCATAGCCACGCCCAGCAGGGCAGAGGGCTGCCCGGACCCTCTGCTCACCCCAACGTTGGTGTCCACCCAATGGGGTGCTCAATGTCCCCTCGGCCAGCAAGCTCACCTTTTAGGTCTCAGCTCACATGCCACCTCCTCAGGGAAGCCCTCCTGGCCTCCACACTTGCCTTCAGGATTCCCTTGTCTGTTTTCTTTTCTGGCAGTGACAACTGTCTTGAAACAATTTTGTCACCTTCTCTTTTTTTTGGTACCAGGGATTGAACTCAGGGGCACTTGCCCACTGAGCCGCATCTCCAGCCCAATTTTTCATTTTATTTAGACACTAGGTCTCACTGAGTTGCTTAGTGCCTCGCTGTTGCTGAGGCTGGCTTTGTACTCACAATCTCCTGCCTCAGCCTCCTGAGCCACTGGGATAGTAGGCATGTGCCATTACTGACTTCTTTGTTGATTTTACTGCCTGGAATGTCAGCTGTGTCCCCAGTATCTAAAACAGAGTTTCACATATAGTAGGTGCTCGATAAATATTTGTCAGCTCAATAAATGGTTGAATCAATGAATGATTCTCCTCTAAAAGTGGGGAGGTGGAAGGCAGGCCCAGTAACCACAGGTGGGCATGGTGGGGAGGTTCCCTAGGGTGGAAGGAAAGGCCAGATGAAGAACGGGAGTTCTGGTCTGGGCTGTCCTGGAGTCATGTTGGCCCACATGAAATTCTGAGTCTTCTCTTGTGAAGACATAGACTCCATCCCAATCTGCTCTTTCTGTCATGTGGAGGTCAAGAGGGGACAGACAGCATTAGACTCTGGGGAATTGAGAGTAGAGTTATTCACTTATAACCAACAGCAGGAGAAATTTAGTGTTGACTCCAGGTGGGACTTCCCAAGAGTGAAGAGAAGAAGTGAGGCCTTGGAGGGTCTCCAAGGCAGGCTGAGCCATTTGCTTCCCTGGAGGACCCTGGGGAGACAGAAGAAGGCAAGTCTCCCTTGGCCTAGATTGGGTTGGATGGACTCAAAGACCTTGAGACAGTTCGAAGATCCTGGGCTGGGAGGGACAGGCGGGCAGTTTGCTTTGCTCCTTGCTGTCCCCATCCAGCCACCCCCTTTCCTCCATGGGCATCTGTAGGTCCCAAGGTGGCTCCTCACCCACTTCCTCCATCTCTCCCTGCTGAGCCTACCTGGGAGCTCCAACTGGACAGTCAGGGTGGGACACCGTGCTGCCCAATGACCGCCGGTGCCATCCCCACTCCTTCCCCACTGGGTCCACAGTGACTGTGGCCCTGAGAGGCAGTTTCTGGGGTGGGGCTGGGGGTGATGGCTGCCCCCATTCCCCAGAAAGCAACGACAGGGCTTGGAGACCCTGGATCCAGCCGTACTTGAACCCAACTCAGCCTGGGATTCTTTTCAATCTCTTTATGTCTTTAGTCCAATTTGGCCACCACTGTGCTTCTGGGGGCAGGACGCAGCCTCCAGGGTCAGCCAGTACTCAGTGGACCAGATGGGGAATGGCCATGCTGGTGCCAGGCTGCACGTCACTCAGCCAGGTAGACTGGCCAGCTCCTGCCCTTCTGGGGGTGGACCTGCTGCCTGGGCACCCTGAGCTGGGGGGAGAGGTCAGGGTGGAGCCCTGGCCCGCCCACGGTGCCGGAGAATCAGTGAGGAGGGGCCAGAAGCCGGGGCCCAGGGAGGGAGGTGGAGCGGGAGCCATGAGCTTCCTATCCTTGGAGTTGTTCAGGGGTCCTGCCACCAGGGGGCGGCAGAGAGGCCCCGAGAGCGGGGGACCTGCTCCCCAGCTGCCCTTCAGGAACTCCGGGCAGAGGGGCCTCCCCAGGGCAGGACCTGTGCAGGGCAGCCACCCACCCACAGGGATCCCAGGAACACTGCTCCACTGGGGAAGCCACTGTCCCCGTGAAGGGTTGGCGTGGACGATGCTTCTCCAGAGAAGCGGGCACACAGGGTCCGGGGCCTTTCCCTGGGTGCCTTTCCAGGCCGACCTCCCTGCAGGTGAGGCCACAGTGGTCGGGGGGTGGAGGGAGGGTGAGGCCCAGGCCAGGGCCGCGGCCAGAGGTGGGTGGCCTTGGGCAGGTCAGGGGCGGCATGGTAAAGAGCAGCCAGCGGGCCACCCCAGGCCGGCTTCCCCTTCCTGCCGGCTCCTGCCCACGCGGGGGGACAGCGTGCGGGGCCTGCTCTGGGTCTGCATGGGCGCCTGGTTGCACCCGTGCCTTTGGAGCAGGTGGTCGTGAGCCCCCGTGTGCTGGCTCGGAAGCCGAGGCAGAGCTGACCTGCTCCAGGCTCCAGGCTCCAAGGCACTTGGGTCCTCGGGGGGCTCTGACTCCAGAGCCCTCACTCCTAACCACGTGGGAGGCCTCAGTAAGGGAAAGGAAACCAGCAATTTCCAGGGGCTGGGTGTGAGCCAGGAACTGTGGCAGGCACCCCAGCAGGCCATCAGAATCGGTTCTCCCAGCGAACCCTGGAGTGACAGTTCTGAGCATAAGGTAGGCAGGCAAACCAGAGAAGTTCAGCAGCGTGGCCAGGACACACAGCAGGCAAGCTCCTGCTGAAAGCCGAGTCTGTTGATTGCTTCCTCGCAGCCACGGCTGCCTCCTGCCTGAGTCTTCTGCCCACTCCGCTCCTCCACTCTGCAGTCCAGCCGGCTTTCAGCCTCCCTGCAGCCGGGCATCCTCCACCCTGCGCTGCCCTCTGCTTCCCAGCTTCGTTGCCCACGTTCTCTGGGTGCCCTGCCCTGGCCAATCTCAGTGTCGGCTCAAAACTCACCTGGAGGAAGCCTCCCTTGATCCTGAGCCCTTGGTCCAGAACCACGTTCCAGCAGGGACTACGGCTTGCTGAGTGTCCCTGCGACTTAACCGCACGGAGCTTCCTGTATTTGTCCAAAATCCTGATCACGGAGCCTCCGGGCTCGAGCCGGCGTCTGCAATGTTTACGAGACTGTTAACACTGTTCCTGGTGGGCGTGCAGTAGGTACTTAATAACCACTGTCCTTATGGTAATGGGTCCCCGGCACAGTTCATCCATTATGTGCATGTCTGTCAATCATCTACCATGTGGCGTGCCTGTCACTGGGAGTAAGTACCAGGACCACCCTGGGATGAGCTCTGGCTGGCCGGGGTCCCATGCCCATCACTTGAAATAGAATTTGGCCTCCCATGATCCCAGAGCTCCTCCTTGGGAGCATAGAATTCCCTGGGCAGGGAAGGGTGGCCGCGACGTTCAGAGCAGGGACTCAGGCGGGGCTACTGCTGCGCAGACAGATGGCGCCATCTGGTGGTTATTATTGGAGAGGCCGCCTCAAGGCTCGGAGCCGCCAGGGTCAGACCATCCTCTGGGGTTGTGCCTCCATCTAGTGGCGACAATATGCAATTACACCCCCATCGGCTGCTTCTAAACATCTGAGCTGGGTTTTAAAAGAAAATTCCAAGACTCCTCCTTAGAGCTCAGATTCAGAATTGGGGGATGATCCACAGAACCCACGTTTTAAATACAATTCCCACTTAATTCGAACTCTGAAAGTTTAAGATATATGACCATGAGGCACCATAAGGGACCATAAGGGACCACCCGTTCAGTAATAACGTCCACACCCCACCCCACATCCCACAAAGCTCAATAATACCTGTTAGCACCTCTGACCATCTGGACAGGGGCACGGGCAGGCTGGGACTCGCATTTCCAGTTTTAAAAAGTGAAACCTGAGCTATTGTTGGGGCGGGACCATCTTGGCCCCAGGTCACAGGGTGCTCTTATTTGTCTGTTTGCTTGTTGCTATAGCTACCTCATTTGCCCGTTCTTCCCTGGTTGGAGTGAAGGCGAGGTTAGGTACCAACCTCCATCTGAGTGAGGATACGGAAACCTTAAAATAGCAATAGCTGAATTGGTTACATTGTTACAATACTGCCCCCATTCAAGGCGCTTACATGTACTGCTTCATCTGATCCTCAAAACAAACCCCCAAGAACATATTATGATGGTGATTATTCCTTTACTTATGAAGAAATCAAGGCACAGAGATGTTAAGAAACTCACTGAAGGTTGCACAGCAAGCACTGACCTAGGAAATCTTCTCCAGAGCCCATGCTCTTAGCTCTGTTACCCAGTGACCTTAGAACACAAAACCCTAACCCTAACCCTAACCCTTAGACATCATGGTCATCTCTCTGGACTTCCTTGGTCAAGGCACCCTCTCTCTTTGTTCCCATTTGTTCGTTTGCCTGACAAACGTTTCTGAAGCCCCATCCTGGGCCCTGGAAATACAGCAGTGAGTAGCTGACATCATCACTTTCCTGGCACTTACATTTCATCAGGGGACAGTCAACACACAGCAAGGAAACGAGGTGACTCTAGACCATTGGAAGATCTGTGAAGGAGGGGATCCAGGTCACCTGACGGGGGCACCGTGAGAGTGGTTGGTCCAGGGGAACCTCCTGGAGGACATGACGTAGGTCTAAGTCTAATGGGAAGAACCAGAGGAGAATGGTCCAGGTAGGAGGGAATGGCAAGTGCAAAGGCCCTGGGGTGGGCACAAGCTGGTTGTATTGGAAGGACAGCAAGAAGGCCACTGTAGCTGGAGCAGAGGGAGCCAGAGCCACACAGGCATGTATGAGTCTGGTCACCAAGCCTCTGCCCCGCCTCCTCCGTGGTTTCCCTCCTTCCCACTGAGGATGGTATGGCTGGGAAGGCAGCCCTGGGGACCTGCTCTCCCTCTTCAGAGGCCAGGTTTGTCCTCCAGGTCTTCCTAGGCTTCCGTTCCCTGTGGCCCTAAAGGTTGACTCTTGTCCCTTGTGGGCGTCTGACATGGAGCAGAGATGGCAGCCAGCGCTCACTGTGGGCCTGGTGCTCCCACCTGGGTCCGCTCTGTTCTCCGACTCCACCCCAGCATCCTCCACGAAGCTCCCTTGACGTTCTGGCTTCAATGAGCCAGAACTTACTGCCTGTGCCCATCGCCCTGCGGACGCAGTGAGGGAGTGGAGGAGCCGAGGCTGGGAGGCCAGGGGCCGGAGCACACTGGCCAGCCAAGCCAGGGACAGAGGGGTCCCCACCCAGCTCTAGTCCGTCAAGCTGGCTTCCTGCCTGTGGGAGGAGCCTGACCCTAACCCCCGTCCAGACATGGCCTCCCCACGCCACCACCAGCCAGCGATCGCCCTCAGAGACACTCCGGCAGAGGCCGGGAGGCCATGGCTCTGAGCTGGAGTTGATTGTCTGCTTCTCAAGCACAGCTGCCCCCCATGGACCCCCCGCTCAGGTGGGCAGCTCCCAGCCTGTATCCCCACTGTGCGCTGCCTGGAGGAAGAGTCCAGTCAGAGGAGGGCGGGGGGACCACCAGGACCCCTGCAGGCCGCAGGGGAGGAGGCTGGGGGGTGAGGGGCCAAGTTTGGGGCGCCGAGTCCTTGCTGCCCTTGGACCCGGAGCCTCAGAACCAACCCCGCCCGCAGCAGCCAGCTGGTGACCCTAATCCCTCTCCAGCAACGAGCCTGGCCCTTGTTTTTCTAAGAATCCCCTCAATCCCTTTCCTGGAAGTCCAGCCGGTCCTTCCCCCGCCAGGCTGTGGCCACGGCCTCCCTCCTGCTGTTGTGTTGCGTGGGGTCACGGCTCCTTCCTCTTCGGGTGGAATTAGCAACCCCACTTGACTTCTGTCCAGGGCCCTCCCGGTCACAACCTAGCACCACGACCTCCCACGGAGTGCTGGGCCTCGTCTCCGAGTCTGGTCCTTCCTGCGGGCCCCATTCCCGCTCCCATCCAGTCAACTGGCCCCTGCCTTCCCTGTGCGGTGGCTGTCCCAAGGGGTTGACAGAGGCCACGACCTCCTTCAGCACGGGAATCAGTGCCCCAGCACAGATCCAAGAGGCACTTCAGTGGAATTGCAGGCAGGCGAGAAGAGAGTCAGGGGAGGTCTGGAGAAGGGCCAGGGGCAGTGGACAAAGTGGAGGTAACAGAGGCCAGCCTCCTCTCTAGGCCTCCAGAATCCAGGGGACCCACCCCAGGGCTGGTCACTGGCTTCTGTGTGGGTGAGGTGGGGTGTGATGGGGGCAGAGGAGCAGTTCTCCCCTGAGGTCCCGCTGCACAGGCCACAGGCCACAGGTGAGTGCCCAGCTGGGCCCATGCAGGAGCCTGCAGTCTGCTGGGGATGATTGACAGGTGTCAAGACCCCACGATGAGCCTGAAGCTGCAGGTGGGCCTTCCCCATCAACGTCCGGCAGAGTGAGTCCTAAGTTAGAGGAGGGTCAGCGAGGACCACCCAGAGGAAGCGCCCCTGGGGGACCCCGAAGGCCAGGCAGGGAGGATGCTCCCAGATGGCTGTCCGCCCGGCCTGGCAAGCATGGAGGAACTCCTGCTAACCTTGAGAAAGGGCCCTGCCCGAGGGCAGCGGAGCTCAGTCCAGCCGGGACGTGCCCTCCGGCGGGATGCTGTGTCCCCCTGTCTGCCTGGACGGGGCTGTTTCTAAGTCATGTGGTGGCCCTGTTGGGCAAGCTGCAAGACCTTGGTGACAGTGAGAGTCACCGTCCCCAGGCCACACATACAGGCCCTGGAGTGAGATGCTTGTCTGCATTCACACTGGGGACCAGGGACAGCCACAGAATGTTCAAGCCCGGCTGTGTCTAACCAGCGAGGGTTCCAGGTGAGTGCAGATTCAGCAATATTGGAGTATCTGACACCCATGGACCAGAGGCTGGTGGCCTCGGTTGGCTGGAGCTAAGCAGTGGTGGTCCCTGTTCACTTCCAGTTCACCCCATGGCTGCCCACTGCCTGCCTATCACACCCGGCTCACTTCACACCTTGGGGTTACCTCCTGTGGGCAATGGGGAGCCACAGAAGGTGCTTGAGCAGGTGGGGAGTGTGCTTCCATTTCTGTGTGAGGGACTTAACCCAAGAACAGCTGCAAGAAAAAGAGACAAAGAAGACTGCAGGGTCCAGAGAGAGGCCGAGGGTCCCCAGCAGGAGGGCAGGGTGGGGCCTGGTTTCCAGTAGTGGGGCTCTGGCCAGGTGGGAGATTGGAAAGGAGCAGTCACCAGTCACCATTGCTAGAAATAAGAGTGTCCGGAAGCTGGCAGCCTGAGTGGCTGCACAGGTCACAGCTGACTCTGGACGGGGTCCTATGATGAGTTCACTCCTCCATTCAGAAGACATTCGCTGTGCCAAGTGAACTGAGGATCCTTATTTAGCAGATGAAGGAACGGAGGCACACAGTGGGATAGCCTGCACAATGTCCAACAGCTAGCAAGTGGCTAAGGTGGTCCCAGAGGGTGAGATGCTATCAGGAGTCCCCTCCTCTGCCCCTCCCCAGCAAGATGGAACTGAGCAATTTTTGATGATTGTTGGACCAGAAATATTGTTTACCAGGTCTCTGATCCCTCTTTCTTTTTGTGGGGGGTAAAGAGAAATCAGCTTGGAGTTGTTCTTTAAAAGCATGAGTTGATTAGTGTATCAGTTAGCTATTGCTGCCTAACAAGCTGCCCCAGGAATTTAAACAGCAAGCATTGATTTCTCAGTAGTTTTCAGGCTGGCTGGTGGGTCTGCTGATCACCGTGGGGCTCTCTTGTCTGCAGAACTGCTGGGTCAGCTGGGGGTGGGCTGAGCAGGGCTGGCCCTGCTGGCATGACGTGCTATGCTCCACGTGGTCTCTGCTCCTCCAGCAGGCCAGTCCGGGCTGGTCTTCATGGTGGAGCCGGGCTTCCAGGGGAGAGGGCTGAAGTACCCTGAGGCTCGCTCAGGGCAGAAGGCATGCTTTCCCTTCTGTCCTTCAGCAGGTCAGAACAGAGTCAGTGTGGAAGGGCACAGGGAGGGATCGTAAGTCACATCTTAAAGGGCATGGATGAAGAAAGGGAAGAGGGTGGGGTTATTTTTTTGTAATCCAGCTACCAAGTTGTTACTATTTCCAGCTTCTTAACAAATTCCATTTTCTCAGTAGACTGGAGTTACATAACGAGCACCTCTGTCTGGATCTCCAGCCTCTCTCTCATCTTTGTTAACCACCTGTTGGTGAGCTGGCTGCCTCTTCCCACAATACCCCCAACTCATGCTCATTAACCTTCTATGGCTCCCTATTGCCTACAGGAGAAATCCAAGCTTCTTAGACTGGCATCGGAAGCTCTTTACCATCCACATTCTGGGCTTACCTCCTACCTCTGCCTCATGCTTCTCTCCTGCTCCCTCTTCCACCCCCTAAAGCCTTGTCACAGGCTTTCAGACATGAAACTCTTTCTTAGTGCTTCTTGGAGTCTGCCTGCCTTGCAGGCTGTTCCTCCCTACAGGAATGCTCTTCCTGCCTGGGGAAAGCTACTCCTCCAGGGTTCAGCTCAACGTCAGATCTACCAGTCTCACTCGATCATGCTGGGCCTCCTCGGACCCAAAACGATGAACTTGTCTCCCTCCCTGTCTTTAAGGGAGCTGTGGACACGGCCTCCTACCCCTCCCGACGGTCCTATGGAGGCGCCCACTGCTCACCACTCCCTCTCTCACCAGAGAATCTGCAAGTCCCACCTGAGTGAGGAGAAGGAGACTATGGTGGGAAGGTGGGCTTTGGGGGCCGACAGTCCTGCCTTCAGGCCCTGTCTCCACCTCTTGCTCATGGAGCAAGCTGCTCCATGAACCCTCTGAGCCTCAGTCCCTGTTCTATAGAAGAAGCTTGGCACGTGTCTACCTCAGGACGCCGTTCTGAGAGGCCTCATTGAGAGCACGTGGAGAATGCGCGTCACCCAGAACATAGTAGATGCTTAATAAACAGTTCAGCAATGAACGAATGTAGCCCAGCCTGGTCTTTTGCAGCCTCAGGGCCTCCCAGCCCCTGTTTGTGACACCATTTCTGTTCTTCTGTCCATGTCCCCTTCCTGATCACTTGCAGAGAAGGGAGCCAGGGGAGAAATGCATGCCCACAAAGTACTTGAAGTGATTGCTCTTCAGGGATCAGAAACCAGAGATTAGCCGCCCGCCTCCATCTCACAAACAAATTCATGCAGTGGCAGCTTTGGGTGCAAAACACGACTCTTGTCAAAGGGATTATGTGCACTAAATCCAGCCGGAATACGCTGTGATCCCCGTGTGCGCGCGCGCCCGCGTGTGCACGGGGTCTGTTTAAAGCAAAGCTTCAATAATCATACGTTTACAACTAATAAATTGGGTCCTTTAATTCCGCTGCCATAAGCCTTTGAAATATAATCTCTCCTTTCAGACTTACAGAACATGACTTTTTATAATTATAATTCTCCCGCGCACGTTACCACTTACAATTAAATTCACTTTTAAGAAATCTGAAGCTTTTTTTTTTTGGTGGATTATCTGTTCATGGGATGTCACAATGGTGAAATTAATGTATAATCTGTTGAATACATTTGGTTCGTTTTTTGGATAAGAAACATACATTCTGCTGTTGATGAAAAGCCACGAAGTCAGATAAGACCAACGACATGTCCGTGATTCCTCAGCAACAGGCTCCAGGCTGGGCTTCACAGAGCCAAACCTGCCTCTCCCCTCCCTCCCTCCCCGCCTCCCTCCCCAGGAGGGCAGCTAGCCCGGGAAGGAGGAATGCATCTGTGACTTGAAAAGACACGAAAGTTAAATGATGGCCAAATGATCTGCTGGAGATGACGCAGAGGCATAGATTTTGTAGAGCAATTGACTGAAGTGCCCTGACTGGATGATCAGAAAACAGGCCCTAAAAGGACCCGATGGGCACACATGTGCAGAAGGCATGGGCCGAGGTGCAGTGGAGACGGAGGCGAGATAAGCAGATCAGATGGAAGCCCCAGTGAGAGAGGCGCCGGGGTCCCACGGTGCCGCCTGCCTCTTGGGTTCACATCTCGAGTGTGGGCGTCCCGAGCTCTCGTCTGATTTTCAGCCCAGGCACCTGAGCGGGCACGTTCCCTGGGGGTCTCGGGAGCAGCGAGTGCTTCCCCAACAGGGGTGGGAGCCTCCCCCACAGCAGAAAGGCCTTCCAGCGTTACCCCTTGGCTCAAGGCCCAGGAGATCGCAGCTGAAATGACATTTTTTTTTTTTTTTTTCCCTAAGAAGGGCACCTTGGATAACATCAGGGACCCACATGAGTCTGAGGGCCTGGGCGGGTTTGGCAGAGGCAGGAGGCACTTCTTGCTCTTAGGGTACCGAGCAGGAGTCAGAGGCCCCGGCTTCTCGCTGCCTCGGAGGCCTCCAGGTGCCCAGGGCCAGGAGGGCTCCTGCGGTGTCTCTGGGAGCCTGCGTGATCGTGTGTCCACGAGCAAGCGTCCGAGGGTGCGTTTGTGCCTCGGTGTTGTTGCTGTCTCTGTGTGAGGTCTGTGTGTAGGTGTGTCTGTCAGAGAGTGTGAGCACGTGCCTGTGTCTGTCTGTCCATGTGTCTGTCCCTTAGTCCAGTGGAGCTGCTATGGCAGAATAGCATCAACTAGATCGCTTATAACACTCATTTCTCAGTTTTGGAGGCTGGAAAACCCAAGACCGAGGTGGGCAGAGGGCTGCTCTCTGGTTCACAACCTACAGCTTCTTTCTGGGTCCACATGTGGTGGAGGGGCCACGGGGTCTGTCCAGCCTCTTCTCTAAGGGCAGCAGTTCTAGCCACGAGGGCTTCTCCCTCCCAGAGGCCCCGCATCCTGATCCCATCACCTCGGGAGCTGAGATTTCAACATGTGAATTTGGGGGAGACACAACCCTCAGACCATCGCAGTCTGTGCGTGTGTGATGTGTGTCTATCCGTACGTCTGTGTGTCTGGTGTCCGGGTGTGTGTGAATGTGTCTTTGTATCTGTGCCTGTGTTTCTCAGAATATGCACTTGTGTCTGCATGTCTGGCATCAGTGTGCATCTGTGTGTGTGTGGCAAGTGTGCCTGAGTGTGTGCAAAGACAGTGGGGGGCGGGGAAGAGAGCTGGGAGGCCATGCTCTTCCCTGGTCTTCAATTCCCCATCAGTGGATGATGGTTTCCCAGTGGTCCAGCTCATCTACAAAGGTCTCACCTACTGTGCGCAGTCTCTGGGCTAGACATTGGCCTGGGGCTGCAGAATCGAGAAGGACCCTCCTCCCTGGGGTGTAATAGGCAGCAGGTGGGAGATGAGGAAGGCTGCATCTCCGCAGGGTCCTTCCTCAAGAGCAAGGAGGGCCACCACCCACCCACCACCCTCTGATACCTCTTCCACCTGCCATGCGATGGACAAAGTTGGCAAGGGGAGAAGCCCCTCCTAGAGAATCTCCTCTGACTGCAGCCCAGGAGGCCACTTCCCCCCGAGAGGACAGTGGGGAGAAGACAGTGGGTATCACTTTCCTTGGTTCTCTTTGGACTGAAGTTACCAAATGCTGCCACTGAAGCAGTTACGGAGGCCCTTGGTCTCAGCAGGGCACAGGGAGGAAGTCAAGGGCGGGGATTCAAGCAGGTGAGTCTATTGAGAGCAGTTAGCCAATCAGAGGTGATGTCAGCACAGTTAGCACTGGCCTTGGACCCGAGATGGAGTCAAGAACCAGAGCAGAAAGAATCGCTAGGACAACTTACAGTCTCATCAAGATTCTCCAGCTTGGGCAATGGGAAAAGACAAGTCTGAAGAAGAGAAGGCATCAGCTCAAGGTCAAGTGCAACTTAGAGGCTGGGACAGGTCTAAAGGCCTTGACTTTTGATCCCTGGACTATTATAAAAAGCATACACATAATATTATTTAGAACTCTACCTGGGAGCCTCCCTCTCTAAAGTCAAGGGTAGCACCAGAGAGGGGCTGAAGAGGAGATGGGATTGGTGTTAGACTCCTGCTTCTGTAGTGTTGTACCTGGAGTCACTAATGAATATTCAGTGGATGGATGGGTGCACAGGTGGACATATGGGACAGATGAATGAATGGATGAAAAACTAGGATGGATGAATGAATGGATAGGTAGATGGGTAGATGATAGATAAGTGGATGGATGGCTACTTGGCTGGCTGGCTGGCTGGCTGGCTGGATGGATGGATGGATGGATGGATGGATAGGTGGATAGGTGGATGGATGGTTGAATGGATGGATGGATGGATGGATGGATGGATGGATGGATAGGTGGATAGGTGGATGGATGGTTGGATGGATGGATGGATGGATGGATGGATGGATGGGCAGATGGGTAGATGATGGATGGGTGCATGGATGGCTAGATGGATGGTTGGTTGGATGGATGGATAGGTGGATGGATGGCTAGATGGCTAGATGGATGGATGGATGGATGGATGGATGGATGGATGGATGGATGGATGAATGGATGGATGTATAGATGAATGGATAGAGGGATGGTTGGATGGATGGATGTGTAGGTGGATGGATAAACAAAAAGATAAATACATAAATAGATGGATCAATGAATGGGTGGCTAGATATACATTGCAGTCAGGAGAAGAGACAACTCTGAGGCCTAACAGTGCCCTCTAGACCTGAAGGTGAGGTTGGGTACCAACCTCCATCTGAGATGAAAATGCAGAAACCTTACAATAACAGTAGCTGAATTTGTTCTGTGTGACAGTTCCAGCCCATTCAAGACACTCTACACATACTGGTTCATCTGATCTTCCCAACAAACCTCTGAGAATGTATCATGATGACATTTATTTTATTTTTGCCATAGAGTCGACTCACACAGGGTTTTAAATATTTAGTAAGTCACTTGTACAGAACTAGGAGATTTCACATCTTAAACATGCAAATTTCTGACTTTTCTTGAAAAAATCAGAAGACATAGTGACAGCAGGTTTTCATCCCACATGTGGACAGTCTTGAGGTGGAACACCAGCTGCCTCTTTTGAGAGGAGGATTTCGACCTCCCCGCAGTCCCCACCATTCCCTACTAACCTTCACCTGCCTCACCTTTCCAGCCTGTTGCTTGTCCAGCCCCCCAGGTCTTGGCATTTTCAGTTCCTGAATTAAAGGACATGCTTTGTTGTTGGTGTTACTCTGAGCTCACTGCCTGTGCTCAGCCATTGTGAAGCTGGTGTTTCTCTTCTTCTTCGACCCTCACCCACCTCTTGGGTGGTTCTGGGCTGTGCACCAGGTGATGCTAACCTGAGTCTCAGCTGGAAATACAGAGAAGCCTCCTGCAGGCCTCTGCAGCCCACTTCCCTCCAGATCCCCCAGGGATGGTCAGTGGTCTAGGCAAGGGCTCCCTCCTGGCAGGAAGGAGGGCTGGGTGCTGAGGAGACCAGCAGGCAGGTTTGAGGGAAGAAGCAGCCAGCCTTCCAGAAGTTGAAAGGGAATGGTTTCTGAAAATGTCCCTTATGCACTTTTGTATTTCATTGACATTTTAATTAAGACTGGAGCACTCTTTGGGGAGCTCTGCTCTGAAGTTGAAATCACTTTAATATGCTGCCCTAGCACAAAGCTGGAGATGAATGGAAGCCTGGGGTTCTCATATGTTCCTGGTACTTAGCGATTCTTTTGCACAATGCATTATGATGTTAAGGCGGTTTATGAGTTTCTATTGGCTAAGTGCAGCCATATCAAATTAGAATTTCGCTCAGTGGATTTTGCTCTAAGAAGATTAAAGAGCACCCAGACCCTCCCTTGTGGGAGGCAGGTCTCAGGATCACCTCAATCTTTAGGCAGCCCCCTGGAGTTACTGGGGTTGCTGCAAAGGGCTGAAGTGGCCCTGATGGAGAGGGTAGGTGAGTGGTCATCGCTAGAGGTCACAACCTGCGCGTTAAGAGCGTGTCCACACCTCCACCTTAGCTGGGGCGAGTCCACGTGGGCCAGGATCTGAACCTCCCACGAAAACCTCCCCAACTCTCCTATTACAAATTTTTGCTTACAGAGCTGTGCATCCTGTTTTGGTATTCAAATTTATTTTCTCTTGGTGGCTGAAACCTGAAGATAATCAAAGGTGCCTGATGTGAAGTATTCCCAGCCTGCTTTTATTCATAGAATCAGTTTGATGTCATTCAATGATTGGGGAATGCTGAGGCCCTGGGTCTCTATCAAAATAGTTTTTTACATATCATCTAAATTTTGTGCAAAATGTCTCCCACAAGCATTGTGACTGATATTATCAGTTTGAAATCATTATTTAGGCTCCTAACTATGAAATAAATAAAGACCCTGACACGCTGACGTAGAAGCTGTTACCAAGGTTTGGGAATTTCATGTAAGTGAGAAAAAGAAGAGTAATTTAATAAATGTCTGTGGAAAAGTGGATACATATCTGGAAAAATATATATAAAGTTGGATCCGTACCTCCCAACTAATTCCCAAATGAATTCCACACGAAATGCTTTTATACATACAATAAAACATACACCAATAGGTGACTGGCCAAATATTATTATAATATCACTACATAGTGGATTACTATGGAATCATTAAAATTATATAGTGTAAGAATACTTAATATAAAAAAAGAAGCATTGTTGAAAGGGAAAAGCAAGTTACAAAATACTGTAGAAGTGTGATCTTATGTATGTAAAAGAGAAAAATTGTATGTGTGCATTTGTATGCATTTCTGTGTGTAACTTGTAAATTGAATAAAGATGACACATTTGTAAAAAAAATACAATAAGTAAAGGAAATATGGAACAAATTTAATATAATCTCCAAATGGGTAAGAGTTTTCAAAATATGACTGAAATACCAGAATTCATCAAAGAAAACATTCTTTGTCAACAAGGAAATCTTTATAAGACAGTGTAACAAAACATAAACATTAAAAGTAAACTAAATGTGGAAAAACATTTGCAGTTCATTCCCTAGGATGGTGGATTGCTGAATATATAAAGAGTCCCTATAAACCAACAAGAAAATATCTAACAATGGAACAGAAAAATGTATTGAGAAAGTGAGCAGGATATTCACAGAATTCTTTGTCATTGATCAGATTGGCAGCTACTACAAATGTGGATAATATATTGTATTTAGGAGGGTCTGAAGACACAAGTAGTCTTATTGGTATATGCTTTACCTTCTCTGGATGGACTTATGAGAAAAAAGTCATTGTCTCTAAGGGGAGGAGCAGGGTGTATATGTGAGATAAATAGGAGAGACTTTCATAACTTTAAAATTATTTTAGCATTCATCTATTACTTACTAAAATAAAGAGATAATATATCTATATTTGTAGACATAATGCATATATATTTTTACTGATGTAAATATATATCTAAAATATAGATATGAGTTATAAACATAGATGTAGTGATGCACATATAGTATTGCTGGCTTGATTCTTTTTTTAATTTTTGCTTGATTTATTTATTTTTATGTGGTGCTAAGAATCGAACCCAGTGCCTCACACGTGCTAGGCAAGCGCTCTGCCACTGAGCTACAATCCCAACCCAATTCTTGAACTTTTTTTCCATTAATAGTTGCCAATATAAGCTTTAGCCCAGCAGCAAACACTTTTGGAATCAATTATATTTTAATTAAAAAGGACTATTCTTCTTTTTCCTTTCTCCTCTGCCTTCCAAACCCCTCACAACCTCAGGTCCAAAAGGACAAAGGCAGAGTAGAAATTCAGCAAATGCTATTAAAGGAATCAGCACACCTGACTCCACCTGACATGAACCAGGACGTCACTCTCCTCCCCCTTGTTTCAAGGGTAGGACCTGAACACCTAGTCAATCTGGTTTCAAAAAGAGGGAAACTGGATGGAATCAAATGATGGGCTCCCTGGGCCATAGGGTGACAGAAGGAAATGATTGGGTCTAGCCACACAACTGCAGAGAATGTTGCAAGGTTTTGTTTCGTGGTTAGTAAAATGGAGATAATAATACTTCTAGGAGATTGGTGAATGCTAATTCAATGGAATAGTTTTTTTTTAATTAGTAAAGGGAAAGGAAACAGCTTGGTCACAATTAAGAGAAGTGAAAATGGGAGACAGGAGAATGGGTCAACCAGTGGTGGTGGCCTTGAGGTTGGTGATGAAAGAAAGGCAGGATGTAGGAATATTAGGGCTGGGTATTAGCCCATTTTCAGTTGCTATAACAAAATACCTGAGGCTGGGTACTTACAATGAAAAGAGGTTTATTAGCTCACCATTTTGGAGGTTGAAAGTCCAGGTAGAGTTGCCCTCCTCACTGGCTCAGCCTCTGGTGAGGACCCCAGAGCTGCATCAATTACCTCAGGGTGGATGGCGTCTTGGTAGGAGCATGCACGAGAGGAGAGATCCCATGGTGAGACAGGTAGCCAAAGGGATCTGGGATCAGGCTCACTCTTTCATAGCAACCAACTCTTAAGGAAAATAACTCACTTGCTGAGACCAACATAATCCCTTCATAGGCAGCACCTTTGATGACCTAACCACCTCCCTTTAGGCCCCGCCTCTTAAAGGTCCCATCACCTCTTAATGTCACACGGGGCACTCAGCTTCCAACGACGATCCTGGGGTGACAAACCATGTCCCACCCATTGCAGGTGGGTAGCAAATGGGGCTTATTTTTCATATGGCTTAAAGAGTTGCGGCCCAGGGAGCTTTTGATATGTTTATGCAAATTAAATCAGGTCAGGGGAATGTAAGGCCCAGGAGTGTTTTACTTGCAGATCCAGCCGCTCATTTATATCTCTGCATTTCTAGATTTCTGACGGCGTGCCTGGACACGTGTGTATTGCATTGCACACACACGTGTATTTAGTAGAGAAACTTCTTGACCAGGACTCAGCACCTGTCCCGATTCTACTGCTCAGTGCCTGTGAAACTTCTATGAATGTCCCTTTGGTGGTTGGGGCTGGTCTGGAATTTCTCATCTGTGGATGGAAGCAGTTTTCCCTCCTGAGTTGTGTTTTGATTTTGTTTTTAGAGCCTCAAACGAGGCTGGGGATATAGCTCAGTTGGTAGAGTGCTTCCCTCGCAAGCACAAGGCCCTGGGTTCAATCCCCAGCACTGCCAAAAAAAGAAAAAAAGAATCCAACGAGGCGAAGCGTGAGAAAGTGGTGTGAACTGGAGGGAGCCGTGCACATCAGTGACCATCAGGACTTCTACGGCTGCTGCCTGCGTTCAGCTTGGGCTCCTGTTCAAGGGCCTCCTCTCTGGGTGCTTCTGCGTGGCCATCGTACCCCCGCCTCCCCTGCTCTCCATCATTCGTATCTCAGGGTAAATTCATAGGCCCAGCCAAGGAGAATATGGGGGATGATGAATCCCAGCCCTGAAGTAAAACAATAACGACGATGGCAGTAATAGTAATGAGAGCTGACTCTGCTGGGGTCGGCAGAGGCTGCACTGCAGAGGTGGGCGGTCCAGGAGAAGAGATGGACAGGTCGGGCAGCCTAACAGAGGGCTCCCTCCTCAGTCCTGGGTGAGCCTGGGTGGTGGGGCCTCTTCCCAAGCTCTCCTGCCTTCTTCCCTCTGGCACTGAGGGGGAGTGGGGCGGTGGGGCAGGGCTTCGGGGGCTCTACTGGGAAGCCTGGTGTGGTCCCACCTCCACCCGCCCAGCAGCTCACATGGTGTGTGCAGGGATTCACAGACGGAAAGATCTGGGTTGCAGCCTTGACCTTGCTGTCATGCGGTGTGGCTTTGCCAGGACACTCTCAATGTTACTCTCTGCTCTGTTGAAGTCAGAGGGGTTCAGTTGAATCTCCATGGCAACAGACATCTGTGACTTTACTCCCACCCTTAGCCTTCTTTCTATTCCCCCTGCTCTCAAGTCTGGAATAAGTGGGCCAAGAGAACCTATACTCAGTCCCAGGTGGGCATGGAATCTAGACCACTGTGATTGTCTCCAGGATGGGCAAGTGACTCCATCAGAGTCATTGAAATGCCCAGTGGTGTTGGTTGAGACCTCTGGGCTAGAACGAGCTGTTTCCCCTGGGACTCAATCTTAGAAACATGGGGATGGCTGGAGCTTCTGGCAGCCTTTTTGCAATCATGAGGTAAGCATCTGCTTGAGTATGGAACCAGCCTAGCCAAAAGTGAAGCACAGGACAGACAGAAATGAATCCTCGGGACATTGTCAGAAGACCTGGATCTAGGACCCAGACCAGACTCTTCTGTAGTCCTCTGTTTTATGAGCTAATGATTTGATTCTTGTTGTAGGACTTGTTGAAGACTATTTGACTTGGGTTTCTATCACTTAGAGCTGGGTTTGTTGATTTTATACAGTGATCATGGGATTGCATAGGGGCCATGGTGGGTCTTTCCAGTTTGGGAATCTCCAAGCTTTATGGAGCCTGTGAGCCTCCCTGGAGGGAGAGGTGCTGCTGCAGGAAGCTGAGTCATGTGGCCTCAACCACAAAGGCCTGCTCTGCTGGAGGCCCAACTGTGCCAGACTGTCTGCACCCGTCCTGTGCGTCTGCCAGCACGGTGAGGCTTGCCGGTGTGCATGGAGAGAAGGAAGCGATGACTCTCCACCCTTTGTTAGTGTGGCTGTTGGGTTTTGTTCTTTTTTTTTTTTCTTTTCTTTTTTTAACCAAGGCTTGAACCCAGGGACACTCAACCACTGAGCCACATCTCCAGCCCTATTTTGTATTTTATTTAGACACAGGGTCTCACTGAATGGCTTAGGGCCTCACTTTTGCTGAGGCTGGTTTTGAACTCGCAATCCTCCTGCCTCAGCCTCCTGAGCCGCTGGGATTATAGGCCTGCTCCACTGCGCCTCGCCTGGCACCATATGGCTATTTTGACACAGAAATACTAATGGATTTGACTGTGATATGTGGCCCCAGGTCCCAGTCGGGATGTCAGGTAACAAATAGAAATTGCATCAGATCATTTTACTAAATCTGAAAATTTCCGGCTACTGAAAAGCATCTGAGCCCTGTGATTTCAAATTAGGGTTTGCAGACTTGGAGTGTCCTCGGCTCAAAACCTAGAAGCCTTCACATACAACTTTACATTCCCAGTTTCCTGAAAGAGGTGGAAGGTCTGGCATTGCTACGCGGTGCCATGGGCATGCACACCTGGGAGTGGTTACCTGTCACGGAGCTGCCCCCACCCCTTGGACGGTGTCTGTCCTCTGCATCCCGGGCTGGTCCCCACTGCTGTGCACACAGCAACCCCACGGCAGCTGAGAGGAGAGACGACTTGACAGTCCTCTTTGCACAGGGGGCTCATGGCAGACTGGGAGGAGGCAAAGTGCTGTCCTTCCTGGCACCTCTTGTCTCCCGCTGGCCCACTGTTACCCCCACCTGTGAAAACTGTCTCCCTTCATGTCTGCCAGGAGGATTGCTTCCAGGGTGCCCTTCTGACACCATGATCTTGAGATGCTCCCATTCCTTATGCAGCATAGTATTTGCATAGAGCCAGTGTGCACGCTCCATGGAAATCCCCTCTAGGTGACTTTTGGTATGGAATGCAATGTCAGTGCCGTGCAAACAGCTCTACCATCTCATTTAGGGGGAAAAAAGCATGCACATTATCAGTAAAAGATGCAACTTCTTTACTAATATTTCCAATGCACAGTTAGTGGACTCCATGGATGGGGACCCTCAGAGGCCGAGGCCAACGGTATCCAGAGCAGCTATGCTCTGTGCCTCAGATCCTGTCATTCTCATAACAGCCCTGGTCGGGTCATTCTTCCCCTTTTCAGATGAAGAGTCAGAGGTGTGTGTTTTACCCAAGGTCCCGTTAGGCAGAGCTGGGACCAGACAAAGCCACCTGCCAGCTTCTCTTGACAGTCACCTCTGGGTCAATCTGCAGAGGTGGTTGCTTCATGGAACCCCTGAAACAGAGAGGAGCAGAGAAAGCAAGGGACTAAGTGTGAGGAAGCCCAAATTGAGAAGAGACAGAGTATGTCCAAGCAAGAAGCTTCCAGGTCGTCCAGTCCAGCTCCCTCAGGTCCTTGATGGGGAAAACCGGAAGGCCACACAGTGGAAGATCACAGTGGGTTTGGAAGAGAGCGAAGCCTCACAGTCAGTCGTGGTTTGGGGTCCAGATCTTGGAACCTAGTATGTCAACTCTGGGCTTTGCCTTGGACACCCCTTCCCCTGCAAGCCCCATGCGCTTGTTTAACCTGGGTGGAGGGACTCCCGCCAGGTGCGGGGGGACCGAGGGACTCTGTTGTCCCTCCCCCAGAGCAACATCCCGGGCCCCACTTTCCACTTCACTTCCCTCTTTGGATGTGGAGAAGTAAGCGCAGCCCCCACCCAGTGCAGTCCCAGGTGCACCCGGAGGAGGGCACCAAGAGGGACAGAGTCTCCAGGAAGAAATGGGATTTCAGGCAGGAGGTAAAAATGAGATAAACAGGCGAGACCCAAAGTGTCCCGCCAAGCAGAGCATTTGGCCTCGGGCACACACGCCCGCAGGAGACGGCTCAACTTCTTCATAAAGGGGTGAGTTTTGTGTGAGCAGATGCGTTCTTGTTCTCCTCGGAGGAATCGATGATTAAATTATCAGAAACCAAGCTAGAAAACAGGCTGCCTGCCTGTCCCCACCCGTCCCCAGAGGCTTCCGGCACCTCCTGCTTATGAGGTGCCAACTTCATCTCCGCGGCGTTAGCTGTAATGTCCAACACATCTTATTAATGAAAGTAATAAGCTGTTGTTTATTATATGTCATAATGGGAAATATGACTATTTAATATAAAGCTGACATTTAAATTCCACTTAGTTCTGAGACTCGGATGAGAGCAACGCGGAGCTCTTTACCCTGGAGTGGAAACTCCCTGGATCTGCATTTTAAAGCATTGAAGTTTTCAAAGTAATCAGCTTCCTTTTTTTCCTTTTTTTTTTCTAGAGGAACCAAATTGTGAAGACATCTGTTCTGTTATTAATTTCACATAAATCTTAAGCTCCTCAAGGCCAGAAACGAGGCTTCATTCACGTCGAATTAATGAAACATGATTGTAAGTCCCTTGCATGGAAATGCTGTCACACAGTTTTGAGCTGCTTATAAGCACTGAGTAATCTCAGAGACTGCCAGGGGACGGCCACTTGAAATCCGCCCTCCCTGCCCCCCGCCACCCGAAAACAATATCTGAAAATATCACAACACTAACTATATCCTGAAAGATTAATATCAGATGAAAATTTCTGGGAAATGAATCAGACTTTCTCGGTAAAGGATACAAAGATCTGAGGCAAAAGCAGATTGCACAATTGAAGAGCTTTTTGGATAGAGTTTAATAACTGCCCCCGGCAGTCCTGTGATACACCCACAGGAGGGGGGGTCCTGGAATTTCTTGCAGAGATCACTTTTCGTGGGCGGGGGGGATGGGGGATGTGCCACACAGGACATGGATTTGAAACTGGGAGCCTTGATTGACCAAAGCTCAATGCCTCTGTTAGGTACGTGGAAGATTGTGTGAGGATGTGTGAACACACACACATGTGTACAAACATGTGCATGCATGTGAATGTGTGTGCATAATACTATGAGTTGGTACATGTGTGTATGTAATGCCTGTGTTGCAAGTTTGTTTATGAGTGTGCACAGAAGTATGTGCATGTGTTTGTGTGTGTAAACATGTGAGTGTATGTGTGTGTGTGTGTGGTGTGTACACATGTAGAAGCCCTCTCAGCATGACTTGTACCTGTCCACTGGGGACAGATCTTAAGCAGCAGCAAAGCACAATCCTATGTCCATCTGGGCCATTCTTGAAAGGAACTTACTCCTGAGGTTTTGGGTGTGGAGGGGCATGATTTTTTTTTTTTTTTTGTCAAATAACTGAAAATGCCAACAGAAATTGTCTGAAGGGAGGACTGGGAGGGGGAGCCTGAGATTTCTTCATCAAACTTCCAAGTGTTATTTTTGGTCTTCTGCTGAGCTGGGACCCAAAAAAGAATCTGCATATGATATTTACATCTCAAATCTTCAGAGCCTCATTAGCTTTGATAGTTATTTATTTATTATTTGCCAAAAAAAAAAAAGGAATTTAAATCAAACGGAGAGGCACAAAAGCAAAACCTTTGAATGTAGTGCAAAATTAATTAAAGCAGGCAGCTAATGGGTAGAGTGGAATACAATGGATTCGAGAGAAAAGACAATGGAACTAATTAGACTCTGATGGGAAAAACCCTTCCTCATTTAGTGATCATCCATTGGCAATTAATAAGTCACAGTTATTGATATTTGAAAAAAAGGCCAGAATTTTAACTCCTGTTTTTCTAGAAGTTTCCTTCTTCATTTTCTAGATTCCAATGTTCCCAAGTAAGTCAATCAAATTCTTGGATGTTGTGTTTTGTGATGTGTGGGGAACAACGGTCTAGTCTCTACCAGCAGCTGCTTGGCTCTCACCAACTGTCCTCAAAATAACATGCAGGTGGACTGAATTCAACTGTCAGCAGAGGAAGTCACATTCAGATACGAGGGACCCTGAACCCCAGCAGTTAGCATTAACCCAAGGGGTGGAGCCAATTTGTGCATACGAAAAGATGTGATCCCAGCAAGAATTTTGCCCCTGGATATTTTGAGGTTTTGTTTTATGATTCATGCTTTGTAAATCTGTGAAAACATTTCCATCCATCCAGTTTGGGGGGGAAGACAAAACCCTTGACCATCCATATAGGAAAGACTTTTAGCTTTGTTTAGCATAAGACAGCATCCAGGAATCTGGCTGGCTTGTTGGAAGCTTTTTTGAATGAAATGATCAGTTAGTATTTATGCTTTTTTTTTTTTTTTTGGTACTGGGCATTGAACCCAGGGGCACTCGGCCACTGAGTCACATTCCCAGCCCTATTTTGTATTTTATTTAGAGGCAGGGTCTCACTGAGTTGTTTAGGGCCTCGCTAAGTTGCTGAGGCTGGCTTTGAACTCGCGATCCTCCTGCCTCAGCCTCCCAAGTGCTGGGATTACAGGAGTGCACCACTGCACCTGGCAGTATTTATGCTTTTTGTCCTTCTGTATTATGCCACAGAACAAATGGGTACCTGGCCCACCGGGACAATTCAGTGCAGGCCAGGCTGTCGCATATTTTCCTGGTTGGCCACATGTGTCTTTGGCAAGTCCCAGGTCACCTCTCAGATTCTTTTAGAGTCTCCTCACTACCACCACCACGGCCCCCTGTTTGAGGTTCTCAGGATGACCTGGGTCACTGCTAGCTTCAAGGCAGCGGCTTTGAGAAATACCTTGGTAGGCCTTGGTTGGATTTTTCAAGATGGCAAAGATACTAATGAAGTTTCAGGCTTTGTGGCGGTTGGGTGAGAGGGAGGTTTCTGAGCAAAAGGCCTTTCCAATGATGTCTCAACGCTCTAATGCGTAGAAATGGCCCTGTTTAGATAAGTCAGTAAATTTTGTGGGATTTCAGATGTAAAGTGGGAGGGACGGAACTAGAAGTAGAATGGTCTTTAAGATTTAAAAAGCCTGTGTAATTAGTGACTGTAACCTGTAGAGGGAGAGGGGAGTAAGTACTTCGCCAAGAACAAAGAAAAACAAGCCTGGTCCTTGTGAGTAGCATATGGATTGATTGAGTCATTCATTCATTCATTCATTCATCCATTCAGTATAATACTAAGACCAGGTCCTGCATCACGCAATTCTTTCACACCATTTCACGTAACCCTGCAGCAACCTTTTGAGGTGGGAATTCCTAACAGGGGTGAGAGTCCATTGGTTGATTATAAGCCGCTAGTACTGGCCAATCAGAAAGGATGCTCAGGAAAGCACATCACAGGGTCCTGGAGGCCCTTGGCTGGGCCAGGTATTCAGTCCTGGATGAAGAAAGGTAGAAGGTGGGGAGAAAGGGGAGGGGCCGGGGTGGCCAGCCAGAGTGGAGAGTGGGAAACCACCTGATGGCCGGGAATGTTTTACCCAGCACAGGCGGTGGCCTGGTGACGGCTGGCCCTCTGCTCTGATTTTCACTCTTCCCATTCTGCAGAGAACAAGGCTGAGCCTCTGGGGGAGGTCAAATAACTTTCCTAAGGGCAACCCACCAGAAAGCAATAGGCCCGTGTATAAAAGTGAGATAGTACCGGGAAGTGGGTTAAAAGGCACTTGAAGTCTTTAGGACTCGAAAGCTCGTGTTCTCTCTCTTTATTTTATTTTTTTTTTTGGCAGGGGGTGCTGGGGATTGAACTCAGGGCCTTGTGCTTGCAAAGCAAGCACTCTACCAACTGAGCTGTATCCCCAGCTCAATTCATGTCCTGCACCATTGTGCTGACAGCACAAATGTCTCCAAATTGACCTCAGCACGTCCCGGGCTGGCCAGGCATTTCTTGACCAAGATATGGAAAAAAGTTTCCAGAATCCAGTTCTAGTGGGTAGGGTTGCCAGATTTCTCAGATAATAATACAGCACGCTTGTTCACATTTGAATTTCAGATAAACAACAATGTTCTTATATAATTTTAGCATATTGCATGGTATACAGTTACATTAAAATGCTTCATAGTTTATCTGACCTTCTAATGGAACTGGACCTCATGTGTTTTATCTGGAAACCCTAATTGGGGGGCTGGGAGAGGAGAATATGGGTACGCTAAGCCATTCCGATCTGTAGAAACTCTCGATTTTCAAAGAAGCTCCTTTTCCAAAGCCAGCGATCTCGGTTGCAGGCAGGACACTCCTCAGCTCAACCTCAGGAGCGTCTGGAGTCTGCTCATAGGATGCCAGGGCTGAGGTCCTTAAAGCCAACCCCCTGCCTCATTTTCTGCCTCTTCCTCTCCCCCTTCCACACAAGCAGGCAGAACTCAGGCCACTGGCACTGTGGCTTGGCTTTGAAGCCAGGGAACATAGCCCAGGAGTCGAGTGCTCCTCTCCAAGGCCCATGGAGACCATTCCCTTCCTGAAGGCCTTCGTGGTCAGCCTGCTGCGAGTCTCCTGGTTTCTCTGCTGCAGCCCCGGCCCGGATGGTCTTGATTAGAACACATTGCTTTTGAAAAGCAAACTGCATCTTAATTAAAGGCTGTCCATCCAAAGTCCTTTCGTGAATGAGAAAAATTAAGCAACTACTACAAACAGGGTTGTGTGGCCCGGTTGCTTAGGGTGCTGCAGTCTGCACAGGGCAATCCCCTGTGTTTCTGGCTGCCCCCGTGTCTGCATCTGAGTGCTTCGTTGCACAAGCAAATAGCAACAAGCCAGACCCAACGGGAGAGCTTTTGGAGGAAAATGGGCCTGTCTTCTATTGTAATTTCTCCCTCTCACTGTCTGCTGCCCAAACTCAGTGCCTAGGCTGAGGGCTTCACAGAAGCTGTTTGGTGTCCCCACAGCAGCCCAAGACCCAGGCTGATGGGTAAGTTTCTGGGGCCAGGAGGAAGCTTGGAGAATCTGGCCTTGGCCTCAGATCTGTGTGAACAATGATATAAACTGGTGGACAATAGAAACACCCCCTCTCTAGGCTGGGGGCTCTGAACTTGGGTTCCATGAAGTAGGAGCCCCCTCAGGATTTCATGGAACGAATTCAGGCAGTCTACAAATTGGATGGGGGATAATTATATTTTTATTTTTGCTAACTTCAAACTCAAAGTTAGCATGTCCATCCGTTTTGATTGACATCCATTTTGTTGATGTCGGCAGCACATCACACTTTCACCAGGACTCCGAGTTTGTCAAATCTTTCCTCAATGGAAATCGCAGATATTGTCATATTGCATTCTAGCTGTTCTGTGCTATCTCGACTCCTAGTGCAAACTCACTCCTATCTGGAGGTCGTAACTATGGTTAAGCCCACCTCTGGATCTTGTTATTTAATAAAAGCACATACGATCCTATCTTGGTTTGAAAAATTATTTAGAGAACTGTTGTTTTATATACGATTGACTTTCATTGTAATCCTATTTTTTATTTTGTGCCCATGAAAACATTCTGTAATGAACCTTGGGGAGTTTTTGCTAAATGCAATAAGCCAGACACAAAAGGAAAAATATGGAATGATTCCATTTATATCACTTATATGAGGAACATAGAGAAGTCAAATTCATAGAAGGGTGGTTTCAGGGGAGGGGGAAGGGGGAATAATGACTTATTGCTTAATGGGGACAAAGTCTCAGTTGGAAAGATAAGAAAGTTCTGGAAGTGAATGGTGGCAATGTTTGCACAACAATGTGAATGGACTCAATGATGTTGAGTTGTATGCTTAAAAATGCTCAAAATGGCCAGGTGGCACCCTGTTATCTCAGCTATTTGGGAGGCTGAGGCAGGAGGATCACAAGTTTTGGGTCAGCCTCAGCAACTTAGCAAGATCCTGTCTCAAAATAAAAGATAAAATAAAAAGGGCTGAGGATGTAGCTCCGCGGTAGAACTCCCCAGGGTTCAATCTCCAAGACTGCCAAAAGAAGAAGGGAAAAAAAAGCTAAAATGGTAAATATTTTAGATCATGTATATTTTATCAAGATTTTTTTAAATCCATAGGAACAGCATAGATATTTTCCTTTCACATTAAAAAACCCACATTATTCTGTGTAAAAGGCCTATCTGAGGATCTTTTGCACAAATTAGGCTGAGACCCCTCTGGTTCTGAGGGAACTGCCTGCCCTGACAGCTTTCTGTGCCTGTCCTGCCTGGAAGACTCCATCCCTTTCTTCAGGGACTGTCCCCATGCCCTAGTTCTATTTCCAGGGAGAGCCTGGGGGTAGCCTTTCATATTCCAGTTGACCTTCACTGCCTGCCAAGGTCCTAAGGCTTTGCTTTCTATTTAGTTAAAAGGATTCAGGGCAAGGGTCAGAAAGCATTGAAACCATATTAGCACCAAACTGAGACTGTGTCCTAGATGAACAGGGACACATGCTGTAGGAGTCCACGGGACTTCCTGCTCTGCCCACAGAACTGCTGTGTGTCTCATCTCCCAGGCTTTGTGAGACATCACATGACCTCATTGACTCCACGGAACCCTATAAAGTAGGTGCTATCAGGAACAGAATTTTGCAGATGAGGAACTGAAACAGTGAGGTCAAGTGAACCTCTCTGACCCCCACCCTCCCCGAGACATATATACATGCACACACACACACACACACACACAAGCACACACACGCGTGTGCACGCACGCGCACACACACACACACACACACACACATATATATATATATTTTTTGCACAGAATCTTCCCATTGTGACATTCCTTACAGGGAGCCCAGGGCTGCATTCAATGAAGATCACTTCTCTTTGAAAAATCCAATTTTAAACCTGACAGAGAAACTGAGGAACTAACCAGATTGTTAGCTCCTCAGAACTGGAAGGGTTCAAACCAGCTTCTTTGTCCCATCTGTTCTAAATGAAGAGACCGAGGCACTGGAAGGGAATGTGAGATGAGAAATTCCCGTCCCCTGGTGTCCTGGCTTCAGCTGGGGGGCTTGCCCAGGCTTCTGCCTTGCTCGTATGAGAAAACCTTTGGTCTGAGTTTTGGTGGTTGGAGGGAATGGAGGAGAGGACGAGCGTTTGGAACATGTCTTGCTTCTCGGGTCCCATAGCACCCCTTGAGTTGGTATCAAAACATTATGTATAATCCAAAAAATGAGAGATTACACTCTATTTATGTATGATCTATCAAAACGTATAAGTGCATTCTACTGTCATGTACAACTAATTGGAACAAATAAAATAAAAATAAAAATAACTAAAATAAAACAATAACCAGCATCATAGCTGGGTGTGGTGGCGTATGCCTGTAATCCCAGTGGCTCATGAGGCTGAGGCAGGAGGCTCTCGAGCTCAAAGCCAGCCTCAGCAAAATCGAGGCACTAAGCAATTCAGCGAGACTCTGTATCTAAATAAAACATAAAAGAGGACCGGAGATGTGGCTCAGTGGTTAAGCGCCCCTGATTTCAATCCCTTGTACACACCCCTCAAAAAAAACAAAAAACAAAAAAAACCCAGCATCCTACTCACTGTGTGACCTGATGCAGACCCTCTAGATCACCCTGAAACTTTGATCACTCCCAAGCCTCCTTTATAATCTTGGCCACCTCTGAATGCTTCCGGTACTGTTACCTACCAAGGCCTTCTTTCCTTTGCATGGATCTGCCTTTAAAACTTAAATTCGTTTACTGACAAAGCAGATTTTTTTCAGGTTACTACTATAAATAGACAACCAGTAACCACAAAAGTGACTCCAATAAAAAGAAAATATTTATTAAATTCTACTTACATACTGCTGCCTGCGGTAACCTCTGAGCCTCAGGTCTTCTCTCTGTTGTACAACAAGAAACCAACTACCAAAATAATTAGCAGGTGTTAGGTGTTAAAGACGCACTCGCCTTGGACGGAGGCTTTCTTGATGAATTAGGAGAAACCCAAGGGGGTTAAACGGGGAGTAGTGCCTTTGTTGTGGGAGTCAATGTTGTTGAATGCCATCTGGGCATTATCCAAAATCATTTTAAGGGCCACCTATGGTCTCCGTATCTTTGGAAATGCTCCATTATCTCAGGTCATTTTTGTCACACTCTTAAGCCATTAGTATGAGTCCTACATATACTATGTTCAGAGAAGCTGCCTCATTAACCCAAAGTGTCACAGCCAACAGAGGCAACCCTGCTTTCATTGATTCCAGAACTGGAGCTCCTGTCCTGAACCTCAGTGGCGTTTGGTTCTGGGGCCACATCTGCCCAGCAAAAGAGCCATTACCAGTACCCTGTGACTCTCTGCCAGCTTCCAAGGCCAGATGTCCCTCCACAGGCAAACTCCCTTGTCGCCGGAGCCCCGGGGTGAGATGGATGGCGGGGCCACAGCCCCACATCCCCCACATGCAACAGGACTGCACAGCCAGACAGCACCCACCGAAGCTGACTTGGTGAATAAAGATCACGTGGATGCAGGAGAGGCAGAGGGGACAGGAGAGGGGGAAATCAGTGAAAGCCAGTGATGGACAGGGGCCTCCATGTCTCCCTCAGACAATCAGGACAACGAAACCTACTTCATGGGATGGCTGGTTGTTGGGAAGACTTGGACTTCTCTGGCCTCTCCCAGTGCTCCCCCTCCTGCCCCCCTCCCACACACGCACATGAGCCCCCCTTTGGCTCTGTAGACAAGGTCTGCCAATATGACAATAGATGGGACCCGTGGGACCAGAGAGGCACTGCAGCTAGAGTCCCCTGGCGCTTCAGGGCAAACTTACCAGAGCTTGGAATAAGGGGTCCCTCCAAAAGTGTCACTTGACATGTAAGAGGAAGTCCCTGAGGGACAGCCCACAGTTCACCACTGGCACCCACACCGATGTGCTAAGCAGTCCCTCCCTCCTGCACCAGATGAGCTGAGGGGTCACAGGAGCAGGAGGGCATGCATCTGGTGATTTCTCTCAACAGAGGACCCCGAGAGGGGACCTGAGGGAGGCCGGAGGGGCACGGCTGGTACTCCCCCCAGGCAGAGGCTTCTCCCTCACACAAGGGCTGATGGCTTCCAGGGGCCCCTGCACATGCCTAAGAGGGGCATGGGCGGCATCTGAAGCCCACCGATGATAAAAAGGCAAAGAACTTGTTTCCTGCAGCGCGTGACAGCGCGCCAGTTCCTCCGCGCTGGTCTCCTATCTCCCGGGCGGGCGGAAAGGCGAGGCTGATGGCGAGGCCAGATTGCAGCCCAGCCGGGCCTGCTTCTCATCGCTGGCAAACCACTTCCCCAGCTCAGCACGTCTGCAGCCCGGTGGGCTTCCTCTTAAGGACCTGGGAAAATGCAAACCCAGACGCGCCGGTGGGCGAGGTCCCCGGTGCTCGCGCGGCGCTGCTGCAAATCCTAACTCGCTCCGTGGGCGGCTTGCGCTTGTCCCCCTGTCTGGACCTCAGTTTCCTGAACTGCAAAAATGAGCAGGGGAGCCGAGGCTAGTGGTGTCTGAGGACGTGTTCTTGTTCTCTTGGTGAAAAATCATAATGACACGAATGCTGCTCTCACGTGTAAATCCAGATACACAGGGAATGCCCAGAGAAAAATCGGAATATGTTGCATATACCTACATATTTTTTTTAAAAAACAACTAAATGGCAGATTATCAATGATCAGGCAAATAAATGGAGTTCTACAAAGTTAAGGGCCATACTTTTTGCTCTACATTAATGAGATTAATCTGATCCTATATAACAGATTGAACAATGTGGTGGTGGTGTTTTGCCCTTTATGGTATTTTTAAAAATTGAGCTATTTTTATTTTTTTATTTGTTTGTTTGTTTGCTTACTTATTTATTTATTTGCCTCTGTGAGAGTTGAACCTGAGGCTTTCTACCACTGTGTGATATCCCCAGCCTTTTTATTTATTTTGAAACAGGGTCTTGCTAAGTCATCCAGGCTGGCCTGGAACTTTCAATCCTCCAGCCTTGGCCTTCTTAAGTAGCTGGAATCACTGGCATGTGCCACCAGGCCTGGTGAGCAAGCATTTTAATAACAGAAGATTTCTCATCGAAGTTCTAATATTGTGTCTCAAGAAAAATCCATTGACGTGACAAAATTTGTCGGTTTGCTTATCCTAATCTCTATTGAATGACGTTATTCTCTCTTGTCACCAGCTTAGTCCAGGTCCTTGAACTTGAGACTTTGCTTTAGACAGAAAATGTCTGCATGTTTAAGGCAGAGAGGGAGATGCCCCTGCTGGGAATGTCACTGTCCTCCTAGGTGACTGACACACAGCCCATCAGCAATCCAGTGACCTGGCTAGTTGGCCTTGAGCAAGGCTCCTGATGAATGGTTGGCTGAGCCCTTTACAGAAGTGGCCTCCCTGTCCTTCAGAAGCCAGTGTCAGTCAGTCAGTGAGGCCTGGGATCCAGATGCTTCCAGAACCATCCCAGACTCCTATTTGATCTGGGTTTCCTGCTGAAGCTCAGCAGCACCTACCGCCAACTGGTGGGTTTTCATTTTCTTCTGCCTGGGGCCTTTTCCAATGTGTGAAATTGCTCTCTTTTTCTTTCTGTGGATGGGTCTCTATGCTTCCTGAAAAGTTACGCTTTTGCAAAAATGACTTTTTGCAAAGACTTTTCCCTCTGGAACTTTCAAGGCCCCATCTAGTTGGCCATTCTTCACTTTCTGCTGGTTCCTTCAGCGTGCTCTGCCCCAGTGGGGACAGAGGAACAGCAGGAGGAGCATTGCCAGAGGAGGCTTCCGGGGAGGAAGTGCTTGAGCCTGTCTTGGTTCTACGGCTAGAAATAGCAGGAAGGTTTTGCAAGGAAGAGAGAAGAGCCTGTGGTTGGTCGCAGGACTGGGGAGGCCAGGTTCTGGTAGCAGGAATAAAAAGCGTCTGGGAACATGCATTTTAGGGTGTATTGATGAAGGAAGGGCAGTGGGGCCAGCAGTGTAAAGGGCTGTGAATGTCCTGCCACACTTTGGGCTTTGTCCTGAGGTCAGTGGGAGCCATTGGGGGCTTAATGCCCAAGAACAGCAGGGCAAAATCTCGGTTTTGCAAACCAAGATTGATCTGGAAGAGAGACAAAAGACAGAAAGGAGCTGAGAGAAGAGAAAAGCAAAGTCCACCTGTGAGACCAAAGGCTGAACCCAGTGGCTGTAGCATGCCTGGGTTGGGGAAGGGGGAGTGGAGAGTCCAATTTGAGGGACACTCCTTGGGTGCATGTGCAGAGTGAGGAGGGGTTTGGAGTTCGAGAAGGTGCTAGATCATTTACCCTGGCTCCTGAACCTGGGTCTGCACAGAAAGAGCAACGAGTCGGTTCTACAGATAAAGAATTTAACAACCAAGCAGGGAGACACCTTGAGGTTCATTGTGTCTGTTTGCAAACTCTACAATTGATGGGTGTCTCTGCTTTCTGATCATGCAAGGAAGTCATGTTGTGTTGGAATGCAGAACATATCTTTTTCTTTCTGCTCTTATTGCCTGGGAGGATCCTGTGCCGGAATGTCATCTCATCAGGGCAGAACTGCCTTCTCCCCCCTGCACCCCTGTGTTCTCAGCTCTCAGCAGTCCCTATCCTGCAGACCTGGAGTTCCCGGTCCTCTTGCACTCCATGATTGGAAGCAAAAGTGAAGGAAACAGGGGACAGACCTCTGCAGACCAGTGATGCTTCAGTAAGCTCTGGAGGGGCACATTTGCAGGAGGAGACGGCACCTGGCTCAGGAGGGGTCTGAGTTTTACAGGGTTCAGTTGGACTTGAATCATAGCAGAAGGAGTCACCTGGGCTGTGGGGGGTGGGGGCAACTGTGCAAGTTTGAAGGTCAAGGTCCAGAGCCCATTATTTTCTTTTTCTCCTGGGACCCATTGTCCTCCTTTTTTCCCTGGGGTTTTTGTTTTCCATATCCTTCGATGTTAACCCAGGGGCACTCCACCACGGAGCCACATCCCCAGTCCTATTTTGTATTTTATTTAGAGACAGGGTCTCCCCGAATTGCTTAGGGCCTCACTTTTGCTGAGGCTGGCTTTGAACTTGCGATCCTCTTGCCTCAGCCTCTGGAGCCACTGGGATTATAGGCGTGCACCCCTGCGCCTGGCTCAATTTAATCTTTAAATCACCCATTTGACACAGTGCCTAATATACAGAAATTGTCACTGAAAATAGAAAAACAAGTATATAATTAATGTGGTCTATATTCTCATAGCTTTAGATCCAAGGCACAGGGAAACTCAAAGGTTGGTCTCTGATCAAGCCAGTGACCTCAGACCAGGTCCTTAGGGACTTCTCTCCAGGCTTGGACTTTTCCAGGAGACTCACACACAGGTTTTTGCCTGACATAGTTAGAAATAAGAACTCACAACTAGATGCTAAATTAGATTTCACAACTAGATCTGAATTTCTTGCTTCTTTTTCGTTGGTGGGTTAGTTTTGTTTTGTTTCTGGGGATCAAACCCAGGGATACTTTATCACTGAGCTACATTCCCAGTTCTTTTTATTTTTATTTTGAGACAGGGTCTCACTGAGTTGCTGAGTCTGGCCTCAAATTTGCCGTCCTTCTGCCTCAGCTTCCTGGGTCACTGGGATTACGGATATCCACTACTGTTTCTGGCTCTTGATACCTTTGATAAGCTGGAAGGTCTGGAAACATCGAACAGGCTCCTATTTTGCCACACTCCCCACCATTCCCCACGATTCCCCAATGCTCAGGTGGAAGAATAGCTGCTGTATAGTATGGTGCTTGCGCTGTTGTTTTTTTCTACATGGAGGAATATTACTGTAATAGGGTCTTTAACAAATGGACACCCAGGAAGCTGGAGTGGGCCTGGTGGGTGGAGATGAATAAGAAAGAATGTTTTTTGTTTGTTTGTTTTTTGATGGAAGTTATCACTATTCCTGTGTGCTATCTTTTTATTGTTGTTGTTGTTTTATCTTTATTTTTACTATTTTTGGTGCTTGCTAACATACCTGCTCCACCACTGAGCCACATGCCCCCAACCCTATGTGCTGTCTTTAAGGCACAAATGCCCTACTTCACTCGTTTTCATGCACACCCTGGGCCATGGCTTCTGTGCTCAGGACCCCCCGCAGAGAGGCAGTAGGGCTCAGTGGTTAGGACATGGCCTTCTGCATGAGCTTGGACAAGCTCCTTAATCTCCCTGTATCAGTTGCCTCGTCTGCAAAATGGGCTGATGATGATAGCCCCTGTGCTGTGGGTGGCCGTGAGGACTCACAGAAGCGAGAAGTGGTGGGAGCTTGTGACAGCCTCTGACACTTGGCGGGAGCTGCTTGGTCATCACGGTGAGTGGCAACATATCGACTTCTTCACTCTCCAGTTAATTCATTTGGAAAACGTGTATTGACTTACTGACTAGGAAGCTTGATGCCTTTGAGAAAAACCAGACCATAAATTTTAAAGGTTTCTTGATCCCTGTCAGTGATTCTTAACCCTGGATGCACACTGGAATCTTCTGGGTTGCTCTTGCAAAATACTCTTCTGGGGACCCACCAAGACCAACTGCACCAGAGCCTCCGGAGGAAGGGCACGCAGCCCCCATAATGATGGTAGTTAGGCCTGGTTATGACCGGGGTGGGGCACGGTCCTCAAGCCGGGGCCTGGGTATACACAACCCTGAAAGTGAGCGCCTCAGTTATGTCCTTGGACACCCTTTGCCTGGCCTGGCCCTTGTCCTTTCTCAAACCACGAGACCAGGAACTCCACTAAGGCAGGGGTTCTTTCCCCCCAATATTTTTGTACTATTTCTGTGCAGCAGACCCCCTTATCCACAGGGAATGCTTTCCAAGACCCTGATGGATGCCTGAAACCACAGTGAGCGCAGAGCTGTGATTGAGCCTCGGAAAGTACTTACTGAAAGAATGAGAAGATGGCGCGGGACTGGCCTGCCCTCTGGGGGTTCTGGCTACCGCTGCCCCTGCGCTGGAGACGGCTGGGCCTGTTTTACAAAAACCAGGAAAGCTTAGTCCTTGACTTCAGATAGCCCGTGTTTCAAGAAGGCACCAGGAGGTCAGCTGGGACAGGCTTTCCCCCACCAAAGGTGTTCATTCTCACTCTCTCAAAGTTTACTGTATCCACATCCAACCACAACTACTATTTATTTAATAGGTTTTGACATCAATTTGTTTATTCGTATATGTTTGTCTGACGAAGAAACCTTACAAAAACCAGTCCTACAAAGGAAAAATTACCACTTGCTGTAAATAGGTAGTTATAAAAATAAGTACAAAGGAAAGAAACCAGGTTATGAAATTGGGCTGGACGTTGTCACCCTCTGAGGGGTGGAGCCTCTGCCCCCTTCTCTTACCATAATGCAGAAAGGTCTGGAAACACTGGAGAGGTGGGGAAAACATCAGCATTGGACTGAGACTTCCTCGTAGAGGGAACCGACTCTGGAAGGGACACCTTTCTTCTCCTGAGTTCATATTGTTCAATGCCACCTCCTTGTATGTCCCTGAATCCATCCAACCTCTGTGGTACTCTTCTGTGCAGTGGCAAGTTCAGCAGGTCTAATCTCCTTGTTTGACAAGATTGAAGTTCAGAGAGGAGGAGGATGTGACCAAGGCCCGTCTCTGATGCACACGTGCATTCCTTGACTTCTGTGTCCTAAGTGCCTCCCATCCGCCTGGCATGGTGAACCAGAGACACGAGCCCTCATGGGGCTGTCACCCCAAAGGCAGAAGAGGGACTGAGCCCTGGATCCCTGATTCTAGTGCAGCGTCCTTTCCCCCTGTCCCCTTCCCATCTTGCAGGGGACGTTTCCAGAATTCTTGCCTACGCCCTGTCCCCATGGGTGACACCGGCTCTTGGTGCCACTTGAGCATCTTTGTGTTTCAATCAAGCAGCTACGTTTTCACCCCATCACCCTGGGCTCAGCTTCTCCGCAGCACACACTTCAAGAACGCTGCTAATTTCAGCGTCTGGCTTCCAGACCCAGACGTCAAAACAGCCACCTTTCATCTCAGGTTGGTAACGTAGAAAGCCTTCAATATTGGGAACAGATAGCCTCGGAGGTGGGTTCGTATCTCTCAGCAAGATTGCGGTCACTCCGCTCTCCCGCGCCGATCAAGGCCTTCTCTCAGCCTCGTTGATATTTTAATACAAACGTTCCTTTCATTTGACTGATTGAAGGTCTCCAACCTGCAATAAATGCAACATCTGATCTCCTTGAATCCAAATCGCTTTTTCTTTGATTTTCTTTTACTTCTATTTCTTCATCCTTTGTTCTACAGCTCGAATCAAATTTCCCTTTAGAAATTGAAAGAATGTGTGTGGGTCTCTCCTGCCTTTTTTTTTTTTTTTTAACCAAGCTCTAGTGCAACTGCTGGCTCACGGATGAGAATATTAAGATCGAATTCAATGTCTCCAGCAATGTGCTCCCTGTGCCGTTGTCCCTCCCAGTGCAGGCCATGGATGTACAAATTAGCCTCTGTGTTCTAGTCACCCCTGCTGGCCTCCCGAATAACCCCTGGGCTTAAGAGAAAGTAAGAGTTGAGATGATTTCTCTGCTGAAAGAGCCAAGTTATCATCCACAAAGCTCACATGTTAGCACCTGGCATTTAATTGCTTTTGAAATGACAGACTGTCCTCTTTGCATGGAGTCCTCAGTGTCAGGTAGCCGGCCACAGGGGATCTATTAGTCTCTGGAATGACCAGCATGTGCACGCCAGTCATTTCAGAAGGCAGTAGGGTCTACAGGAGGCTGCTGAGACCCATTGTGTGTTCGTCTCTCTGTGCCCTGCATCCACACTTCTCCAGGATGTGGACCCACAGGGCGGCCTTGGCCTGGATCTGGGGTGGCCTGGGCTGTAGGAAACAGTGCTGATGATTCCATCTGCCCCCTTGAACTGGTAGAAAGGTTTGTCCCTTAGGGCTGATTGGGAGGCATCAGGAGGCAATCTCGGGAACATCTGGTATGCTCTGCCATCATGGTCTGAATATTCGTGATCTTCCGGAATCCATGTGTTGAAACCAAATCCCCAGTGGGATAGCATCAAGAGGCAGGGCCTTCAGGAGGTGACTAAGTCACAAGTGCCCTTATGAAAGGGTCCTGGGAGAGCACCCTGGCCCCTTCCACCATGTTGAGAAGGTAGCAAGAAGGTACCATCTGTGAGGGGCAGACGCCAGATATCTGACCTGCTGGTGCCTTGATCTTGGCCTTCCAAGCCTTCAGAACTGGGAGAAATTCATTTCTGTTGTTCATGAGTTACCCCATCTGTGGTGTTATAGCAGACTGAGAAGACTAAAGCACACTCCTTAACCTTGGCCTGCTGCTGCCCAGGGCCCGCCAGGCTCCCTGAGCCTGTGCACAGCCCCTGGCCTCAAGGAGCTTGCTACAAATGATCTGCACCTGCTCTCCTTCACCCCCAAGGTTGGTAGTAGCCCTGCAGATGGCCCAAGTCTTCCCTGCCTCCTGGCAACTGAGATCTGCTTAGTCCTCTCATGTTGGACCAGGACTGGAGGTATGATTGAAAAGAAAATGGCAGAAGAGTTTGTAAATGATACAGCATCAAATTAAGAAGCTTCTGCACAGCAAAGGGGATAATTAGGAATGTGAAGCGACAACCCACAGAATGGGAGAGAATCTTTGCCAGCTACTTTTCTGGCAGAGGATTAACATCTAGAATACATAAAGAGCTGAAAAAACTTTACACCAAAATAATCAAATAACCCAATTGATAAATGGAGAGGCTAATTAAATAAACACTTCTCAAAAGAAGAAATAGAAATAGCCAAAAACTACATGCAAAAATGTTCAACATCATTAGCAATTGTGGAAACACAAATCAAAACTACACTAAGATTTCATCTCCCACCAATCAGAATGGCAGCCATCAAGAATATAGATGCTGGAGAAGATGTGGAGAAAAGGGAACATGTTTACACAGTTGGTGGGATTGTAAATTAGTATGACCGCTATGGAAATCGGCGTGGAGGCTCTTCAAAAGACTCGGCGTGGAACCCCCATGTGAGCCATGTGTTCGTATTTACCCTGAAGAATTAGAGTCATCTTCCTACACCGACACATGCACACCCAGGTTTTACAGCAGCACAGTTCACAATAGCCAAACTATGGAACCAACCTAGGAGCCATTGATAGGGGAGTGGATAAAGAAAATGTGATGTATATGCACAATGGAGTCTTTTTCAGCCATAAAGAAAGCTGAAATTATGGTATTTGCAGGAAAATGGACAGAACTAGAGATCATCATGTTAAGCAAAATATGTCAAACTCAGAAGGTGAAGGGTTGTATGTCTTCTCTCATATGCAGAAGCTAGAGAGGAGAAAGGAAAAGAAAGGTGGGGGTGGAGCTCCTAAAAATCAAAGGGAGATCAGTAGAGGAAAGGGGTGGGAGGCAGGAAGTGGGGGGAAAGTGCTGGGGCCATATTACATATTACATGCCTACATGGAGCCATGTAGGCATATGTAGCAACAAATCCATCAACATGCATGACTATAATACACCATTTAAAAAATGAGGGGAAAAAATGGAATAAAGGATGTTGTACACTCTGAAATCTCCCCAGGGTCTGTTCTCCCTTTATCCCTGAGACCCTAACCTCTCAGGAGGCTTCCCCTGCCCAGCAGGTCCCGGTAGCCTGCCCTCCAGGCCTGCTATGCTTTTCTGGTGTCCTCCAAAGTTCATGTGTTGATGGTACTGGAAGGCAATGCCATTGGGAAGTCATGACAGTGGGGTCCCGTGGTGGCATTAGTGGCTTTATAAGAAAAGGAAGAGGGACCTGAACTACCAAGCTTGCTGTCTCCCCATGGGATGCCCTCCCCAGGTTAAGGTGCAGTAAGAAGGCCCTCCCCAGACGCCAAGCAGACGTCTGCACCATGGTTTTGAATTTCCCAGCCTTTGGAAACCATGAGCCATCCAAACTTCTCTTCTTTATAAGTTACCAGGTCTCTGGTATGTAGTTATATAAGCAGAAAATGGACTGAGACAAGGCCCCAACCTCTGCTCCGACTCTCCCTGCTTCCTAGGGCCTTTCCCAGCCCAACAGGTCACAGGGACCTCAGAGATGTCTTCACATCTAGGCTGCCCAGTCCTGCTGAGGAAGTCAGCTTGGTGTAGCCAGACTGAGCCAGTTCCTCCCTGTAGCTGTGTGGCCATGAGCAGGCTGTTTAACTTCTCTTTACTTCAGTGTTCTTATCTGCAAAATGGAGAAGACAGAAGCATCCACAACCGGAACTGAGGCAAGACAAGTGAAGCTCAGGATGCAAAACTGAAGGAGGTCCAGGGGTACCTCGCTTGCCTCCCATAGCCCCAGTCCTGATGGCACTCCTTTGCAGTGTTCCTGTGAGGACTAACTGAGATGGCAGAAGTGAAGCATCTAAGAGAGCCAGGCATGCCAGAAAGTTCTATGCAGGTGTTACAATTAGAGCTCTGCTGTGGACTCACTGTCTCCCCCAAATCCACCCACTGAGGCCTTCTCTCCAATACGATGGGTTTTGGAGGAAGGGTCTTTGGGAGGTCATGAGGCCACAAAGACGGAGCCCTTGTCAAAGGATTAGTGCCCTGATGAGAAGAGGTAGCGAGAGGATCTCTTTTTCTGCCATGGAAGGTACAGCAGGAAGGTGGCCATCTGGGAGCCGGGAAGACGCCCCACAGGAACCAAGACAGTTGCGCCTCGATCTGATCTGAACTCCCAGACTCTGGAACTCTGAAATAAATACCTTTGTTTAAGCCACCTGGTTTATGGTATTTTTGTTACCATGGCTCAGATTAAAGAGACAAACCCATCAAGGCCTCACTCTGACCATGACCCCGAGGGTCCCTTGGGGGTTTCCTCTCTTACTCCTACCACTGTTCCTGCAAGCGCTCACTCACCTTACACCCAGACGCCCTCGTGTGGTCTCCTCTCTGCATGGCAGGCACCCTCGGCAGGCCCGTTCTACCTGCTCCTCTACACCCACAGGTCCAGGTCCATGGGGCCCCTGGGGTGGGTCTGGGGTTCTTTCCTGGGAACAGCTTTGTCATGCTTCAGGGACAGCGGGTGTGCTGAGAGGCAGGCTAGTTAAGTGGCTGGCTGATTCTTGCAACCAGAGATTAAATCCACCACGCCTGCAATTCAGAAATCTTGTGTTGAAGACCCACTCTGCACCTAGGCCTTAAAAGGAGCCAGGGAGAAGCCAGGTAGGGACCAGCTCCTGAGGACTCACAGCTGAGGGGTCAGACACATTAGCAGTTTCCCTAAGACAGGTGCTAAATAAAGCAGACAGGGGCTTTGAGAGATGGTCAATAATTATTAGTTGAACATCTACTTCGTGCTACAAATTACTTTAGGCATGAAGGATCTAGCAGTCCATAAAGTAAAAGAGTGCGTATCCTTTAGAAATAGCACCAACATATTCCTCTCACTAATACACACTTATACTTTCATGCATCCATGCAATAAGTATTTTCCGAGCTCCTTCTGTATGCACAGCAGTATTCTAGTTGCTGAGAATACAAAACTGAACAAGAGAGAGACACTCCCTGCCCTTGGGAACTTGTACTCTAGTTGGGGAAATGAAATAAACACTGAGTATCTTTGGTCCTGTTTTCCCAGAAGAAGGTCCTGAGACAAGGGTTCTAGTGCAAGTGAGTTTTTAAGGAAGTACTCTCAGGGGAGATGGGGCAGGGAACATGAAAGCAGGGCAGAAAAGGGCAAGAAGTCAGGCCAAAGTACCAGTTTCTGTGAGGCCTGACCTCTACAGTCTCTCTGAGTCTGCTTCTCTTTGAAGTAGGGGCTCTGGGCCCTTGTTCCCCAATCCTGGCTCTAGGCTGAGAGGGGTGTGGGAGTGAACTTGCAGGCTCCTCTGACCTGCTGGACATGCCCCCCAAACCATCTGTAGGGCCCAAGGCCCTCCCTTGAAGGAAGGTGTAGAAGCAAAGCTTGTGGTGGACACAGAGCCAGTGAAGGGGACATGGGGAGTCAGGGCAGAGCATCGCATGATGGATGCAAAATAACTGACTGACACGGAGAATAGACATGATTGGCAGGGCATTAATTCTCCACTCCTGATGCTTCCTCCACGCACAGGGACTCCACTAATGGGACAGGGGCCCCAGGGGTCTCGGTGACTCTATTCCCTTTAAGCACCTCTGTCCCAAGGTTGGGACGACTTGGCTGATGGACTCTGATTCTGGGAAGCAGCGACTGGGCATGAATAGCTCAGTCCTGTCCTCAGCCCTGGCCCTACTCCTTCTTTTAAAATCTCTGGCAGAGGAGAGGACGGTCCCTGGGCACTTTCTTAGAGCTCCCCGCAGGACAAGAGCCACCCCAGGCACAGGGATGGCAGGTACTCGTCTGCAATGTCTGCCATGGATACAAGTGGGGTGTCTCAGTTGGGGAAGGGGAGCAGCCCATGCACAGATCTCCTGGAGGGAGTGGGCTTGGCCCTGGCAGGGACATCCGATCTGGGGAAAGAGGAAAGAGAAGGGGGCATGGCAGGAATCACCATCAGAGTCAGGTGGGCCACGTCTGCAGGACCTACAGGCTCCCCCTAGTTTCCAAGTGCAAACATGACAGAGGGGCAGAGGAAGAGGCAGAGTCCAGTTAGGGCCAGTGGCGTCCAGGTGAGAACCAATAGGACTCAAATCAGAGTCATTTGCAATTAGTGGTGAAAGTGGCCAGACCTGGACTCCATTTCCAAAGCAGAGCTTTGCTGGTGGAGGACTGGCTGTGCGTCACGGGAAGGGGACAGCGTGTCAGGGATTCTGCAGCAGCCACTGCCATGCTGCGCCCACACACCCCCTCTTTACACCTTTAGAGCCTCTTCAGCGCCAGCCTGCGCATGTCATTGTCTGAGGGATTTCTCAGACCATGGAGCCCACTGTGCCCAAGGCAGGCCAGAAGGATCCCCCCCGGGCAGCTCCCATGCATGACGGGTGGGTCAGGTGTGTATGCAGCCCTGACCGTCCTCCCCACAGGGGAGCCATCTCTGGGCTTGTGCCCTGTACCCTTTCCTGGAGTCCCCCAGTGTATTTGTCAGCTGTTTTCACTGGGACCAAAACACCTGATTAGAATGACAGAGGTGGGAAAGCTTATTTGGACTCACAGTTTCAGAGGTTTCCGTCCGTGGTTGACCTCATGGATCTGGAACAGAGGGGAGGCAGCACATCATGGTGGAAGAGCATGGTGGAGGAAAGCTGGTTAGCCTGTGGCAGCCAGGAAGCAGACAGAACACCAGACACCAGGGACAAAGTACAAACACCAATGATACACCCCCAGGGACCTACCTCCTCTGACCGTACCCCACCAACCTACAGTGACCGGTAGTCCTTTCAGAATATTGCTCCATCAAGTGGATTAATCCACTATGAGGTCACTGCTCACGTCCGCTGGTCCTCTCACCTCTGAACATTCCTGCATTGCCTCACACGGGAAAAACCCAAGTGAAGCCCCAGCTGCTTCTCCTGGTCACTCACATGATAACAGGCCCTTTTTGGACTCATCTCTTTCTTGTCCCCTCTCCACTCCCTGCCACAGTCCCCTGAGAGCATCCTCCAAACAGACTGCTCACACTCAGAGCCTCACCCCATGGTCTGCTTCTGGGCAAATTCCAACTCAGATAGCTCTGAAGCTTCTGGCCAGGTCAAATGGAAGAGTGGCACAGGGAAGACCTGGGCCAGGACGAGGAGAAGGTTTAGAGGAAAGACTCCCAGCGTACAGACTGCCAGGGTGAGTTGGAGGTGTCTGTAGCCATTCAAACCAAGCCGGGGAGGAGTCAGGTGGAAAACCAAGTCTAGAGAGCAGAGGAGGAACATTGGCTGGGGAAGCAAGTCAGCACCCAGCTCAGGATGGACCTCTGGATGGCAACAGCAGGAGGTCTCTGCTTTCTGGCCTGGTCCAACTGCTGGCAGAGTGGACCACTGGACAAGTCCAATTCCAGACAGGCCCCAAGTCAAGGTTACCCTGGTATTTTTAAAGAACATCCAGACTCCACAAGGGGCTGCTGACACCATGCGTGGTGTGTTGGTAAGGGGAACCTGTGGCTGTTTTAACATGGGTATCAGTGAGGGCCATCTTGAAAGAATTTGAGCCCTGAACTCAGACCACCCTGGACTGGAAGGCCGGCTCCATCACCCCACAGCACAGCATCCTCGGGCAAGCCAGTTAACTCCACTTACTTCTTCCATCTGTGAAATGATGATAGCGTTATTGGGATATTAAAAATTTTAAAAAAAATCATCCCCTAAAGGATTCGACTGAGAGAGATCGAATACACTTTACTTAATCCCCCTCTCAGGAAGCTACCTGTAAGTTTGGTTTTTTTTTTTTTTCTTTCTGTTTCTTGTCTGTGTCTATTTCCATCCATGGTTCCTAAGTCATTTCAGCAGCCGATGTAGTGAGTCAGGGCAGGAAGAAGCTGCATGCCACCAGGGCTTCGGCCCACAGGGCTGCTGTCCCTGTCACACAGTAAGCCCAGAGTGATTTAGACGGAAGTCTCAGGGAGCCTCGAACTAGCCTCTCGCCTCACTGCAAGAGGAGGTGGAGAGGATGTGAGAGAAAGAGAGAGAGAGAGAGGAACTGACCAGCCGCTTCTTCCCCTTTGGTCCTGAATGCCACCATGACTCCTTGCATGTCCATCCCTGGGCTGAGACACATTGGTCCACATCACGGTGGAATCACGAAGACCAAGTCAGGCATGAGGACTCCGGATATTCCAGACCTGGTGAAGACAACTGGCCAGTGTCAGCACGCTGGCCTGGCTGTCAGAAGTCCCAGCCCAGGTGTGTGTGGGACTTTGTGTCCCCATGCTGATGGGCCCTGCCCTGGCTCTGGCTCTGGGCTCTGTGTCCCCTGCTGACACACCTGCTGGCTGAGGGCCTCGCACATGTCCTACAGTGAGCTCTAAAGGGCCTCTTTGTCCTGAAAGCGCACTAAACAACAATTGCCACTCTCTTCTCCTTCCTTCCTTCCCTTCTTGGTGTTTCACGTCTGGCTCGGCTCAGGCTGGCTGGGGCCTGCTGCTGTGAGCGTGCTGGAGGAGGCGAAGTCTTCTCATGGCCTGCTTGTTACTCGCAGGAAGGCGGACATCAAAAGGCCCGGCGCCAGCTCCCCACGTGGCCCAGAGCTTCCTGTACAATGTGGATGGGAAATCGGGGCCTCTGCCTTTCCCTGGCTCAGATCCTATCAATTCAGTTTCTCCTTCACTTAATTCGTAGTTAGAGCTGTTCCCGCAGACGCAGCAGTGGCAGGTGTGGAGACGGTCAGGGGAAAGGATGCAGGCCAGATGCTGGGGAGGGCGGGAGGGAAGAGCCGCCACCATCCTGGGCAACCCCTGGCCAGGGGCTTGCTCGGTGGCATTGACCCGGGACAACTGCCTCCCCAGACTCAGCTGCTTCCTTTTCTGAATCCATAAAACGAAGAAGTTGTAATAAACGAGCCCCAGAGGGCTTTGCAGCAGCTCCTCTGGGGACTCGTCTCCCAGTTCTTAACACGTGGCCTGGGCCACATGGAGGCCCACATCTCTGGGCCTCTGGTCCTCACTTTGGGGTGGAGGTTGGGAGGCGACGTGGTGAGCAGTATCTGCGGGTGCGAAGCTGCTGCCTGGAGCAGCAGAGGAGCCCAGCGAATGGTATTTAAATATGCAGCTTATCTGCCGAGCCGCCTGCGTCCCCGTGAGAGTGCCCGGGGAATCTTAATTTCATGTTTATCCTCTTGAAGATTTTAGCCATTGTGGGTCATATGTGGGTTTTGTTGCAGTTTTTTTCCAACCATTTAAAAATTTAAAAAATGTTCTTAAGCTTGCAGGCTGAGCACAACCATCACTGGGCTGGAGTTGGTCTGCAAATCATAGCTCATTCCTCTCTGCTCCAGACACAGAATGCTTGAGTTCCAATTCCACCTCGGCCTCTCATTAGCTGTGTGATGTTAGGCAAGTCACTTGACCTCTCTGATTACTTTCTTCATCCACCTAAATAAGATTGTATCTACCTTTCTCCTAGTACAAAAATCCTGAGGCCTGTTGCCAAACTCCAAGGAAACCAGAAAAGCAGTGAGGCCAGGACTTTGTGCTCAACAGACCTGTGAGTTCAGCTGTTAGAGGAGCCAGGAGCTGCAGAAAAGGGCAGACCATGCTGGGCCTTGCAGGCCATTGCAAGGTCTTTGCGTCCAAGGACACTGGGACGGTGACCAGACTCCCCGCCCCCCCAGCCTGTCACAGCCAATTGTTTTGTCATTTAACTTACGATTACGCAGTGGTGGCTCTACCCCAGAGGTCACTCTCCACGTGTAGACACACACAATCATCTTTGCACTCAAGGAGCTCAGAGTTGCTGGGGATAGTGGCATGTGCCTGTAATCCCATCAGCTCAGGAGGCCGAGGTAGGAGGATCACAAGTTTGAGGCCAGGCTCAGCAACTTAGTGAGGTCCTATCTCAAAATAAAATATAAAAAGGGTTGGGGATGAGGCCCCATGATTAAGCAACCATGGGTTCAATCCCTGGTACAATAATTAATAGTAATAATAATAATAACAAATAATAACAATAATAATAATAATCTGAAGGTCTCTGCAATGGACCATGCAGAAGTGCCCAGGATTTCACTTGTGAGATCTTGAGGCACCTTAGGTAAATGTCCTTTCACTGCCCACCAAGCCTCCCTCCTGCAGGATCCTCCCTCCTTTCCATTTGAGAGCCCATTTCCAGAGGTCACATTGAAAAAGACCCTGGAAGCTTCTCCCTACCTCAGGACCTCTGCACATGCTGTCCCCGCTGTGAGTGCCTCCCAACCCCACCCACCACACCCCAGGGCTCCTCTCTCCGGAACTCCTTATTGTCCACTTGCCCCCTGCTCAGGTACCTTCCCGGATGCCCTTGTCTATGTCATTCATTCTTAGAGTCTCCCACACTTCTCCCATGGCACATTTCACAGCAGCCATGAACCCCCTGTTCTGACCATGCTCCCTTCCCTGGGAGGTCTGTGATCCCCACACCTGGCACGGTGCTGGAACAGAGAGGCGCACCACACCCCGCTGCAGGAGGAATGAATGGCCATGGCCCAGGGCGAGCACCTAGGACCCGATGAGCCACCATCCACTCAAGTCATCCGTGGTGTTTTAGGAAGAGAAGATCTTGTTTCACATCCCGAAGCGTAGCTGCATTTTATGAGGCAAAATAAACCTTCAATCAGAGGAACGCCCCTCTTGCAATGGTGGAAATATTTTAAGAGTATTAAGTGCCTGTGGTTTGCATCCAGCTCTTCTATAAATTCTGTTCCCTGCTGCCACTCTGTCGTTACTGCTCCAAAGAGGATGCATGCCACCTTGAGAGGGAAGCTGATCCCAGGTAGGGGAAGCCAAGCCAGAAGGGAAGAGGAAGTAGAAGCCATTTCCTGGCCCTGAGTGCAGACCCTAGGGAAGGCAGGAATGCGGCAGGAAATAGACGACCTGGCACCGCAGCTCTGACGGCCCCCGGAGAGTGCATGTTCTGCCGGTGAGCAACAGCCGCGCCTGGAATGGCCAGCTGGCAGATCCTGAAGTGAAGCACAGAAGTCGCCAGAGAGTGCTCAGAGGACACGGTGTGGTCCATGTCCCTCCTGGCAGGGCTTTGGGGACTGAAAAGGATGGTTTCAGCTGAGAGCAGATGCTTCCAGTAGAAGAAATGGACCCATCTTTAATTAGCAAGCTTAAAATATTCATTTCTGAACCTGCCACCCAACATGTCCCCAGTCCTAGAGGATTGTGTCCATGGAAAGATCACTGATAGAAAGTAAAGCAGCTGGGCCTTCTCCATGCATCTATGGCATTGTGTAATTGACAGGCACCCACCAGGGCCGCCCTCAGACCTGCACTGCTACACATTGTCACCTGAGGACAGCTGCCTATTGGCCCCATCTTAGCCTCCTGACAATACCAGCATGCCTTCTTCCCCTTCCCTCCTCATTCACTTTGACCTTTTTTTGTGATCAAGATGTCCTGCTCTGGGAGACTAGAATGGTCCAATTGCAAACATGAACTAGAGGTCAGGGGCTAAGTGGGACAGGTTCCCAGCTTCTAGTTCAGCTTTCCAGGCCCCAGACAGTTTTGTCCAAGACACTGATGCACAGGAAATACCAATGACCAAGGGGGTGTGTGTGTGTGTGTGTGTGTGTGTGTTGGTGTGAGGTTGCCTGCATCCATCCATGCCTCTCTATTTCCATAATGGCTTGTGTCAACCCCACCTGTCCACACACAGACACGGGGGCCCTTGCACCTTCAATCTGTCCCCCTGCGGGTATTTCCGGGCCCTTTAGATAAGCCCACCAACTCCACCGCTCCCTGTGGCAGCTCTTGCCCACGAGTTCCACTGCCACCTTAGCCCCAGTCTTTAAATCCTGGCACACGGTCCAGCTCACTCCAATTACCCTCTGCTCCTGCCAGGAGTTAAGTATCCCTGCCAGGACTTGACCCTTTAGAACGCATCTGATGGTTCTATCATGAAACAATGGCGTTGCAGTTTAACGGCATCTTCTTTCAGTGCATACTGACATCCGATGCAGGATAATAAGACTCAGCCCTTGCAGAGAACCTGTCATCTTCAAAGCACGTGCCACCACGAGCGGCCACTGTTGCCAGACATAGATGGGCTTACAGGTGATGCGCTGCATGGCATCAGAAGGAATTTGGAGGGGACAGGAGCAAGCAGCTTGTTGGGAATGCTGAGCTGTGCTGGGGAACTGTCTGGAAATAAGTACTGGAGAGATTCTCAGGATAATTGTCATTTCCATTCCAATTCTTCTCAGTTATGTGCAATTTTTTTTCTTGCTCAGGAAGGGTAAGATGGGATAGGCTGCAGGAGTTTATCCAATTGGCTGAGACGAGTCACGTGGCCACGCCTGTGGTGAGCCTGGGGTCTATGACAAGCTTCCTGAGCTGTCTCTAATACCAGCGCCTTTTCTCCTTGGGTTCCTGCTGTGGCCACCAGCAGCCCCTCTCCTGGCCAGATTTCAGCAGAAACCCCCACCTGCTTTCTCTAATTCACCCTGATTTCTTTCCCACAATCTGCTCCCTGCCCTTCAATAACAATGAATTTTTCAGTATGCAAATTTCATGTCGTTGCCCTTTTATTGGCTTGCCATTGCTCTGAGAACCCAGAGCTGTCCTTTGGGTGGCCTGCTGTCATCCATCTGGGCCCGGACATCCCCTGCCTGCCATCGTGGCCATGCTTCCCATCACTCTCCTAAGTCCTCCCCCAACTGGGTCTGTGCATTGGCCATTCTCTGTACCTGGAACGTTCCCCATCCCATCACCTTCTCCCGGTAGCACCTAGTTGTCCTTCAGCTCCCATGCCTTGGTCAGAGAGTCTCTCTGATACCCACTGGCCAGTCCATCCGGAGCCTCCTGTAGAGTTCTCCCTACAGGAAGGCGGCATTCCTTTGAATCATTTTTGACTGACAGTTCCATGAGGACAGGGGCCTTGTTTAGTTTCTGTTCAGCGCTGTATTCCCAGAGCCTGAGGGTGTGGTGCTGGGGCTTGGTAATACTGATCCTATGAATGAAGAATGAATTTCTCGCAAGCCCTTGCTTCCTTTCTATCTAAATATTCAGCTTAACTCAGGTCAATTCAGATCAAGGTCAAGGTCAAAATGCTTGGAGTGTATGATTCTGGTGATTTTTTCAGGTGCTTCCTTACTCTCCAACCATTGCAGATCTGTCTCTCGCTGGGCCTAGTACCAGTAGAGACTAGGCATCAGACCCACCTAGCATGTGGGTGTGAAGGGGCCAGCTGGGACTCATCCTTTCTGGGTTTGGTGCAGAGTGGAGTCTGCCTGGCATCTTTGAGGCCTGGTTCTGCCCAGATCCAGGGACCCGTCCTTCCCTTTCTCCTCCTCCTCATTCATCCTTCTCCAGTCATATCGGCCTTCTTCAGTGCCCACCTGACCCAACCTCAGTCCTTTGTGCTGGCCACCTCCTCTGCCTGGAGTGTTCTTTTCTTCATCTTTTCATGGATTTCTTCCTCAATTAATTTAGGTAACTGTTCAAAAATCACTTGCCCAGAAAAGTCTTCCCTACTGAAGGTAGAATGTCCCCTTCTCTCTCATTTCCCCACCCTGCTTTTTAGAAGTTGTTTGTTTCAGCTTTTGTGAAGGCATGTCCTGTGTTTGTTTATCAGCTGACCTTCCCTGGAATTCACATTCCAGGAGAGCAGGCACCATCTGTGTGGCCATCACCAGGTCTTCCGACTGGCTAGTGCTTGGAACCCGGGGCTCAGTGAGCCCTGGTTATTGATGGTGGTATCATCTGATTGGCTGGTTTTGTCACTGGGGAAGATAATCAAGAGATCTTGCTTGATTCATATTTTAGTTGTATTGTGATAGATTCTTTCTCATTCCCATAAATTGTCCTCCAATTCCAAAATCCCTCCCTTTCTGCCTCTTTCTATTTCTCACTTTCTCCACCAATCAAGGTCGTGTCCCTACACGCACAGAGGACACATTCTTATGACACTTTATTAGATCATTAGTCGAGGTGGTGGAAAGGTGACGTTCTTTGATGTTGTCCTTCATATGCTGTCGATTTCAAATAAATTAAGTTAGTCCAAAGAAAACAAAGTCTGAATTTCACAATTTTTCTGTGAATTATTGGAACCAGGTCTTTAACACAAGATACGAGTCTATAAATGTTTTCAGTGTTTAATGTAGTAATTACACTTTGGTGCTGATTCACACATAAATGTTTTTATATTTCCACCACATGCATGGGAGAGGGTGCACATTTTTCTTTTTTTTCTTTTTTCCAGTAAAGCACATAAAAATACAAATCTTTCTACTTCAAAGTGGCAGCCGAGGAGTTAGAGTTCTAAATATTCTCTGATTTGGAACAGTGTTCCCCTAGCTTGAAACCAGCACTTCATCAAAGTGCTTTGCTTCAATCAGGGTTGTACCGGCGAGATATAAATTATAAATCATATCTTCTGTTTTACATGGGAAGTGGGAGCTCTGAGGTGGAGCTCGCTCCAACACATGGACTCCAGGTAGTTTCGTGTCTTCTGCTGCTTATGCTTTGCTTCTAATGTCATTTTCAAAGGTTCAAAGGTTCCATCATTAACTTCAGAGGCTCCCGGGCCAGGAAATTTCAACAACTAAATATGGGTTTTGGCAAAGGTTGCAGAAGCCAAGCAAAGCAGGGTGGCCTGGGGTGGCTGAGGAGGCACGGGCAAACAGACCAGAGGGACAGGCAGGAGGGAGAGGGCCTGGGGGAGAAGCAGGGACCGAGGACTCCCCCTCCCACAGACACACATGCACGCTGGGTTCTTGTTCCCTCCCAGACAGGAACAAAGGGAAGGATGGGGGCTGAGTAGCAGGACTCCTGGTGTCTGCCTCTCACCATGATCAATCCCAGGTTGCCATCTCTCATCTGACTAGGAGGCTGGACCAGGCCTGGGCTGATAGGCGGTGACATTCCCATAGGGATGGTCTAAGGATGTTGAGATCCTGGCTGGGAAAGAGTCCCCTGTGGTCTTCCTAGAGCTGCTCTGGGTGACTTAAAACTTCAGAGACTTATTCTCTCACTGTTCTGGAGGCTACGAGTCCAGAGGCTTCCACAGCCCTCTGAAGGTCCTGGGGAAGAACCTTCCTTGCCTCTTCCAGCTCCTAGTGGCACCTCCCTGTTTAGGTGGCCTTTCCCCCTGTCTCTCTGTGTCCTCTCTCTTTTTAAGGACACTGATCATTGGATTTATGGCTTCCCTTAAATATTGAGAAAATTAATTGTACCTACAACACCCTATTTTCAAATAAGACCACCTCCGGCAGGTTGTGGGTGGACATGGATTTGGTGAGGGGGTGCGTTTCAATCTACCACAGCCCCTGAGGGATTCTGCTGCCCTGGCTCTCTTGTGTCCTCTGTGGGGAGTTCCTGAACCTCTCCTCTCAGTCCTGCACCTGAAGTATGAATGGCTGGCCCAGCATGGTGCCTCATGACCCTGCCCTAGGGCTCTGGGTGGGACTGGAGATCAAGGGCCCTCTGCCCTGCCATCCTGACCTGATGAGCAACATTCACAGCGTGGACAGAGGAGCTCAGTGTGACCAAAGAGGCTCTAGACTCGAGCAGTTAGAGAGAAGACGGCAACTGAGGAGCATGTTCTAGGACGACTGGAGCCCAGTGTTGTGGTGTGTGTGTGTGTGTGTGTGTGTGCGTGCGCGCTCATGCATGTGCGTAGCCAGGGTGGGACTGTGTGTGAGCAGTGTGACTGGGCAACACCTATTCTCCTCCACTTAGCCGTCCCCCACTCTGTCCCTTTGCTGGGGTAGTTCTTTTCCCTCCTCTACACCATGGTCCCTCCTACTGGTGGTTTTACTTTTTGAGGTTTCAATTACTTATGGTCAAAAGAGGTCCAAAAATATTAAATGGAAAGTTCTAGAAGCAAACAATTCATAAGTTTCTAATTGCATTCTGCTTTGAGTAGTGGGATGACATCGGGGACCGTCCTGCTCCATCCACTCAAGACATGAATCACCCCTTAGTCTAGCATATCCATGGCATCCATGCTACCTCCCCATCCATCATTTAGTGACTGACTCAGCCATCAGCTGGGCTGTTCAGAGTATCCAGTGCTTGTGTCCAGGAAACTCTGTTTTACCTGATAATGGCCCCCACATGCAAGAGTAGGGATGCTGGTGACCCAGACGTGCCAAAGGGAAGCTTCCTTTAAGTGAGAAGTGAAAATTCTTGCCTTTAAAAGGAAAGGAGAAAAAGAACAAACCACATGCTGAAGTTGCTAAGATTTACTGTATAGTAAGTTATTTTGAGACAAAGAAACCACATCCACATCACTTCTATGAACTATTGTTATAATCTTTCCATTTTATTTAGTTACTGTTGGAATCTCTATTTACGGATTAAACTTTCCATAGGTATGTGCATGCAGGAAAACACATACAGGGTGTACATCCGTGACTTAGGCGTCCCTGGGGGTTGTGTACCATCCCCTGTGGACAGGGGAGATGACCGTACTCTATCCTTCCAGGCTTTCTAGAAGGTTGTACACACTTGTGCTGTGCATCCATTCCCTATCCTTCCTCTGCTCTGAAGTGCAGGAGAGGGCGAGGGCCAGAGCCCTGCAGAGGAGGTTTCCCAGGCCTTGGGTTAAGTGGCCTTCCTTGGATCCCATCAACAGGAGGCCAGGCTGGGAGCTGGGGTGGGGCTGAGAGGTCAGCGCCTCTGCCCTTCCTCTCAGCATCTGGCGGAGTCTCCAGCAGCAGCTGCCTCTGCTCCTTCCCTGCAGGCCCTGCTGGAGCTGGGGGAGCTCCACCTTGCCCCTGGCCACAGCTCGCACACCCTGCCTCCACTGACTCTCCTGCCCACGGGTGCGGCCTGGCACTGCTATTGCTAATATCCTGACAACCGAACGTTCCTTAGCTGGCTTCTTATTTCCTCTATCATTGACAACCAATCCCCTGTAATCAATTCCTTCTGTTTTAAGTAGACTATTGGAAATGCCTTTACAGCAGCACCAGTCGTGCTGAATGGCCTCCAGTCCTGGCTACAAACATGCTGAGGGCAGGACCTGGGACCTGTGGAGTTTTGGGGCTTCCCCCTACTGGAGCCCTCCTCTCCCATTCCCTCTCGTCCAGGGCCATATGTGTAAGGGGCTCACATTAAATGCCTGTTGGTTGAATAAATAAATGATAGACAAATGGGCTTTGCAGGAACTTGGAACCTGGCAAGCAGAGGTTGTTTTCTATTTTCTTGCTACAACTTACAGGAATCATTCTTTTCCTGCACAACACTCATCATGCTAATTCCCATGTTTATTTGAGTGATGTCCTTATCTTCCTCTTCCAGGAACAAAGCATAGACCAGTCTGTTTAGCCCACTGCATTGTCCCAGGTAGCACCTGACACTTAGTAAGTGCTCATGAAATCTGTGTTAAACAGATAGACCAGGAAGACCTTCAAAATTTCTGATTGAAAGAGAGTATTTAGTTTTACTTACTCTGGAATGAAAAAAAAAAAAGTAGGAAAATAAAATTGAAAGAGAAAGAAAGAGAAAGTATTGAGAAATTTTGCTTGCATTCCCAAAATATTTCTTTTCACTCTCTGTGGTTATTACAGGCAAGCCTTAAGAGAGCTCTGTTTAGTGGCCAGCAGTTACAGAGACATGAAGCCAACCTCTCCCTCCCTGTGTTCCCACACCTCTCTGGGTGTTCCTCTGGAACAGCCGGCACTTTTCAGGCTGCCTAACCGTAAGAGTACACATCTGAGTCTCTCAGTAGCGGTGATTCCTGACTGTTGTGGGGTGGTCATTAGTGCTGTGCACAAACATTCCAGTTCTTTCCTCCTTCTACACATGGTGGGATTGCGTTTCCCAACCCCATTTAAAATTAGGCATGGGCAATGAAATGTGAGAAATGACATGTCAGCTCCAGGAGGAAGGTTAGTGAACTAGTGCGCGATTTACTGCATCCCTTCCACGGTGCTGCAGAAATATGGAAGCACCCATAGAACCTGGGACTTGGAATGACTCAGATAGAGCCCCCTGCTGGCCAACAATGGACTTGCAGCATGAAAGAGAGATCAACACTGTTTTCTGTTTCTGAGCTGCTTGTTACTGCAGTGCAACCCAACCTCTCCTGACTAATATACATTTTTTATTTGCTTTCTGAGCTTCTGGAGCCAGCATAATGCCTGACATGTGGTGAGACCTCAATAATTACTTCCTAAATTAAGAAATTAATGTAAACAGAGTTCTTATCTTCAAAGGGAGCAGCTTCCATGTGAGTATATAGAGAGGAAAGGGTGAGGAGATGAGTAGATCATGATAAGGGCAACCTGGGTGTAGACATAGTCTAGTTTCCAGACAGGAATGCAGTGTCCATTTCAATCCTACCACATCGCTGAGCTTCGCTCCTCTTAGCATACTTATTTTAGGAGTGCTTTGGTAGTTTAAAGAAAGAAAAAAAAGAACAGAAAATTTAAAAAATAAAAAAAGAATTTACATTCGTTGCTAAGATAAAATGAGGCAGAAGAGTCAGCAGGCAGCTTAGACGGCATTGCTTCTGGTGTCCCCATTCTCAAGGTTTCATTTAATGGGCCAACTGACTTCCTGTTACCCACTGCTCTTGTCTATTCATGTGTCCCTCCAGGTTATTCATCCCACAGGTACTTATTGAGTAGTTGCTGGTGTCATTGCCTTGCTTAGGTAACAGGTGAATATAATGGGATCCATTGTCTTAAGAACACTCGCAATTGCACAGGGAAAAAGAACCCAAGTTAAGTGCAGTCAGCACCCAGCCCCAGGATGGTGGGGGGCAGGGGAAAACCATCACATATGTGCATGGAATTCCTGCATGTCCATCACACTCTTCCATAGTCCTGCAGAGCCCTGTAAGCTGCTTCCCCATCCTTGACTCAGCTGACCGGCACGGCGGTTTCTGAGGACGGTAGCAGGTGAACACATTGTCCCTGTTTGCCAGGGGAGGAAAGACGCACAGATGAAATAGGACACTCAGCTGGTGTCAGTGTCAGACTGCGATGGAGACCCTGTGGTCTGTTGTTAGTTCCAGTGAGAGGAGACCGGCTCAAGGCACGAAAGCTGGTCCAGAGGAGATCAGTGACTTCCTCATGTGGTGAATTAGGGATAAAATCAAGACTAAAATATAAATAATAAAAACAAACCAATAAAACAGAAAAATTATAAGTCTAGGCAAAGATGTGGAGAAACTGGCACACTTCACATTGCTAATGGAAGCGTAAAAGGGTGGAGCCGTTGAAAATCAGGATGGTGATTTCTTAAAAGTTTCAATGTAATGTTACCATGTGATCCAGAAATTCCACTCCTAGATGTGTGTGTGTATGTGTATCCAAAAGAATTGAAGATAAGGACTCATATTTTTACTATGCAAATATGCACATATTTATAAACCCATGTTCACATGGACATTACTCACAATAGTCGAAAGGTGTGAGCAAGCTCAAAGCCCATGACAGATATGGCCATAAGCAAAAACCGTGTGCACATACAATAGGATGTCATTCACTTAAAAGGAAGAACATTCTAGCACATGCCACCACGTGAATGAGGACATTAGGAAATGCCAATCAAAAGTTCAGTGAGATACTACTTTGAAATCAATTTCAAAAACCCTCCTGGGTGTCAGAGGAGATGAGCTGTGTAGTGGGTTTGTTAGGCAGATTATTTGTATACCTGAGTCTACAAACCCACTACACAGCTCATCCTCCCGTTAGGATGCCCAGCATCAAAATCATAGAGAATTACAATAATGAAATAACAACACCATGGCAATATCTACAGAAATCAGATGTCTTGTGTATTGCTGAGCAGAAAGTAAAATGGTACAGCCAACGTGGAGAGCAGTGTGGTGGTTCTGGAAAAATTAAATAGAATTGCCACCAGATCCAGTGATTCTGCCTCTGGATACATGCCCCAAGCAAGTGGAAGCATGGACTCTGGCAGATTATTTGTAAACCTGAGTCTACAGCAGTGTTCTTCACAGTAGCCAAAAGGCAGAGCAAACCCAAACATCCATGGCCAGGTGGATGGATAAACAAAGCGTGAATACATATGATTGGGTAGTGTTATGGTTTAGATGTGAGGTGTCCCCCAAAAGCTCACGTGTAAGACAAGGCAAGAAGGTTCAGAAGAGAAGTGGTTGGGTTATGGGAGCCTGAACTCCATCAGTGAATAAATTCCCTGATGGGATTAACTGAGTGGTAACTGGAGGAGAGTGGGGTGTGGTGGGGAGGTGGGCATTGAGAGTGAGCCTTTAGGGTATATATTTTGTATCTGGCAAGTAGAGATCTCTCTCTGTCTCTGCTTCTTGATCATCCTGTGAGCCACCTCCCTCCACCACGCTCTTCCGCCCTGATGTCCTGCCTCACCTGGAGCCCCAAGGAATGGAGCCAGCTGGCTAGCTGTGTCTGAAACTGTGAGCCCCCAAATAAACTTTTCCTCCTCTAAAATTGTTCTTGTCAAGTATTTTAGCAGTGAAAAACCTTACTAAAACAGGTTGCACTCACTGTTAAAAAGGAAAGTCATTCTCATCATGTTTTTAACAAGATTGAGACTTGAGGACATTATGCTAAGTGAAATAAGCCAGGCACCCAAAGTCAAATGTTGCATGACTCCCGAGTGCATGAGGTCGGTGGAGAAACTCACAGAGGCAGAAAGTAGGGTGGTGGTTTCTAAGGAGTGTGAGGAGTAGGAATGGAGATTCACTGTTCAAGGGAACAGTCCCCAGTTGGAAAGATATAAAAAGATGTAGAGGTGTCGGGGGTGCTGGCTGTTGGACACCGTCAATCTATTTAATGTCACAACTGGTTAAGATGGTAAATTGGGTGTTTTGCATATTTGATAACAAAGGGGAAAAAAATAGAGACAAACACAATCCTCCCTGTCTGCCAATTTCCAGAATGTGTCATCCAAGCCACAGGGGCTTTTTGAAAACCCAGGTTCTGATAGACCAGTTAAAAATCTTCATGTTGATTGGTTTTGTTTCAAACCCAAACCAATTAAATTCAAAGTCCAAAACACCAGGCAGACAGCTCCCTCCTGAAGACCCCTCCAGACCCTCCTCGCTCTGACGCATGTGGATGAAGCAGCCTCAGTTCTGGCTGCATGCCGGGCGGATGTCTCACGGCCCCGCACGCTACTTGGACACAATCAATACCGTCAGTGTTCTTTGCAAGTAGCTCTTAATGTCAGAAGCCGAGGAGGCAGGTGGGTATTTTTGCAGTGGAGGAGGAGAGCTGGCCTACCAGGTATGTGTTACTCAGAGAGAGATGAAAGGTGAATCAGCAGGCCCTTTCAAAGCTGAAAACAGGATGCACGTGCTGCATGCACGGATCCCAGGATGGCCAGCCAGCTGGGCGACAGGAAACGCTTCCACTGCGGTTGACCAGACCAAGAAAACTTCTCTGGGCGCTTGTGTTAATAGGTCGTTAATGATTGATGCTGGGGACCTTTTTGTGTCACCAAATGAAAGGCAGAAATAGGGCCCCGACTTTGGTGCTGATGACTACCCCGGCGCTTGTTCCCTTGCAAAGATGGAATTCTAAAACATTTATGTAGCAGAGCTTGAACCAGCTGCACAGCAGCTCGTGGAGGAATGAAAACGATCTTGTCTGGTGTTCGCCTTCCTTTGTTCTTTCACTCAGACATTAAAAATACAGCAGGCTAAAAGGAGAAAATAAATTTCAAAGATACTCCTAGATGGCAGGCGCAAAGAGAGGTGAGGTGCAGCGTGAGTTTGCTAAACAGATAAAGCCAGTAGGTAGAAGAGTTGCCAGGATGCTCTGGAGACGGGCTGAGTCTGCCTCGGCTTCTAAGAGGGCTGCTTATGCACCGGCTGCTGCACCTGTTCCTGGCTGGGGGGTTCGTGGAGCATTGCAGATGGGGGTCCCTGAGTTTTTTTGTTTTTCTGGGCCATTCCAAGAAAGCATTTTTCCTCTGTACTTTTGACCCAGCAAAGCTGAGAGTTTTCAAAAGGGATGGGACTTGGATACTTAAAAACAATAACTTAATTATTGACATAAATAAGGAAGAGAACCCGAATCATCATTGTGACTTTTTCTATATGTGTGTTGGCTATGGATGAGCACGCCAACTCAGCGTGTCCCTGGGACACCCACTTGCGTCCATAAACCAGACATTAATTTGAACATGATGGGTCCGAAGAACTGAGTTTCTCCAGAACTCTCTTCCTGATGGAGATGAAATTCTGATAACTAGGATGAGCGTACAATTTATCTTCCACATAGGATGGCACCTGAGTGTGCAAGCATCCATTGAGACACAGCAGACCTCGGAGAGGGAAACTGTGCGCCAGCCTAAAAGGAAAAGGTCCCAGGAAGCTGGGGCGCATGTTTGCCCCCCAGTAACAAATAACTGCACGTCTGTCCAGCATTGTGTTCTTGATGCTCCAGTTGCCTCTCTGTGCTCTTTTTTCCCTGATGCAGGAGGCTGACTTGGGTGGACTGCCTACATTTCTGTTTCCCTTGCTCTCTGATTTCAGCCAAGGGGAGGCCGAGCAGGAGATCAGAGGCTGAGAGGAGAGAGAGAGATGGGGTGAATCTTCCCCGCTGCCTCCCTGGCTAGTGCAACATCCCTGGCAGTGGCTGCTCTTCAGTGACTCAAGCTCCTGCCCTCTCTGAGCTCCAGTAACATGATTTCCTCTCCTTTCATCTTCAGCCCAAGGGGATCACAGAGTTTCCCGCCATTCCTAGTCTCTGGGGGCCTCCTTTTCCTTCCTGACCCTGCCACGTCTCTGTAAGCAGTTCCTGCATTGTCACCTCCTCAGGGGAGCCCTCTGGGCTGACTGATTTCCTCTGGATCCTCCATCGCACGGAGTCTGTACAGCAGTCCACGAAGCAGCTCATCCCCATACCCCCATGTTGTAGATGAGGAAACCGAGGACAGAGCGGTTAAATCATTCACCAAGATGCACGGCTAGACCACAGTGGAACCGGGTTTCATAGGACTGACTAGCATCTGAGGGCAGAGGGTGGGTCTTGCTCAAGGTGGTTCTCAAACAGATGACTCAGGGCCTCTTGCCACTTCCCAGAACAGCCAGGCATCTCCAGCGGTTCAGAGAAAACCCTTCAGTTTGAGAAGAGACTCAGAGGAGCACAAGGCTCAGCCAGGCGGTCTGTCGACAGATGAGGCACTGACAATCCACAGCCCTGCTGTCCCCACACCTGGAGCATCTGGATTAAAAATGCAATACCCGGGGCCCCACTGCAGGCCTACTGAATCAGGTTGTCTGCAGTGGGGCCCTGTGATCTGAGTTTTAACAAGCCCCTCTGGGGATGCTGAGGCCCTGGCTCTCAGGCTCCCGGAGCCATCTGCCTGAAGCCTGGCACTGTCTGGTGAGCAGAGCTCCCTGGGATTTGCTGAAGTCTTTCTTTATCCAGTGGAATGGAGAAGCAAGAAGATGATGAAACTCTAGCTCCCCAGCTTCCTTTCTTCCTCTGGGGCCCCTCTTCTTCTGTGTGCAGCTGTTAAAGTTACTGAAGGCATCGTTCATGAATACTTCAGGACCACGGAGAAATCCCGAGTCTGATTGGCAGGGCCCAGAGGCAGGAACCCCAGAACCAGCTGACCTCATAGCCTGTTGCTAATCCTAATGGGGACCCCAAATCTGGAAGGAGGAGGCCTTGGCCAACAGGGAGCCCATGTCTTATGGGAAGACATTGTCAACATTGTACTTTAAGTGGGATTCTGTTCTTTGATGATAAGTAACAGAAACTAACTAAATTAAAGGAGAAACAAAGGAAGGTGATTCTAAGGTATACCAGTTGGGGTTCAATCAGAGAAATAGAACCAATGGAAGGGACACCAAAGAGGTTATTGCAAGGAACTGGCCTTTGTAGTGTGAGGACTGGCTAGCAAGTCCAAAGTCCAGGGGATGGGCTGTCAGGAAGAGCAGGCTGGAATTCTTGGGCACCAGTTGACTATCGGCTGAATCTCTTCTTCCTCTGGACAAACCTCTACTCCGCTGTTAAAGCCTGTCATCTGATTAAACCAGGCCCATCCTACCATCTAGGAGCATATTCCTTACTAGAAGTCACCCGATTGGGGTGACTACAAAACACCTTTGCAGCAACACCTGGATTAGTGTTTGATTAAACAACCGGGGACTCACAATAGCCCTACCAAATTGACACAGTGAACAGACCACTGCAGAAGGGCATGTGGTTCCAAGAAGAAAGAAAAAGCCACATGGAGAGGTTCAAGGACTTTTCTGGAAGTTCAAATAGCAAGAGCACAGGACGTGATTCTTCTGGGGTCATCTTTGGGATTGATTTGTTTCAACCAATTTTGATCTCTTGTCATTTCTACTCAAGATTATGATTTTTTATTTTTTATTTTTGGTATTGGGGACAGAACTCAGAGATGCTTTACCACTGAGCAACACCCCCAGCCTTTTTTATTTTTGAATTTGAGACAGGGTCTTGCTAAGTTGTAAGGCTGGCCTTGAACTTGGAATCCTTCTGCCTCAGGCTCCCCAGTTGCTCCCCAGTCAGCCTCCCCAGTGTGTGTACCACTAAACCTGGCAACATTGTAATTCTTGAGTTTATAAGATACCTTCAATTCAATTCCCAAACTCATGGTGTTCTTCACTCTCCCCCATCCCTGTATACACTTCCTCTTTCTCCCGGTGAGAACTCTAGGTTCCCACACTATGGATATAATTACTCACCTGCTCTCACCTGTGATGCACACAAACAGTTTCAGAATTCTAGAGTGACACCCATCCCCAAAACAACGCTCTGAGTAAAGTTCAATATTTCTCTACACTTTTATTTTTTTGTTGTTGTTCTTAGAATCCATCCCTCCTTAAATGAACAGTCTGAATATTGTGTTCAAAACTTATTAGGATTAGTTTTTGCCTGGGTGCGTGATTATCGAAGCACTGTGAGCTACAGTCCATTTCATTTCTGCAGCTGTTCAATGTGAGTGTTTGCTTTTCATATCCTTTTAAATTTAATTTCTTTTTTTTTGGTACTGGGGATTGAACCCAAGGGCACTCCACCACTGAGCCATGTCCCCAGTCCTATTTTGTATTTTATTTAGAGGCAGGGTCTCACTGAGTTGCTTAGGGGCTTAGGGCCTCGCTGTGTTGCTGAGGCTGGCTTTGAACTCACGATCCTCCTGCCTCAGCCTCCCAAGTGCTGGGATTACAGGCATGCGCCATCGTGCCTGGCTTTAATTTCATTCTTTTAAAATATTTATCAGGTTTAAATATCAAAACCTACTTCTCAGGAGCCATCCAGGCCTGCCTCCCTCCCTTTCTCCCACTGACCCCCATAGGAATCCATTTGCCTTCATTTCTAGCTTAATCATTCCTAAGCTTCCTTTTACAAACCTAAGCAAATACTAAATGTGTTTTTATTTCCCTTTCCTTCTTACACAAAAGGTAGCCTAGTGTATAGATTTAAAAGTTTTTTGATTGTGGTAAAAATATGCACAATGTAAAACTGAGCCCTGTGACCAGTTGCATTCAATAGTAAGTGGATTCACCCTGAGACGTCGTGGTGTGACACATTTCTGGAACGCTTCATCTTGCAAAACTGAAACTCAATACCCATGAAAAAGCAATTCCCCATCTCCCCTTGGTTCAGCCCCTGGAAACCACCATTCTCCTGATTGTTCCTATGGATTCAGCTACTTTGGGTGACACCTTATATAGGTGGAGTCACACGGCGACTTTTGTGGCTGGTTAACTTCATGTTGCGCAACATCCTCCAGGTTACGAATGCATCTGTTTGCACCTTGCTCTGTTATTACTGATTTGCCCAAACTCCCTCCATATTAGTTAGGACACATGTCTCTCATTCTTTTTGATGGTGTAGGACCCTGTTGTGTGGAAACACAATCATTTATTCAATTTATGGGCATTTAAGTTGTTTTCAGTATTTTACTTTAACACAAAAACATGTCACAACAAAAAACCTCCCGCATTGGTATTCATATCTGTAAAGATGCATTTCCCGGGTTAATTCTCAGCAATGGCCGCGGCCCAGGTGGAGGCATAGATTGGGTTGTCAGATGTTGCCAAGTTCCCTTCTTGGATGCGCAGTCCTGCGTTCCCTCCAGCCACCTCCGAGATGACCTGTTTCCCCGCAACACCTCCAACAAAGTGCGTCTGCAAGCTTCCAAATGGAGGCTAAAGTGATAGATGGGAGACTATGTCTAGGTGTTAATTTGCATTTCCATGATTATGAGTTCAATTGAGCATCTTCATGTGTTTAAGGACCATTTAATATGTCTTATGCTGTGAAGAGCAAGATAGATGTACCCATTTGGGGGTTTTAATCTTCCTCCCTCAATTTTTCAAGCAGAGATGACCCTCTTGCCCACTCAGTGTAACTAGATGGCAACATAAAGTGGGTAGAAGTTTATTGTGGTTTATTTTTTCTGTCCAGCATCTAACTTCCCTTTCCTCACAGGGTTTCCTTTTCCCTCTTGGGGACTGTCCCAGTGTGACCTGAATGAGCGGAATCCACTCATCCCAGCTCTGACCATGAGGGCGGTGAACACACTCAGACCTCTGTGGTCAGTAACAGCTCTCCTGACCTTGAACCTTGAGCATGTGACTCCAGGACACAGGGAGGTCTTGTGCCACGTGGTGCTGAGCTGTTCCATCAGCTCTTCCAGGTCGCTCTGCTCCCTTTTGTCCCCCGTACCTCAAAAATGTCTGATTTCTGCCAGTTCCAAGTCTACTATTAGGACTCTGAGCCCCAGGAACCTTCCAGGTAATCAACAGCTGCTATTCATTGTCTCCGTATCAGTTTCTGTTGCTTACTTTTTGTGATAGTTAATTTTATGTGTCCACTTGACTGGACTAATGGATGCCCAGATAGTTGACATAACATTCTTTCTTTTTTAATGTATATATTTTCATAATATATTTTAAAATATATATGTATTTTAAATTGACACAATATTTATGGAATCCAGAGCGACATTTCAGTACAGGTGTACAATGTGTGATGGTTAGAACAGATATCTGGCATACTGAGAACATTCAAAGTCCTGTCTAGTAAGTATTTTGAAACATGCAATTACTTCTTGTCTGCCATAGTGATCCTACAGCTACAGAATGAGACTTCAATGAGAATTGAAGAGTGGGGAGATGTCAGGTGGTCTCTATCATACAGGAAGAGGAAGTTAGCTAAGAGGAGAGTGGAACAGGGGAGGGATTCTGATCAGAGTGTGGCAAGAGCAGGTGCAAAGGCCCAGGGGCAGGAATGTGCAGGCTAGGCTGGAAGCCCTGAGAGAAGGGTTTGGGTTTGACTCCAGCCAGCTCCCTTTGTTCATCTCCTATTTCACATGCATATGCATGTGCAGCCCGGCTCCAGTTCAGTTGTTTTGTTCTTTGGGGTAGAAGGTGGAGCTTTTCCTTAATTGCTCTATATTTAGCTTTGTTTAAAAATCTATAATTTAAAAACCACCAAGGGCTGGGCTGGTAATTCAGCTTCCATGGTTCATTTAATCTTTGGCCTTCACCACTGAACCAGCTCACCAAGGTGACAGCGTGTGCCAGTCATGATGGAAGTGTTTGTTAGCAGAACATCTGCTCTCCTAGAGCTGGTCTGGGTCCAGTTGCCAAACCCCAGAGCTAATCCCTGGGCCCCTTGGTTTATTTTCCTGCAAAGGGAAGCTGGATGGAAGAACAAATGGGGTGTAGCAAGAAGGAGGTGATGATTGTCATCCCATATTGGGGATGGATTCACTTCTGGGGTATGGCATTTATAAGACACATCAATTTCTTTCTCTGAGCCTCAGTTTCCTCATCTGTCTAATGGATTTGATTCTATTAGGAGCTCCAGATATATGAAACATAGCATCTTTATTTAGTGTTAGGGAGACTGTCAGTTGGTACAGGACATATGGAGTCATTTACAATAGCTATTACAACTTAACAGACACATTCTCTTTGATAAAGCAGTTCTGCCTCTAAGAATTTTCCTTCCATATGTACTTATATATATGTATAGATTAGTATACATAAAGAATTCATATTAGCATTGTTTGTGATATCAAAAGAGTAGAAGTAACCAAATGTCCATCAGTTGGGGATTGGTTACATAAATTATGGTGCATCTTCACCATGGAATACTATACAACCCTGAAGAGAATGAGACAGATCTCTGTGTATGGAGAACATAAGATGCCTAAAATATATTCTTATGCAAAACAAAAGAATATTGTGCACATTTGTGTTTTCTAATGAGGTAATGATGTTAAATGTTTGCATATGCATGACCTCTAGAAAGAGACATCAGTGATTGTTCTGTGAGATTGCGGTCAGGTGGGACCGCGGCTTCTTTTCACTGCATATTCCTATAGTACTCTCTGCAGTACTTTCCACGTGCATGATTTACATAGCTAAAAATTAAATAAATTTTTAAGATGTTCTAATTGCCTACAGGACCAGATAAGCAACATAAGTGACTGAAATGGGTTGGGAATAAATCAAAAGGGAACCCTGGGGACATGGGAAGCTGGAGTGCTCCAGTCCACCAAAGTGACAGGTGTCATTCAGATCACTCAACTGTGGCCATGGGCCAGGTGCCAGCGTAGCCAGACCTGACTTCTCCAGAGACACAGAGATTCCTATTTTGATGAGAATCTTCCCTCTGCCTAAGCCTTGGTGAGGAATTACAACGGTTAGAAACAAAACAGAACAAAACAGAAAACACTGTGAAGGTCAAAAGAAAGAAAATTCTGGGGACAGGGCTTGTTGCTGGTGTCCAGTTTGTGACTGTGGTCTTTCAGCGTCCTCTGACTGGGACGTATATAGACATGGTGTATATTTCCACACAAGCACGAAAGGTGTTTTCTCAGGTTGGTGCAGGTGACTTTGAAAACAGTGGCCATAATGACTTCACACCAGTCCCCATGGCGAATGGCAAGAGCCCTGGCCTCGGTTGAGCATGGCATGCTTGACCTGGGGCCAGACTCCAGCACTTTGAACCTGGCGGGGGTGGGTCCCTCAGGCCAGGGGGGGCACAGAGCCTGGCACTCGCTCCTTGCTGTGGCTGGGTCTTGGAGAGGGAGGGCTCAGTCCCGAAAGGGAGGTTCAGAAAGCCCATGTCGCACGCCCCCAGACACCAGGGGCACCCCAGCAGATTCCTCTCCTCTCTGTGGACAGTTAGACACGCACACCTGTGTCCAAACACACATCCCTGGAATGCACTAGATGCTATTTATTGAGAACTCGGCGCTGGCCCAGAAAGGTTGTTTTCCAACATCCAAATGACCCAGAGAATAATATTCAAGGCAGGAGAGAAAAGAAAACCACAGCAAGCACAGACTTCTTCAGCAACCCTGCCCTTGCCTCACCAGGCTCCAGACACTTACAGTGTCCACCTTTAAATACAGGTGAGCAAATAAGAGCTTTCGAGTGTTGTCAGTGCTGAAGTTATGAGCTGCCCAAGGAAGATGTCAGACTGGAACAGGCGATCAATGATGTATTAAAGAGCGATTGTTTATTTCCTCTGGTCTAATGGTCACCAACCTGCCTCCCTCTGAATGAATCTGTTTCTTAGACTGTAGATTTCAACACCCAGAAGCAACACGAACGATAGCCTTTCCACACCAGAAAATGGATTTGGGAAGCTTTGCCAGGTTGGCAGAGGGCATAAGCTGCCCAGAGGGCCATACCAGTCGGGAAGGCGATTTTCTGTTCAGAGGAGCCGATCTGGGAAGAGATGCCCCCAAGACGCACTTTCCCAGGGCGGGATGATCAGGCCTGGGAGAGAGATCAGGGCGAGGCCCGTGCAGTCCCAGACCTGGCGCTTGTGAAGAGAGGGTGCTGAGCCCGGGTGTAAACCACCGGGGAGTCCGAAGGCCTGCAGGGCCGGCTGGGCCGCAGCAAAGCCTGTGTGGCACGGAGCTGAGGCAGGCCACCCGCCGGCCTCCCCTCCCCTCCCCTCCCCTCCCCTGCCCTCTCCTCCCCTCGCTCAGTGCCCTTTCCCTGCAGGACGGAGCAGGAGCTGTGCTTGGGGAATGCCAGGGTTGAAGTGCCAAGCTCTGACTGGTGCCTCTTTCCAATCAGGTGATCCAGTGAAGAAATCAAGATTCAGAAGCAGAAAGAAGCCACTTGGGATTTGAACCCAGGACCTTCAACTTCTAATGCCCAAACTCTTTCCACCTTGGTTTCCAGTGGTCCAGGGGGTAAGAAGTTCAATTCCTTAAGACATTTGAGGTCCTGCGTGACCCTTCTCTTCCTCTCTCTCTCTGCCTGCTTCTCTCCTCCAGCAGGTATGATGCTCTGAAGCATTTCTGGAACATTCCTTATGCCACTCCACGCATGCCCTTTCCCTGAGCCCCCTGCCCCGTCTCCTCTCTCACGGGGGGTTTGCACACTCAGTGAGACCTGAGCCTGCTCTGCAGTCTTGACTGGAGGCATCAGACCAGTGCTTGGGTTTGTGCCTCCTGCGCTAACCCCTCTGCTTCCCTCTCTCCACGGAGCACACCCGCACAACCTCCCGTCGCTCCCTGTACTCACCATGAACCTGTTGCCCTTGGCCTAGAAGACTCAGGCTGGTTCCAGCAGCAGGTCCATTCTGCAAACTCTGTGGTCTTGGGCTCATGTCGGCGGAGCTCAGGACCCTGTTCTGCTCACAGCGTCCCTTGGTAGGAACCAGGAGATGGGACCTTGAAAACAGTGTTTCCAACGTGGCAAGTAAGTTCCACGATTATAAATATTTACATGTTTTGAATTTTCCTCTGGCACATGTTGCCCTTCAAATGTCCTTGTCAAAAGGGATAGGAAAAACACAATAAAACCTTTCCCAATTTTTATAGATGGGAAAGCAGGAACCTATAAAAGCCATGTGACTTATTTGAGGGAAAAAGCAGGAATAGCACCCTTTCAGGGCTCCGGCTTTGTAACTCGCTGCTTCTTTCCTTGGATTACACGGTCTCTTTAATGATCCTTCTGTTTTTGTTTTCTCAGAGAAATAATAATTTTAATTCCAATTTCAACAAGCTCTTTGCCCCAGAAATAAATGCAACGACCCAGACTGGCTCCAGGAGCCCTGCATTTATTAGATCCAGCCCAAGAAATGGAGCCACAGTCAGAACCCAGGAAGGAGGCGGGAGAGACAGAGCCTGGGCACCTGGGCCACCTGCCTCTGCATCCCTCTGCTCTTGGGACGAACTGGGCAGCACTGGGCATGCTGGTCAAGTGGCCTTCAACTCGGTTTCCTCATCTGTTAGAGTATCTCCCTTACAAGGATTCTCCTAAACCATAATATTTGCATAGCACTTAGATCAATGTCTAACATAAGTGAATGCTCCATAAATACAATTGTTTATTCACTCAACAAACATTTGGTAAGTGTCTTAAAGTGTGTTAGGTATGTCTCAAGTGCTGGGCACATATATCAGTGACCAGAACAAAGTTCCTGCCCTCATGGTATATGTTAGTCGGTTTTCAGTTACTATAACCAATACCTGATGGTCACCTTATAAAGAGAAAAGGTTAATTTTTGGCTGATGGTTTTGAAGGTTTCAGTCCGTGACCCTTTGGCCCTGTTGCGATGGGCCTCTAGCAGCACATTAGGGCAGGAGCACATAGTAGATCAAACGGGGCACAGGAAATTGACAAAAAGAGGAGGAGGAAGGGACTGGAATTCCTTGATATCCTTCAAGGACACACCCCCACGACCTTCAATCTCCCACCTGGCCTTGCCTCTTAAGTTTCTACCACATTCCAACAGCATCGAGCCAGAGACTAAGCCTTTAACATGAGATCTGGGGGACATGTAAAGTCCAAACTACAGCCGGGTCACATAGAGATGCAGACAATGAATGGATAAATTCCCACAAAAGTTTAAGTACTTTGGCTAATTTTTCTGAATAACTGTAATTTTGTAGGTTATTTAATTTTCATTTGATTTTATGGGGAGTGTGAACACTTACTGGACCACGGACTTCAGACTTCCACCTGCTTCCTCATCTGAGGATTCCCATTCTAACCAGCTGCTCATTGCCAGTTGCTTCCTGGTGAGCAGCAGGTCCACATCAGTCTAGAACGTCAACCAACTTGAGTTCTAGACACTAGTTGCTATGAACTCAGGGCTTCAGTAACATAAATGAGAAGAATTGGATGGTAGGGACAGGAGATGTCTGCCACCTGGGGAAGTAGACCCAGGAAGGCTAGATTTTCTGATCTTATTATTTTTATTTTTACAGACCACATTTAGATTCATTGCCCACAAAAGGTTACAACTTCTCATTTCTATGACTCTGCATGATGTTGATTCACACCATTCGTGTAATCATACATGTACATAAGGTAGTGATAGTTGTCTCAGTCTACTGTCTTTCCTTCCCCCATGCCCTCCCAAGTCCTCATTTTCCTCTACACATTCCAAAGTTTCTCCATTCTTCCATTACCCTACCCCCATGATGTATCATCATTCACTTATCAGAGAAAACATTCAGCCTTTGCTTTTTAGTATGATATTCTCCATCCATTTACCTGCAAATGCCATGATTTTATTCTTATTTATGGCTGAGTAATATTCCATTGTGTATATATACCACAGTTTCTTTATCCATTCATCTATTGAAGGGCATCTAGGTTGGTTCCACAATCTAGCTATTGTGAATTGAGCAGCTATAAACCTTGATGTGGCTGCATCACTATAGTGTACTGATTTTAAGTCCTTTGGTTATAATCCAAGGAGTGGGATAACTGGGTCAAATGGTGGATCCATTCCAAGTTTTCTGAAGAATCTCCCTAGTGCTTTACAGAATGGCTGCACCAATTTGGAAGTCTACCAGCAATGTATGAGTGTGCTTTTTTCCCTACATCCTTGCCAACATCTATTATTGCTTGTATTCTTGATAATAACCATTCTAATTGGAATGAGATGAAATCTTAGGGTGGTTTTAATTTGCATTTCTCTAATTACTAGAATTGTTGAACGCTTTTTCATATATTCGTTGATCACTTGTATATCTTCTTCTGTGAAGTGTCTGCCCAGTTCAATCTAACAAAAGAGGTGAAAGACCTCTACAGTGAAAACTACAGAACACTTAAGAAAGAAATTGAAGAAAACCTTAGAAGATGGAAAGATCTCCCATGTTCTTGGATGGGCAGAATTAATATTGTCAAAATGACCATTTTAATATTGTCAATTGTCAATAATTAATATTGTCAAAATGACCATTCTACCAAAAGCACTATACAGATTCAAAGCAATTCCAATTAAAATTCTAATGACACTCCTCATAGAAATAGAGAAAGCAATCATGAAATTCATTTGGAAGAATAAAAGACTCAGCATAGCCAAAGCAATCCTGAGCAGGAGGTATCACAATACCAGACCTTCAACTATACTACAGAGCCATACTAACAAAAACAGCATGGTATTGGCACCAAAATAAACAGGCAGACCAATGGTACAGAATAGAGGACACAGAGACAAACACACATAAGTACAGTTATCTCATACTAGACCAAGGAGTACAAAACATACAATGGAGAAAAGACAGCCTCTTCCCAAATGGTGCTGAGAAAACTGGAAATCCATATGCAGTAAAATGAAATTAAACCCCTATCTCTCACCCTGCACAGAACTCAACTCAAAATGGATCAAGGACCTAGGACAAGACCAGAGACCCTGCACCTAATAGAAGAAAAAGTAGGCCTGGATTTTCTGATCTTTTTGAGACAGGAGGCAATCTAGAGTTTTAGAAGAACAATTTCTGAGTCTGGATGAGTAGCAACAAATTCACCTTTAAAAATGATACTCTTGAGCTGGGCCAGGTGTGGGTGAAGCCAATCCCCTGAAGATCGTCTCAGCCCGAGAGCCATTTGTCTGCAGAGATCCTCGATTTCTATCATTGAGTGTGATTTGGCCTTAGCCTGCCCTGCCTTTGGACGTCACTGTGATTTTCTTGCCTTCCTCTGTCTCCTTCCCAGGCGTCATCTGGGGCAGTGGATCTTTGCAAATAGATTCTCTGCACTGACTGGTTGCATCCGCAGACAACCCAGAGAGCTTGGGCGGCTGAGCCCTCGCCTGGGCCCCCCACGGCCTGCTAGTCCACGAAAGGATGGAGAAAATAACCCTCCTTGCTCTCCCAACATGAATAACCACTGACTCTTTGTACTTTCTGTCTTTCTGGGGATGTTTGTTTTCTTTGCATATTAATACGTCCCTGAGCGCCACGCTTACATCTAAGAGGGAGAGAGTGCAGGCGGAGGAGGGACATACAGGCACAGCCACAGTTGCCTGGCATCATGCAGATGAAACCAGAGCCTGGGGCCTCCTTGCGTACCCAGACATCCAGGAGACTTGGGCTCTTTGTTTTCCAAAGATTACAGGATTAAAGAAAATGGTCACTCTGTCCCAGAACATAATCAGTTGCATGACTGAGCCGAGCTCAATTCTGCAGCCTCGGTGGGTGAAAGGCAGAGAATGTGGGGCCAGGCCTGTGCGTCAGTGCGAGCGAGTCTCTAGTCCCCGTTCTCGGAGCCAGACAGGCTTCGAATCCTAACAAGCTTTGCAAGGCTTTGGACTCTGGTCTTCACTCATTGGCATTGGGAGGTGATGAGCTTGAATTTTGGGTATTGCTAAGCTGCCCTTTAAGAAAACTCACAAAACATCACCACCTTCTAAGGCAGTGGTTTGGAAATTTGAGCATGCCGCGGGATCACTAGGAGGACTTGGAAACATGGAGTTGGGACCTCACCTGCAGGTTTGGATTCAGAACATCTAGGGCAGGACCCAAGAATCTACATTTCTAGAAAGTCCCCAGGTGATGTTGGTGCTACTGATCCAGGGACCACACTTTGAGGAACATTGTTCTAAGGAATTGTCAAACAGGTGTCTAAAAATCAGAAAGCACTTCCCTTTAAATTACCTGCTGCCCCTTTGTGGTACTTAGAGATAGCCAATCCCTGTGGAAATGGAATCAGGAAAACCTGGGCCCCAGCCCTGGCCCTGCCTCGTCACAGATTTCCCACCTGGAAACTGAAAATAATAATCCCATCTTTTCCCTCATCGGGGGTCGGGAGGGACTCCAGTGATTTGGGGTGTGCTTGTGTTTTGCAAACCTAAGATCAGGGTTCAAGATCAAAAGATTCATTGTGATGAAGAGTTCATCTTTATTTTAGAGAACCGTTATATTTAACTTCTTTAGTCTCCAAGAACTCTTCCAATCTAAGAGACGGGTTTATTTACTGTAGTAGAAAAAGGTCCTCGAAATAAAATCAATTTGTGGGTGTCTATAATGGATTGCTTTCTAGGTTTAGAGATTATATTCAAGACACACACACACACACACACACACAGAGATTGAGATTTGACTTGAAAAATAATTTGTGCCTGGTGTGGGTGGTGCGCGCCTATAATCCCAGCCACTGGGGAGGCTGAGGCAGGAGGGTTGCAAGTTCAAAGCCAGCCTCAGCAGCTTAGAGAGGCCCTGAGCAACTTAGTGAGACCCTGTTTCAAAAGAAAAAATAAAAAGGGCTGAGGATGTGGCTCAGTGTTTAGTGTCCCTGGGTTCAATCCCTAGTCCCCCCAAATAATCATCATCATCATCATAATTTGGCATCCAGGAAAAAAATAATTTGGTCAAGGCAATAAGCAGATTCTAAAGTCATGGAGAACAGTCACTTCACAATGACGGGCACCTTGTCTGCTCCGCACCATCTCAGTCCTGTGATCAGCTCTTGTTCTCCTTTCTGATCATAAACAGAAACGTCCTTCCTCTGTGGGCCCAGGCCTCAGCCAGGCAGGGCCGAGCGGGGAGGATGTTTGCTGTCACTCTGCCCCGGCTGGGCTGCATGTGGAACCTAAAGGCTGGCTTGGGCTGGCAGCAGGCGCCCGGCACCCTGACAGTCACAACAAATGACAAGGGTAGGAACGGGGTGGGAACCTGGAGCTCAGAGGGAAGCTGACCATCCCACCTCCTCTCCCCGAAGCACCCAGTCCCAGGCCCTTCCCAAGACAGGCGGAAGGGCTTCTGCCATAATGCAAGCTTCCTCCCACTTCGTGTCTTAACTGGACACTTGATTTTAAGACTGGGCTATGCATGAAGACATCCATGGCCAGACTGATTAGGAGCTTAACATGCACTCAACTCTCCACTGTGAATTAATCTAATCAAGTCAAGAGAAAAAGTTGAGCCCTGCTTTGTGTTCCCCAGCCACCAAGAGTCCGACCTCTAGAGCATCGGCCGTTCCCCAAGACAGTGCAATGATGTGACCTTGCAAGTTCCAGGCGAGCCCAGGACCTGCCGGGGGTGTGGACAGGAGTTGAAGTGGGAAGAACTGGGTTGGGGTTGTGGAAGGATGACCCGTGTTTAGAGATGCTCAAGGCCAACACCTTCGTTTTACAAATAGGGAAACTGAGGCCTAAAATCCAGAAAGGACGTGCCCAGGTTCACTGGGGCTGCCGTGAAAGAATTCTACAACTAAAAGTTCAGCCCAGAAGGGAGGGGCCTTCAAGTCCACCCAGGCAACCAGCCCATTCACAGGGTACCATTGAGTGACAGAATGTCCTCTGTGGCAGAAATCCCTCTGTGACAGGGTGCCCGGTGTTCTCAGGGGCTTCTCAGGCCTCCCCTGACAGCTGGGGGCCTGAGATGATCAGCCTGTTTTAAACCTGCCTTCCCATGGCCTCCTAGTTCCACCTGGAGGAGTCCTCTGTCCCTAAGGCCCCCCCCTCCGCCCGCTTACATGGCCTCTCTGTAGGTATTGTAGGTCATCTATCATGTTTCCTGTTCACCTCTTCTTCTCTCCTGGACAATCATGAGAATGCCTCCTGGGATTCTGGAGGTGCAGTGCCACCAGATCACTCTGCTCACATCTGTCCACATTCTTCCCAAAAACATGTTGCTTCAAACCAAATGCGATCTTCCTGAGGTTTGATGAACCTGATCTATTCTTTGTTCTTAAGATTTCGTGGCTACTGGTTTTTCCAAAGGTCACATTGACTACTTTCAGAGTAAATAATTTAGGATTCCTTTGATTTTAAATGGTAAAAATTTAATTCTAACCCATTGCAATAAAAGTGAGGGTCTATTAAATCACAAAACCTCAAAGTCAGGGGCAGAACTTCAGGTATGGCTGGATCAGGCAACATGTTGAAGGCATCTAATAGGCATGTATTCAGCTTTCCCATAGACAGGCACTATTCCCTGCTTTGTGTTCCCCTGGCCATCAAAAGTCCAACTTGTAGAGAATCAGCTGTTCCCCACGACACAGATTAATGATGTGACATTGCAAGTTTCAGGTGAGCCCAGGATGATACCAGTCTTATCAAGCTTAAGTCCTCATAGGGATATAAGAGAGTAGGACTTTGTTATTAATTTGCTAGGCTTGTTCTAACAAATTTATACAGTGGCCTAAACAATAAAGAGTGAGCACTTTCTCAATTTTGGAGCCTTGAAGACCAAGATCCAGGTGCCCACAGGTTGGTTCTTCCGGAGGGCTGTGAGAGTCTGTTCCCTTCTCCTGCTCTGTGTCTGGTGGCCAGCCGCCATCTTTGGATTTCTTGGCATAGAGAAACACCCCTCCAATCTCCATCTTCACCGCTCACGACCTTCTCCCTGTGTGCGTGTCTGTCTGTGACCACATGTCCCCTTCTATTTAGGACACAGGCCATATTGGATTAGGGGTCTGCCCTTCTCCAGTACAACCTCATCTTAACCAATCACATCAGCAATAGCCCTGTTTCCAAAATAGGTGCATTCTGAGGATGTGGGCTTAGAACCTCCTCATGTGAATCTGGGGCAGGGACACAGTTCAACCCCTAAGAAACTCTGCCATAACAGTATTTCCAAGGACTTTCACAGTGGCTCTTCTGGGCTCTGATCAATCACATCCCTGTCCCCAAATTGGTCACTGTGATGCTGGTTTATCCCAGGACCTGGTGAATTCCACAGGGACAGTGGTGGAGGAAGGGGAGGGTCTCTAGAGGAAAAAGGAACTGCCATCAGGAGAAGCAGCCCGAGTCCAGGGAACAGGAAACCCAGGGACGGGCTTGACTTTATTCTTTGAAAACCAAATCTTTGGCTTTTGGCTGTCACGAATCAAAAAAGAAAGTAGAACTAGAACCAAACTGTTTTCGGTTCTTTTCAAGACACCCCGGATGCTGCTTGGGCTCCTGGTAGCTTTGTGTCCTGAATTCATTTCTTTTCATATTGGAAGATTAAAACAACAGCTTCTGGTTATCATTCCACATATTATTGATTAAAATCCTTGCCCGAAGACCTTCCATCTCACTTTTCAGCGTGGTGTGATTTACTTTTCTTTCTACTCCCTGTAACATATGATTAATGCTGATCTCGGGAGTCCCGGTGAGATGAAGCTGGGTGTCAGGTACGATTTGTCAGCTTGGAAGTATAGATTATTTTATGTTTCTCGAACTTTGTGGCCAAGGGAACACAGCTCTTGATTGTTAAATCCATCCATACTTTCCCCTGGGCGATGAAATGCCAGAAACATTAAATAGCCCACTTAATACATAACCTCATTCTGTATGCTTGCCTATTTTGTTTTTAATTTTTCTTCCCTTTCCCGGCTGCTCACATGAAATGGGATCAAAGAAAAAAATTATCCTCAGTGGATTTTGTTAAAATATTAATAGGTTAGGGTTGACTGGCTAAATTGAATATCTTTGCTGATCTCACTTGCATGTTTAACTTGTGCTTAGGAAAATATGTTTCCTAGGTGATAACCTTTTATGTACCAGTCTGACTTCATTGAAATGCATAGAGATAAAAATATGTCACGCTCAGCGGCTGTGCTATTCTTGTGTGGCACTGTGATTATTCAGATGGTAATTGACCCCCACCTGTAGACAGCTCCGATTCTGTAGTCAATCATTTCATTTGATGTTAAAATATGTGAAAGTACAATTATATAATTTACATTACAAATCATGCTGAATGCCAGGGGTCTCTGAACCCCTGACAAATGCGGAGGAATCAGAGGTTTCGGGGAAAGAACTCTGGTTAATAAATGAAGTGAATTACACCGGGTGAGGGGTTCAACTTTTCTTATTTGTGTCCACAACAAGAGCTTTTGTGCATGTGTCATTGAGAGTGCCCGTGGCCTTCTCCTTGCACCATAAATGGCAGTGCTCTGTGACGCCCCCTCTCCTGGCAAAGATCGTTCCTCATGGTCTCCTGTTAGGTAAGGGAGTGAGGCTCTTGAAGGCCAGAAAGGGAAAGTCCAGCCATTAAAGGGTAGATGGCCCAAGTCTGGAAGCCTGGAAGGTCACCCAGCTGCCTGATGTCCAGGAGTGAGTGGCAGCCTTGTGAATTGGCTGCAAGTGTCCCAACTCCGGATTCATCCCTCGGACCTGACACTTGGATTAGCATCATCGTTGTCAGCCTTGGCTGTTATCTCTGGCCTTTCGTACGTGCCCAGTCCTGGGGTTAACATTTTGTCTACATTTTCTGGTCCACACGCCTCCCCATATCCATATGAAGAGGGTCTGCCATCAGTCACTCCCTTCCAGAGGAAAAGAAGGGGTACAGGGGATGGCAGGGCTCTCCCACGGCCATTCTATGTGGAGATGGAAAAGTGGGCCTTGCAGGTAAGTCCTTTTGCTGGCAGAGTCTGGGCTGGTGGTCCCTCTGCTGGTTTGGATTAGGCATCAGATCCTTACAGGAACCCCAGAGGACCAGGGAACTTCCAGGACATGGTCTCTGCTTCCAAAGGGCATGAGCGTGGGGATTGGAGAGGGGACTCTTGGTGATGGTACCCCAAGGGCTGCCAAGGGGAGAGGGCATGTCCACTGTTGCCTGGGGAGGGCCGAATCCAGTCCAGCCCCAGCTTGCTGATGAGCCATCCTTCCACAGCCCTCCTGGGTTTGGGAGGCGCATGATTTTTTGCTGGTGGATGGTGCTTCCTGGAGGGGAGCCATCCAGACCCCCTGAAGTTCTTGCTCTTTCTTCTGCCACATCCCAGCAGCTGGGCTATGGGTCCAGGCCCATGAAAATGAAAGCTCCACTCCCCAAAGTGCTTTGAGCACCAAGAAGGGTTTCTTTCTGATAGGGACACCTGATCCTTGAACTGTGCCGGACACCCTGCCCTATTGGCTAAGAAGTGCCCCTCTGCTGCCAGTGCCCCTCTTGTGGCAAGAGCTGGCCTCTGAGGGACATCAGCCTGGCAGACTGCACCACCTGCAGGTGACCAGGTGGACAGTCACCTTCTTGGCTGCGGTCACATCACACCCTCCTTTCCTCTTAGCCTCATTAAGAATATTGCATCGGGGACAAATCCCTGGCTCCCAACCTGCTGGGTCATCAGCTGGCTGTGAGATTGGGCAGAGGGACACCTCCGTTCTCCTCGGCGTTACTTGTCAGGAAGGACGACAGCAGTGCCCACTGTGCGGAATCATTACAGGAACAAGAAAAGTTAAAACGAGAAGCATTTAGAAGGCTGCCTGATAGGTAGTACCTTACATATGTCCAGATGAACTTTTCTTTAATAAGGATTATCTTTTTTACTTGATCGTATATACAAGGTAGATTCATTTGGAATAAACCTTACATTCAACATATAATGATTATTGTTTTAAATTCTGCTCACAGACCCCCAGGAATTATGGGCATTATACTTTGCCAAAACATTAATTCAAACCCTCAGCTTCTCTTCAAAGACCCCCACAAACTGTCCCCTACTCTCCTCCGCAGCATGATCTCTTAATGATGACGCACTGCGTGATGTACCCGCTGCTTGTTCTGAAACATAAGAAGTAAATAAAATGCTTAGTTACTTTATCCAGAGGTGGTGTTGCCTAGTGGTTAAGGCCAAGGTCTGGGCTCAAATCCCAGCTGAGTGGCAGCGGTGACTCTTCCTTTGCGTCCCTGTTTTCCTATCTGAAAAATGAGGACAAGAACAGAATCTCCCTCACTGGAGAGATGGGGACACCAAAGGGGGTTCATTCACAAATGATTTTAGCCCAGGGCTTGGCCAAAGAGTGTTCCTTATGAGGGAATGAATGGAATCAGTAATGTTAATGTCACATTTGTACCTTAAATGAATGCCAGTAAGGCTAAGCAATGGGCCAAAGAATGAGGCAGTGACTTCCACGCCCAGACTCCTGGACACCTGTTTCAGGAGCCCCCAGGCCCTCTCTCCTCCACTGGAGTGGGAAGGTGACCAGCAGGTCTTCCACTCCCTCAGAAATCCTGGCCACAAAATGGCTCCCATTTGGTGAATGAGCCAGACACTCTGGCCAGGGACACTTTCCCAGGCATTTTCTGAAGACCAATTTTGAAAGTGAATTGAGACATTATCTTTAATTAAAATGGCAATCTGCCCCCATGAGTTTCCCATCCCCAGATGCTTAAGGGACGGCCTCTGCCGTGCCCCTCTCTGCCTTGTCTCCCTCCTATTAATCTCAAGCCCATCAGACGGCCAGTTTACTAAATTGGTTTTAACGGAAATTTAGCCAACGTGAATAATAATGAGATGTAAAATTATTCCTTAGCTAATGAACAGCCAGCGGCTTTGGGGTTAATCGCTGGTTTCTGGTGTCAGTTTATTTATATTGAAAGAGAATTGTAATAGGACTCCAAACTACAAACGTCTCATCTGCTTGCTCATCGTCGACCTTAAGGTTTATCCTTTATCATGAGTCATTGTTTCTTAATCACTCCCACTTTGGATCCACTTGTGAATCAATTAATTACCTAGTTAAACTTGAGTGGGTTTTTTTTTTTCTCTTCTTTAAAAAATAGGAAACATCTTTTCTCACCTTGTTATCCACAGACTGTACTGGGAAGGAAATGTCAGCACTAAGGTAGCGATGATGGTATTTTGTGCTAGGCTTGTGCTTTTGTTCCAAAGATAGCCATAGGCATTTCTTAGTCCATCTGGAGTTGCTATAACAAGTTACCAGAGGCCAGGCTGCTGAAAGAACAAACACTCATTTCTCATATTTCTGGAGGCCGAGAAGTGCAAGATCAAGGTGCTGGCAGATCTGGTGTCTGGTGAAGGCCTGTTTCCTGGTTTGCTGAGGGCTGTCTTCTCGTATCCTCCTCACATGGCAGAGAGGGAGAGATTGAACAAGCTCCTCTGTCTCTCATAAGGGCGCTAGGCCACTCTGGAGGCTCGACTTTCAGGACCCAGTAATCTCCCAAAACCCCATCTCCAAACACCACCACATGGTAGCGTAGGGCTTTAACGTATGAATGGAGCCAAACACCCAGTCCACAGAACACAGAACGCCTTCTTCACTGCTCCTTACACGGACGGGTCATCTCCACCAGTCATGACTCATCAGAGCTGGTGGCCTCCGGACAAAAGAGCTTGTGAAAGAGAGGCTACCCAAACAGTGTCCCTACTTAAAAAGGAGGGCCGTGAGATCATCGGGTCAATGCTTTTTAGACTTGTTCTTTGGGGCTTACTTCTAAGGACATTAAATTGGGGGCATGGAGGGAGAGGACACAGGGAGCTGTTCCTCCCAGCAGTTCTCTTTTATAGACAGGTTCTCTGAGCAAGATTTTGTTAGAAAACTAAAAAGATGGGGATGGGGAAAGAGGAAAGCACTTGAAAAGAAAGTTTAAACTATAAATCAATTTCAAGGTTCCCAAAATGGACCACATCCATAGTCACTCCGACAATAATTTCTTGGCTTTCATACTAAAAACATAGATAACAAAAGAAAAAATAGAGAGACTGAATTAAATCAAAGTTAAAAACTTTTGCACAGCAAAGGTTGCAATCCAAAGAGGGAAAAGTAGGAAAATATTTACTAATCATACATGTGATAAGGAATTAATAGCTAGAATATATTAAGAACTCCTACAATTCAACAACAAAAACCAAACAGTGTGATTCAAAAATGGGCAAGGAATCTGAATAGATATTTCTCTAAAAAAGAAATACAAATGGACAGCAAATACATGAAAACAAATCCAACGTTCCAAATCATTAAAGGAATGCAAATCAAAACCAGGTTGAGATGTCACCTCACATCCATTAAGATGGCTTTTATTAGAGGAAAAAAACAGAAAATAGCATGTGTTGGTTAAGATGTGGAGAAACTGGAACCTTGTGCACTGTTGGTGGGAATGTCAGGTGGGGCAAACGGTATGGCATTTCCTCCAAAAATTAAGACCAAAAGTATCCTATGGTCCACCTGATCCATTTCTGGGTGTGCTCAAAACAGTGGGAAACCTGGACTCAGAGAGGCTGGCACACCTATGTTCCTAATCCCATTATTCATGATAGACAGAAGGTGGAAGCAACCCAAGAGTCCATCAACAAACCCAGTGTGGTGCACACAGACAATGGAACCATATTCAGCAAAAGGAAGGAAATTCTGCCACCTGCCACACCACAAATGAACCTTGGGGACATTATACTAAGTAAGCCAGTCACAAAAAGACAAAGGCTATGTGATTCCTTTCATATGAGGTACCCAGAGCAGTCAAACTCAGACATGGAGAGTAGAGTGCAGTAGTCAGGGAAGGGGATATTATTGTCTAACTGGCTGTAATGGTTAATTTGAATTGTCAACTTGATTAAGAGATGCCAATGATTAAGAGGCCTCTGGGTGTGTCCATGAGGGCGTGTCTAGGAATGATTGGCATGTGGGATAGTGAACTGAGGTGGAGACCCTCCCTAAGCATGGGCAGCACTACCCAATAGGATGGTGACTTGGGTGGAATAAAAGCTGGAAGAACAAGGAAGCTGCAGCAGATCCAAGCTCCACTTGTCTTGAATGGATTCTTGATTGCTGCTTCAATCGCTGAGTATATTGGATTCTCACTTCTTCACTCTTCCAAAGCAGACTCTGCCAGTGGTTCTCCAGGGAGTTTCCAGAAGTCTTGGTCTCCGACTAGGGTAGCACTGTTGATCCCTCTTGTTCTGGGGCTTCTGCATCTTGGACTGCATAGCTACTGGTTCCTCCAGCTCTCCAGCTGCAGATGACCATTGTGGACTATCCAACTTCTGGTCATGTAAGCCAATCTAATAAATCCCCTTTTTATGATCATACTTCCTGTTGATTCTGTTCCTCTAGGGAACCCTGGCTAATACTGAGGCACAGCGTTCCAGTTTTGCAGGAGCGTTCATGGGTGGATGGATGGATGGTGGTCACCACAGTGTAGTTCTTGATGCCATCGAACTGCACACTTAAAAGATGGCCAAGGAGGTGAATTTTATGTTATGTGTATTTTACCACAATGAGGTTTTTCAAAAAATCACACAGGAAGAGCTTTTTAGAAAATGTAGGTTGGAGCCTAAGGATAAATGTTTTCAAGAGAGTTCCAGCTGACTCTGATGATTATCCACTGTTTTTTTTTTTTTTTTTTACTTTTTTTTTTTTTTTTTTTTTTTTGCTGAAACTCTGATTCCAGAACTCTAAATGTCGTCTGCATCTTCCATCTACAGAAGGCCACCCTGTCCACATGTGCTGGAGCAGGTTTGAATATTAGGGTCACTGAACCTCACACTTCAGTTGTTTATTTTCTCAAATTTCCTGCATCTGGAAGGGACGGTTTAAACCCAACTCTACACTGCAATGTAAGAAGGCTTTCCTCGTGTGCTGTTCTCCTCAGGAAACACCTCTGGGTGAGGAACAGTGATATGGTATTTGTTGTAAGGCCAGGGACAGGAGATCAAACCAAAGAGATAAAGACCAAGGGACAGAAGCGCACAGAACCACAGCGTCGGACAAGGCCAGCCTGAGCACAACCTCCCAATCGCACAGATTAAGACTTCTGTGCTGCAAATGGAGAGGCCAAAGCCAGAGAAGCCCTGTGATTGGTCCAAGGTCACACATTGGGTTCACTGGATGGATAGGTGTTAGGTGTGTTGCAAGTGACCTAAAAGCCTGAAATACGCTGGCTTAGCAAGAAAGGTCTTGGGTTCAGGTACCTGTAAAGTCCCCAGGTAGTTTCAGTCTCTTGACTCAGCTGTCCTCCACACCAGCAGCCTCCACATGAGGCAAGAGGCTGCCGACCTATTCACCCTGATTAAGTCTAGCAGAACAGAGTGCAAGCCTTTCTCCCAAGAATCCTATTGGCTCTGATAAGATTGCCTGACCAATCACAGGAGTTCAGGGGAAGATGATTGGCTTCCACCCTTGACCTCGGGTGGCACCTCAGTGTCTGAATTGTCTGGAGGTCACTCAATTGTTTATAAGCCGGACCAGCTGGAGTGGACTAGATCCGTTCTACCTAGAGCCCTAGACACGTCTGTCTTAGGACACATTCTCCAAAGAAATTAAATGACCACCATGACACCTTCCAATCCATTCTGTTGGAAATTCCAATTCAGCAGATTACCTGTGGGAACTGGGAATCTGTAGATTTCACACCCCCCGGGTGATTTTAGGATCAGTCTGGCGAAGTCACACTATCCTCTTTCTTTCCTCTACGCAACTTGCCGATGAGAAGATTGAATCGCAAAGATAAGAAATAATACTCTCCATTGCATAAAAATCATTCTAGAACTCACATTTTTCAAAACATAATTTACCCCTGTCTTTCAAAGCTCTGGACTGGGGCAGGCCATAAAAGGATAACCATTCCTGTGTCATGCGTGACCTTGACAGTGGAGCGGTTCTTTCTCTCCCTCACCTTCAGGATAAGCATTGTTATTTTCCTTTGGCAGCAACTTCCCAGTCACCCGACCCCAGAGACCTCTAGAACAACATCCCCAGGCCAGTTCACACAGAAGAGGCACAATGCACCTCGGAGCAAATCTCTTCATATTATCAAAGAAAAACAACAACATCTAAATATACCAACCATGATGAGCCTTCTATTTTTGATCCCTTGTCGAAGAGCCTGAGATCCAGAGCTCTTAGTGTGCTAAGCTTTGCTGAAATTAGAGCGGAGATATTAAAAGCAATTAATGTTCCCCTCTTCGTTTTTATTTATTTAAGTTTCACAATGCAATTACTTAAGAGGCCTTCAGAAGAAATCCGGAGAATCATTTTCAATCAGCAGAATGAAAACGTCGCCTTTTGTGATCTGGCAAATAAACGATGTGTAGAAATAAGTCCCTTCTATGTCCCTGTGTACTGTTCATTAAGGGCTAATTGCTGGGGTCTCCAAATGAAATACGGCACACTGTTCCACCTCTGTGCCAGTTTGTTTAAAATCTGCAAAGCTTTATTATTAACACTATTTAATTATGAGAATGTCAGCCATGGAGAATTCCAAACCCACACTTTCCCTTCATCATTAGTAACAGGGCAAAAATGAAACACTTTGAACAATGAAGGGTTCATATTTCAAGCTTATACAGTAGCTGCTAAAAGGCTATACTCAGAAAATCAATTTTATTAAAGTCCTTCAAGCACTAAAGGGACTTGCATGCAACTAAGCAATTTTAAAAACATGTCCATGAGCTGCGACTTTTTGATTCATGTTTTTAGTGGGGTTATTTTTGAGTATTTTCAATATTGTCTCCTTACAGTGGGGTCAGAAGTGATTTAGGGAGGGGGCAAGCAGGGAGGAGGGAACACGGCCTGGCGATTTTTCCCTGCCTCGATTTCCATCAGACATGGGATTTGTGGAACCCAGGTGTCCCGGACAGAGGCCAGTGACGATGTCGAAATTCGTGTGGGTGGAAATGGGGAGGGGGCATGGGGCCAGAAGGATGTCTTTCCTCCCTTATTTTATTTTACTTCACTTGTTTTCATTTCAAACTCTGGAAGACGATAGCCAGGGATGGCTCGAAGCCACAGGCTTACCAGCGAAGGTCCTAAGGCTGCGTGGAACTCTCCCAGGTCTCCAATTCCACTAGCCCTTCCAGAACCACGATTCGTTCCAGTTCTTCCTTTTGACCACCTCACTACCATGGTGGACACTGCTGACCGTTGACTTAGAACTTACCCGTTGGTGATCCATGTGCTTTCTCTCCTCCAACAGGTCCCACATGTTTTGAGGGCACAGACCCTGAATCCATCTCTTGGAGCCAAAGTGTCACCAGCTCCTCCCCTGAACTCTGGGTCTGACCTCTCATGACGGCTTCTCTTGTCACCTACGCTGTCTTCTTCTTCCAATTTTTTTGCAAACTCTTCCATAGGATGTGGCTTGTGGCACCAGAGTGTCAAAAGCAGAGCTTGGCCACACTTCAATGTTAGATCCGTTGAATCCAGGGATTCACCGTGGTTGCTCTGTGAGCTGGCTCCCAGGACTTTGGCTTTTTTGTAGATATGCAATGATTTATTTAAGTATTATTGTAGTATCATAATACCACTAAGTATTTCAGTATTATTATTTTGGACTAATTGGGAGATCACATGTGATCTAAGTGCAGGCTGTCACATAGGGTGGACTGGGTTTGAATCCTGGCGCAGACCTTTTGAGCGGCGCCATCTTCCTAACGGGCTGATTATGGACCCAGAGACCAGACCAGGGCCTTGTGCTCCTCAGTTCCCCACCTGGTTTGGAGAATTGCTGAAGGACTTGGGTTTATTGCACCGGCCTTGTTTGAAAGGGACTTTGTTCTGCTCCCATGTCACCTTGGGTGTCGGGTTCTTTATGTCCATTCTGAGAGGTAAATGAGAAGGTGCCTGGGCAGCACCCACCCCTGGATGGGGCACCCAACACGCTCTACTGGTGGGTGCTGTCCATGACATAAACATATGCACTGTATTCGTGTTTGTTTGGTGGGGCTGGGGGCAAGGTTCCTGAGCAGCTGAGGTTTCAGGGTGAGAGTAGAGAGGAGATGCCAGGACAGGGAAGTCCTCAGTCTCTGCAGCCCTAGGCAAGGGCTTTCTCATCTCAGCTTTGGTCATCTTTGAAATGAGTGCCATCATTCTGGGCCTGTTTGTGTCCCAATATCATACAGCCCACATAAAATAATGGATCTCCTAGGATCGTCCCAAGCACCATATACAGTTTTTCGGTTTCTATTTTTAAAAAGTACACATTGAGGGCTCAATGCTGGTCAAGACCTACCACGACCATGAAGACGCATAGGCTCCAACCCCGTCCTACAGGTCAAGGTCAGCCTGACTTAGTCAGGTAATAAACTTGACATTTACTGAAAACTTGTGATGGAGCTGGCACGATTCCCAGCACTTTGCAGGTTAACTCACTTAATGCTCATGAACAAGCTCCTAGGTCAGGTATCGTGCTCCCCATTTACAGACGAGGAGCTGAGGCTCAGGCAGAGGAGGTGATTTGCTCAAGGTCACACAGCTAGCAAATGGCAGAGATGGGACTGAAACCCCTGATTGCAGCTCTTTGCCATTGTCAAGATGGTCCTTAGGCAAGCTGCCTCCTCTCTTGGTCTGCTCCCTCTGGCTTCCCTTTCTCAATATGAGCATGTAGCTCCCCTCCTCCTCCATCCTCCTTGATTCTGGAACACCTTACAGATGGGGAAGAAAGAAAAGGGGTTTTATCAATAAGGGTTGGGGAAGGCCAAGAGAGGCAGGGCTCTGTTTCAAAAAAACACAAACATATTTTAGGGTGCTAAGTAATTAGCCTTTTCATATAAAGCTCCCCTCCGTGTGTGTGGCTGTTTACAAAGATCCTCTGCAGGTTAAGTTCATGTACAGAGCTGCGGATCATCTGGTTTGTTTCTCTTATTACCTTTAACTTTACATTTATACCTTGAATTGAACTGAAATTCACTTGGGCCGTCAAGAGTGAGGTGAGACTCTCACTTTGTATTTTCTAAATCAATTTCCTCCCCATAATTTCATTAAATCATTATTAATTTCCTGACTTCTTGGAAATACCTCCTTTGTCAAACAAATGGATATGTAAATTTGACTTTGTTTGTGAACTTTCTTTTAATCTGTGGACGCCTGCCTGCGTGGGTTTCAATAAGACGATTGCTACTGTTGTCGGTTAAAATAAATCAATACCCAATGGCTGCTCATTAATAATACTCTAAATCGGGAAGTTTGGATGTGAGGTCAAAGCCAACATGGACCCATTACCATGAGGACTTGGAGTCCCTGGGCAGCCAGCCCTCCACCAGAGCTGGGTGGCCATCCGTCAAGACTGATGGAAAATGTCGTGTCTGCCAATGAGTCACTTGACTTCTTCTCCAGATGGCTGGCGGGAAGGCCTGACAACCATCTCTGGGACATTTGTAAAAGAAAAGGACAAGCTGGTCAGGTGAAGGCTCCCTTTTTCACTGAACGCCAAGAAGGGGAAGCTCTGTTTTTCTTAGACCCCTCCAGAGGCACTGTGGGTTTCCGGCCATGCTCTCTCCATGTCAGTCCATGGCACAGTGCAAAGGCAGCCACTTTGGTATGTGGGAAAATCCAATGGTTCAGGGGTAACATCCAGGGACAAATGTTTTGGCTCTTTGTCTCAGAATCAGTGCTGAGCACATCACCCTGTGGCAGGTAGGCTGGGAATCGCTGGAATCCCCTTGGGGTTCGTGGCTGGGAGAAGCAGTGGTGTGGGAAGGGTTCCCTTTTATTTCCTGAGTCACTTTGGACAAATCCTTGATCTCTCTGAAGCTGTTCTTCAGTTTTTCCTTTTGTGAAATGGAAATTAAAATCCCTTCCATCTTCTATGAAGAAGAAGATCAAGTAAGATGATGCATATGAAAACACATGCCGTCAGCCTTTAAGCACTTCAACAAATGATATTGGTGGGTGCTCCCATTGGGCCATGACTCTTCCTGCAGACGAATGGCTGAAAACCAGATATTTTCCCCTTTATTGATCTGGCTGGGGGGAGACAGTTGCTCACTAATTTTAGTGCGAGATGCAGAATCCTCCGACAGCGGGAAGAGAAGGTGCCGGGCATAGGTCGTCCAGCAGAGAAGACGCGGTCCTGCTCACAGTTTCGTGTGTAATAGGAGGTGTTCCGTTGACAAGAGGCCAGGAGAGATGTCACCCTTCATAGAAAGAGCTTTTCTTTATGTTTTTCTAAACAGTTTTCACTTGTGGAAACTCGTCGGAGGCAGCAAGTGGGAGCACGGTGCCTGGTGAGCGGCTGGTTCTCACGATGTCATGCAGGTCCCCACAGCCCTCTCACAGGTGACTTTTGACCACATGAAGTTCTGAGGTTATGGATTTTCACAGGAAGAGCCTCGAAACAGTCATTTCTTCTCGTTGCCTTCCCTTTGGTTCTTCCATTCTCTTTTGAGTTTCCTCCAAGCAGGTCCCATTCCACTGAGAAAGCTCTGGTCAAGGTCACCAATGACCTCTGTGTTGCCAAATCCCATGGTCACGTCTCAGAGTTTGTCTCCGCCTCCCAGTGTTCGACAAAGCTGATCATCTGCTTCTTTGGAAAGCACTTTCCCCCTTGGCTCTGAGGACACCATACTCCCCAGATCTTACCCCATCTCCATGGCAACACTTTCTTTCTTTTTGGGGGGTAGGGTAATCAGGGATTGAATTTGGGGGCACTTGATCCCTGACTCCACATCCCCAGCCCTCTTGTATTTTATTTAGAGACAGGGTCTCACTGAGTAGCATAGGGCCTTGCTTTTGCTGAGGCTGGCTTTGAACTCGAGATCCTCCTGCCTCAGCCTCCTGAGCTGCTGGGATTACAGGTGTGTGTCACCATGCCGTGCAGCAATCATTTCTTAATTTGAGGTCTTCAATTGCTTATCAAGATGGGAATATTGAAGCGCCTCTGGGCTTAGTTCTCAAACCTCTTCCTTCCCTCTCCTCTGCTCCCCCCCATCTTTTCTTTCCTATACTCTTCTCTGGTTATACTTATGCCTTTGATTACTTTTCTTCATCTTCATACAAATCTCCAGATGAGACTTCTGTTGCAAACTTGAGGCTAATCTATCCCATTGCCATTCAATATGTCCACTTGGTGTCTCAAAGGCATCTCCAACTGAGCATACCAAAAACCGAATTCCTACCTGTCTGGTCCGAGCCAACAATATCTTGTTATCACATTATTGTGATCATTTAGCAGCAGTTCAGTGTCATTGCTGGCAACAGGAATGGCCTCCTGTCTGGTTTCCCTCTTTTCATGATTGTTGCATGTTTATAAACTAAGAGTCCTAAAAGTTCCATGGAAATTTAAATTCGATCACATCTCACATCACTCTAAGAAAACCCCTCCGGTGGCTCTCCTCTTACCTGGAAGGGAGGTCACGTCCCGACGGTGGCCATAGGCCGTGAACGGTCTTCCCACCTCCCACTCTTCCTCCACCTACTTCCCTCGCTCCTCCTGCTCCGGCCAGACTTGGCTTTGGTTGCTCTTGTCCTGGTCCTTTACACTTCTGCACCTGCTGCTCCCTCAGCCTGGGTCCCTCTTCCGTCTGCTGTCCCCATGACTTACACCTTACTTCCTTCGGGTCTTTGCTCAGTGTCACCCAGACTTTGAGACCATCTTTGACTCTCTTCACTCTCCCCTTGGCCTTGCTTTGTTTATCTTTTTCGAGTATATCACTACCTGCCATCTATTTATTATGCAGGGCACTTAGTAGGTGCTCCTGAGTATTTGTTGAATGACTGAATGAATGAATGAGGTCTGGGAAGCACAAATTCCTGGGAAGGTCATGTCTGTTCATTGGGCTTTTTCCTTCAGGGTAGAAGGGCATCCCCCTCTGGGGCAGTCCTCAGTGCATGGACTTGCTCCTGAGGATCCAGGGGGTGTGGAGGAAGAGCGGAGCTTCAGCTGTGTCTCTGAGGCCTGAATCCTGGTGATGGGCCTAGCAGGATGGGGTAGGCCTGGTCATGGGTCAGGCGCTGCTGCTTCTCACCTGGCTCAGGTGGGCAGGAGGGCAGGGGTGCCTGTGTCCTTGGCACAGTGGGTGTTTGGTTGTATGACCTGGAAGGAGACATAGCTTCTTCCTAAGGGAGACCAAGAGAGGCTCAGGCTGCCATCACAAACCGCAGAGGTTGCTGTCCCAGGTTTGTAGAGGATTTGTCTGGACGCATGTCCTCCGGGGAAGCAGCAATGTGTGTCAGCAATTACTCTTTTAAGTCAAAACACTATCTGTATCACAGGGCACTCAGGCGCTGGCTCCCAGGGTTGCTGGGAAGGGAGAGGGTTGATAACACAGGGCTGCAGGAGGCTTCAGGGCCTGAGGCAGGGGTGGGGTGGGAGGGGGCCACTGGCTCCCGCCCAGGCCCTCTGGAGGGACCCCATCTCGAGACCCAAGAGCACCCCTGAGCTGGAACTCCGGAAGGAAAGCCAAGCCGTGCGGGGCTGGTTTTACGCTTTTAGTTCTGAGATAGTGATCTTGGGGGAAAATTCCCTGCGTTTGTGGAATCATAAATTTTTTAAGGTCTCTTGGCTCCACTTTTAAATTTAGTGCCTGAATAAAACGTTGGCTTGAGCTCCATATTCGGTTATTAAAAATCATACTCAGGCCTGGGAGACGAGCATTCGCACACCTGCCTGCTCATCGGGAGAGTCGCGCATCAAAACGTGCCTGTCATCACCGGCCACTTGGAGGGAAGAGGGGCCCCCCAGCGCCCCAAGTGTGTGCCTGCTAAATGAAGGAGTGGATTAGGAAGTCTTTAAAACTCTTTACCCAAAACATTTGTAAGTACCCCAGACTATACACTCACCAAATGCACTGTTCGCTGTTCACCCTTAATTTTTAGGAATGAAGGAGTGCTCATCTATGTGTGTGTGCATGAGACTGAGGAAAGGAAGTTCTGAAAAAATACACATCAAATTGATGACAGTAATGATTACCTCTGGAGAGGGACCCAGAGGGGGAGAAAGTGGAGTCCAAGGAGAGTTGAACCTTACATGCAGTTTTTTTTTCTAGAAATATATGTAGTCACATGTTTGTTTTTTAATTAAAATTATTAAATTAGCATGAGATCACTCTAGACAACCCAGAAGCCATAAAAAAGTATAAAAATAAAAATAAAAATATTTCTCCCACTCCAGAGATGGCCCTGTGGCTATGTTGGCATTTTACATACGGAAAAGTTGCCCAAGGACTGGTTCTGCTCATGCAAGGTGTTCCCCTGAGCATCACCAGGGCATCGCTTTTATAGATGAGGCAACAGTTTTTGGTTTCATGGCCAAAAGTGATGACGCATTCTTCCCCCCAAGTAAAAATCAGTCATAAAATACTCTGGGGAATAAAATGTTCAAAGTGTCTATTTTGACCACTTTAAAAACACAACATCTGCAACTTTTATTTTTGGTGGGTTATGGATCATAAGAGTCCCAGGCATGATAAATATTCACCCCGATGAGGAGAGGGGGGAAATCACTCACAGCAAAGGGAGAGGCGGAAGATGCTGAGATAAGAAGAAAATTTCTAATTTCTGTTTTAAAGGCAGTTTAGTAAAAAGTTGACTTCCTCCCAGTGGTTCAATTAGACTTTCAAAAATATCATAAAACACCTGGAGTTCAGGTATCACTGACACGGCACAATAGATAGATTCCTTTAAAAACCAAAAAAAAGCCCACAAACAGCTAATCTGTACTTTGGAGACCTTCTCCATGCACCGTAACTGGGGTTTAACCATGGTGACCGAGTGCGCGTTCCCAGGCAAACACACAACATGTGCTTTAGAAGCATCAAAACGGAAAAAACAGACACTGTTAACTGCCAAATTTATGTCTAATATTAAGTGATTTTTCAAAATAATGTCCTAAGTAAGAATGTACGGTACAATGGTGCTTTATAATATTGCCAAAAAATAACAAAGGTCTAAAAGAGACACAGCCTGAATATTTGTGTTGGGAAGAACACAGGAAGACTGAGTAACTCAGCTTCTACTTGAGAATGAACAGGGGACTCCGGGCGAGGAGGAGGGAGAGGGAGATGGCATTAGAGTCACAGGTTTTGCATTTAGTGGGAACTAAGAAAACCACCCTTCACTGGGAGCCCAGCCTTGGCCTCTGGACCCTTACAAGGCCTCTTCTTGGGTATCATCCTGGCTGCTCTATGCAGCCTGCAATATGGATTCCCCATCACCAAGTTCCCTGCAGAGGAACCCACAGTGTACACGTGGAGGGTAACACCAGTAGGTGAGGCTGGGTCGCCCTTTCTCAGTTATTTTGTTTTAAGCATTGCCTCTATCATTTTTAATTTTCTCCATAGCAACTTAACCCGCATCAACATCATTTCTGTGCTGGAAATGTTGGGTGGTGAATGAGAAAGACTGATTCGAATGCAAACATCTTCAATGTGAAAATGGGTCCATTGTAACGCAGGGTTAGCAGGGATGTAGAGGGCATCTGGTCGCAGTGCCCCAGATGCAGCGATCTCCTGAGTGACTCCCTGGAGGGCACTTTCCTCCTGAATGCCACCATGAGGGGAGGGGAGCACATCACCAACTCAACTGAGCGTCAGTCAGTTTTCCTCATATCGAGTTAAAATCCGGCTCTAAAAACCCTTCATCCAGTGTTCTGCTATGGGGCCCCCATGACAGGCTGTCCGTCTTGCTGGGGTCCTCTCTGTGTGTCTTCAGCTCTTCACTCCTGCCTGTCTCAAGGTCCCTTTCTTAGAGCTCACTGTGCCACACAGGTCCCTCCTATAAGTGCAAAAGGAAAAAAACGGGAGGCAGACCTTGACGGATTCAGAGAAGCCTTTATTTCTTCACATATTTGGGAGTCATTTGGGTCCACTTTCCAGTTGGGAAAATGGCCCTCAGTTATGGGGGGATTCTGGTTTTATAGGGTATGAGGAGGAGGATGGAATCATTGTGTGCATGCAGTTTTGACCATCAGGGGCCAGATGTACAGGTTAAAATCAGAAGCTGAACGATGAGTATTCAAATCTTGCCCAGTGTCATTCAGGACTAGGTCGACATGGGGAAGGTCAAGGTTAGGGCCTAGCATTCCATATCTGCCCTTTTCCTTTTGGGCTCCTTGTTTCAGGAATGCACTGGGAGAGGCTTAATGTTCCGCCAATTTCTTTTCCCACTTCTCGAGCCACACTGTCCATTTTCTTGGGGAGTTATTTTATAGGAATATTCTTTCTCATAACCCTTCACCCCCTAGCTGCAAGGCCCAGAACCCTGTCTGGGTTTTCCTGAATGGGTCACCTTCAATTCTGTTGTTCAAGAAAACGATGCGGTGTTTGGAACGGCTTGTCTGAATCAGGGCTCTTTCCACAGGAAGTGACAGGAACCCAACTCAAATGGGTTTTTACCAAAGTAGGGAGTGGATTGGCTCCCACACCAAAAAGCCCAGCCCTGGGCTTCAAGCACAGCTTCTCTGTGGGCTCAGTAGTGGCTTCGGACTCAGATTCATTACCTCTGTCTGGGTGCTCAGCTCCTCTCTGTTGGCTCCCACAGTGGCGGGATGACCACCACCGTCTCCAGATCTCTACTCTGACTCTTGCCTAAGGGGAAACAGGGCTCTTGTTCCTGATGGTTTGGAAGAAGATTCTAGGAGAGTCCTGACTCAGGGACCTGAACTGGATCTTGGCCCACCCCTGCGTGGAGAGCTGTGCTCACAAACACACGGGGGCTCTGGCCAGCCAGCGTGAGCCAAGGCCCCTCCCCAAAGGTGGCGATGGAGCCTCTGTCTGTGGAAATAGGAGCCAAGAATGGGAATGTGCAGGGGTGGGAGTGTGTGGGGGTGTTACTAGAAGGAGGGAGAGTGGGAGCTGGGGGTCCAGGGGACCAGCACAGCTCCATCACAGGACAAGACTGGTGGCTGCTCCATCAGAGGTCACCATTATGGCAACTGGAAGATTCCTAAAGAGTTAAAGGACCGGGGTGGAGGGCCTTCCCTCTGGCTCAGGAATAGCCCTCTGTAAACACAAAGCCAGCTCCTCCCTTGGGCTTGGATAAAAGCTTTTCCCCAGCTTGAGTGGGGCCATTCACACTTCCAGGTTGTTGCCACATTGTTCATAAGGAGAGTTGATTTTTACACTTAAATTAGGTTGCTTAAAAAAAAAACAAAAAACTGGCTACTCTTCCTTTCTTCTCCCTTTCTCCCTTTTCTTTGTTCAAAGACAATATTCCTGCTCACCAGAGCTTTTGGGTGCTCCATGTCAATCACGGGGATAAGAAGTGAGGCTACAGGCAGGCCCTGGGGAGCAGCCTTCTTAGAAGGGACCTGGAGTCCTACCTACTACGGCGGCTTCTGCCCCATGTGGAAATCAGTTCTAGAAACAGGAATGGACCTGAGATTGTGTAGTCACCAAAGAGAGAACGCCAGGGTCTGACTGGCGACATGCCTAGACAGTGTTCTTCTAACATTTCGATTAAGATACTGAACGATACCAAAAAATAAAACATGGGGGGGGGGAGCTCAGCAAGTTCAATGACAAAACATGAGCGTCCCAATTATCCAACATCTGCTTACAGATTTGTTCAGCTAAGTCACATTAGTTTGACTAAGATAAATATTCTTGTAGAAAAATAGTTAAAAGACTCAACCAGACAGTTCATTAATGAATAAACTCATTGTAATCAAGGAAATGAAATCTGAAATAATAAGATGGAATATTTCAGGCCCATCTAAAAAGGCAAAATCTTTTTTTTTTTTTTTTTCCAGTGCTGGGGGATCTATCCCAGGGTCTTGCACATACTGGCAAGCTCTCTCTCTCTCTCTCTGCCCCTGAGCTGAACCTCCAGTCCCTAAGATAAAGAGTGGGTAAAATGTGGGTGCACACTGCTTCACATGCTCTGAGGGTATGAAGGGTCCAAATTTTATTTTTATTTTATTTTTTGGAGGGAAATTTGGCAATTTCTATCCAAAACTTCAAAAATATGCATGGTCTTTGACCCAGCAAGTCCATACTTGGGAATTACCCTGAAGGAAGTAGACATATTTAGAAGTATTTATGTATAGGAATAATAACTGAAGATTTTTTTTTTAGCAATAGCAGAAAGTTGACAAGCCATTTTTTCAATAACAGGGATCAAAAAAAGAGCCGTGAAAAGGATTCGATGATGTGAGAAATGTTTAAGATACATCTGAAATTAATAGGCAAGTTATGAAATAGTATATACATAAATATATAGGTATGTATATAAACATTCATATACAAACATGCATTCATATAAGTATTATATTGGCTTGGAGGAAGAAAGATTGTAAAGATAGTCCCTAGAATATTAATTCTAGCTACCTCTGGGTTTGGGATCATGGGTAATTTTCTTGTGCACGTATTTTTCTGTTTTCTGTCATTCAACAAAATGGTGTTGGCAATGGCTGCTCTCTACTGAACATTTGCACCTGGCTGGCCCTGTGATAAGCCCTTCATCACACCATAGTGTGAGATGGGCATTCTCACTATGCCCACTTTACAGATGAGGAAACTGAGGGTGTGCCACTGAAAGCTGAGCCACTCTTCTAGACCATGCCCCAGATACCAGGAGGCCAGGTCTCCCTGCAGAGAGGGCCTTGCTATGGGGCCTGCAGAGGAGGGCCTGTGTGAGAGGGAGATTTCGACCTTCCCACTAGTTGGCCTTTATTAATTAATGCTCACCTGGGGCGTGTTCTGAGCCAGTTCCCCCTCCTCATCCTAAAAGGAAGAAGCTGCGTGGAATTCCAGCCCCGTCTGCCGTTGCAACCTTGGGCAAGTCACTGCCTCCCCCTGGGCCAGCTGGACTTGGACTTGTTACCCAGAGGCTTCACCATTCTACTCTTGAAAGGGGATCACTAAATAGCTCAAGGACATTGCTGGAGCCGGAATGAGCAAGTGCCCTTTCTTCAGGCCCCAAAGCCGGGCATCTCAGCCCACTTCAAATCTCCCTGATCCTCTGCAGGAATGACGGGATCCATGCATCCATCCATCCGTCCATCCATGCAGCCGACTCCGTGGGCCACTTTGTCTCTGTGCTCCTGTCCAGTTCCCTACAGGGGCACCGTTGGATGGCTATTAAGTGACTTTTTGAATTCTGGAGGAAAAAGCACTTTTTACGTATCCATGCGAAAGAAACTTCAAAAGCAATTAAGATTTTGTGACTGTCTTTTTTTGAACCCTCCCGGCAAGCTGAGCATCAACAAGAACGCACATCCTCCAGCTTCAGAGAACTTGCCAAGCGGTAGGTGAGGTCCCTGGGCAGCAGTCAGTGCACCTTCACAGACCCTGGGTCCAACCCAGGCCTGACCCGGGCTCAGCTCCATGCACAGGGTGGCTCAGGCGGCTGCTCTGGGTGTGGGCTGAGTGTTGGGAGGCAGAGAGGAGAGGAGGGGGAAAGGACTTCATCCCCTGGGAGCACTCTCACTCCCAGCTGTGAAAGATTGTGTGAGCTCCACGTGGAAACCTTCAACAGAGCTGGAGCGGGAATTCTGACTCCCTTCCTGGGCTTGCAGATCCCACGAGGAAGGCCTCTCCCTCTCTGATCTCTACTCCCAGCATCCTCAGCTGCAGCATCCTGGCTTTCCTTGGAGGGCAAGGATTTTCCACTCTTCTTCCCTCATGGGGCCTTTGTTTTCTACCAGGGCTCCTTCCTGAAAGACTCTTCCCTGGTTCCTTCTGGGGTCAACTCACAGGCAGGGACCTGGTTTGTCGCACTCATTGCTAAGAATCCCCAGCACTTAAAGCAATGAATGTTCCATGGGAGGCTCTCAATAAATATTCGATAACTCGGGAAATTTTTGGGGGAGGCATCCTTGAGGTCTGCCTGGAGGAGGCAGCCTGGGCCCTGGGCCCTGCACACTAAACAGCTCCCTGGGCCTCCCTTCCTCTGCTCCGCTTCCTGTTTTTCTCATCCGGCCGGGCACTCTTTCCCACGATGACCTCATCCGTGCCCCTACTAGATTTCAGCTACTATCTTTGCCCAGGCCTCACCGCTAGCGTCTCCCTGTCCCTGGCTTCCCCTCTCTTTGTCCATTCTCAGCTGTCCTATTTCTGGCGCCTAATTACAGTCCTGCTATGCAGACAATGACGATGCCATCTTTCTCAAAAGATGATTGTGTCTGCTCGCTCTTTTGTCCAGAGCAGAAAGACGGCAAGACTGTCCTGGTCATAAAAAGGAGCGCTGTTAGCTGGAAACCATTTCAGAAAGCGCTTGGAGTGATGCTGTCTGTCACCGGGCTCATGGGCCTCTTCCAGATGACCCACGGGGCTGTCAAACTGCTCTGGGTGGGATGTCTTATTAAATTAATTGTGATTTTTTTTTTAGACCTAAGCTCTTTTTTTTTTTTTTTAAGCTCTTTTAAAACAGTTTTTGTTTTGTTTTGGGGTGTGTGTGTGTGTGTGTGTGTGTGTGCGCGCGCACGCGCAGAGAGGAACTAGAGTTTGTCCAACCAAGAACAAATTTAGACACTAAGCAGTTTGGGTGGGAAAGGCACTCCTGTGTTCAGCCTGAGCAGAGGCCTTGCGAAAAGACTGGTCTTCGCTGGCCACACAAGGAAAGGACCAGAGGCGAAGACTTTTCAAGGCCCTTTGAAAATGTTCAACTCCTGGGAGGCGGGCTGGCGGGGAGGGTAGGAAGTCCTTGTCTCCGAAAGGAGAACAAGAATATCATCAACTGAAAAGAAATAATAATGCTCTATACAAAACTAGAAAATGTCTATTTTTTTTATAGCTAGGAAATTATGTGTATTATGGGATAGGAGTGTATTTTACTCTATTTAATATGGCCTGGGTAGGGGAACAGGAAGGAGCCGTGTCCAGCCTGGGAAGACGTTTTGAGGGCCTTATTGGTCAGTGGGGTGCCTTTCGGCCATGCATTGACCTCTCCAGAAGCCACCTAGGATGGTCGGAAGAGAAAGCTTTTGTGGTGTTATAAGAGAGCTTTTATTCTCCATCATAAATCAGAGAGTTCAAACTTCCCTGGCTAGAGGAAGATTTAGGAATTAAAATGATGAAAACTTATACAATCTTTCCAACAGGACGGTAATTGCAGTAGTAATCCCCTTTGTTATAGAAGCTACTGTATTATGAGTGACCTTGACTTCCATTATGTACTGTTACCTTTAGCTCGGAATCTATAACTCAGGGGACTATTAATTATCTTGCCATAAGTGCCGGCCAGAGTGGGGGGCTTTCTGAAAGAGTAAATGCCACATCGATAGGAACTGGCGCTCCTCGGCCGCTTGACGGCTGTTATCTGCGATTAGGGTTCAGCAGCCCACGGTCAAAGCCAGGAGATTATTCCCGCTTAGGCTCCCGCACGGCCTCAAACTTTTCTGATCACCGTGACCTCTATCTGTGATGTACCCCAGCTTGCAAACAAAATGATGTCTATCGTTCAAAGGCTCCTACCTTTTCAACAGCCACATCCCTGGCGTGGGTTCTGCTGCTAAGAGTTGGGTAAAGTCAAAACACTGTGTTTTGAAATGATTTTTTTCCCCTGGGGAATTTTTCCCATTTACAGTGTATCCCACGGCATTCCATTGGCTCATCCTCCATCGTGCATTATCATTGGGATAGAGAACATTCATTACCCTGTATCCCGCCCAATAAAAGTTGTCTATGTTACTTTGGGGGTGACACAAAGAAGATGGATATTTTTAAATGAGCTCTAGATCAGATTAAAGGAAGGCATTTCGTTTGCCATCCTTTTCTTTAGAAAGGGCTGGCCCAAATCCGCGTCCTGACTACCTGGCATCCGTTGGAAATTTTATCCTTCGATTTTAATCTTCAGTTACAGCCAAGGAACTATTCCGAGAAGTTCTCCGCAGTCATGCCTAACCCCAAAGCAAAATTTCCATTTTTCCCCCCTAATGCCCTAATTGAATTTGGGGGTCGGCTATGTTTTGCATAGGCATCCAGCCCACATCAATGGCACACATTCAAAACGAGACTTATGGAGTGGATCACATAAATATGGGCTGCAAATGTGCTGATTTACTCCAGCTTGTAAAACAAAACAATTTACGTATACAATTTAAACATTCTTTCTAGTTTTTCACAAACCACATCCCTTGGGTGTATAATTGAGATTTCCTTGCCACCCAGAAGATAGCGAGATAGTCCGCTGGGCTTTGTTCCCCTTCCGTGGGAGGGCAGCTGGGACCGGGGCTGCTTCTTGGAAATGAGCTTCGGCAGCTTCCGTCACAGCTGTCAGCTGCTGGACCAGGCCGGCGACGCTAGGGAGCAGGCTGACACAAGGATTATGGATGTACTGCAGATACCCCGTCGGAGAAGGCAGAAGCCCCTGCAAAGGGGAGCTCATCAGTCTCCGCTTAATTCAGGCCTTGGCAGAGAAGAGAGCTAAAGAAACACAGGGAAGAAGGGCAGGTTTTGCACAAAGGCCACTGCTGACTTGAGTCGGGCTGCCAGGAGCCAGGTGCCTTTATCACACACAAGAGCAGCGGCCAACGCCGAGAGGGGATTTCTTCTACCTTGGTTCTTCTATGGTTGGGTCCTAGAGGAAGGGATGTAGATCTTCTTGTGGGGAGGCTCTGGCCTGTCCAAGGACCTGACTTCTGCTTCAGTGACCAAGGGATCTGAGTTCTGTTTTCCAAATTGATGTCAGAATAGCTATAATAAACTGCCTGGTCCTAACTGTTCCTTAATAGGAGACAAATGGAAGGAAAGAAAGAAAAGAAGGAAATAATGGAGTTCTATAGTAGAATATTATACTGCTGTTACAAGAGATGAGTTAAATGGTGGAGAAAAAGCAAGCTGTACAATGTTACGAACACACCAAACATAGCTGTGGGTCCCAGTATCTGTAGTAAAAGCCCAAAAACAAACAACAAAAGGAAACCCACAGAATTCAGACCAGTTGCTGGGGAAAGAGAGAGGAAGGAGGAGGCCAAGGCAGAGAGGTGGATGGAAGACTACAGGTTTAGGCCATTGTTTTCTTTTTAAAAAGATAATCTGAAGCAAAAATTGGCAAGCTTGTTTGTTTTTATGATTCTCTGCACTCTTTTAGATTTAAATCAAATTTTTCGAAGAAAAATAGCTGGCAATATGAGAGTGGAAACAGCAGACAGAAGCCGGTGTGGAGCACAGCTCAGGCCTTGGGTCTGGAGGCTCAAGTCAGAAGACAGCACAGAAGTTGTGGAAGTCAGCCACCTTTATAATTTTAAATGGCACCATTTGGGTGTAATTGAGTCTCTTTTTCTCCCCCGCCCCTCTCCTTTTAGTCAAATTAAACTTATTGATTAGAGCCCATTAGTATGTAATGGATTGTTAATTTGACTCTTTTTACAAATCATATTTATCTGTACTAATAAAATATTTGGATTTAATATTCATATGTGACATTTATGGTGATGTTGATTGAAGGCCAAGCAATTTGAAGGGAACGCAGACACCTCGTCCTTTATTCACACCAGGGAAATGCACAGTTAGCTGCCTGAACTCTTCCAAGGTGGGACACTTTCATACAAGAAAGATCAGAGAAAAGGCAAGAAACCCCAGAAAGCGTATGCACACTCTTCAGAAATAGACCAGAACTGGGGTATCCTAGTATTGATCAAGTTATTTAAAATGTGGTTGCAAAAACCCAGCTAGGAATAAAAATCAGATTTTTGGTTAATATCAGTTGAGCCATGGCCTCTGCTGCTCATGTCTCCTTTGGAGGAATATCAAATCCAAAGAAAGTTCACGTCCTCTCTTCCTTTTGCTGATAGAGGAGGGCATTAGCAGGCAGTTGCTTGAAAAGAAAACATGAGTATGATTTCTGTCTGTTTCAAATAGATATGAACTGAACACTGCAGGTATGTGAGTGCTAGAAAACAGGACACAGATACCCAAACTGCAACCGTTTATTGAGCGCCTATTCTCTGCCTGGCTCCGGAATGAGGACCATAAGCATATTTAACATCCAGTCCAGCGGGCGCAAAGCCCCGCTGGAAACTACCAGTAAGCGTTCCTGGTATACCAGATGAATTTTCTGTCCTGCTTATTTCTTCAACAGGAAGTACCACATCTAAACTCATTGAATGCTCAATGACAGGAGCTCTATTTGCCTACACTAATGAGATATTTGCTAATTTTCTTTCATTTTTTTTAATGTTTGTACCAGTCTTAATGCATTTTTCTTTTTTTTCTGCGTAACTGTTTTCAAGCCACCTCAAACCTTTTGGGAAGTAAGTAGGCTACACATTTTAAATAAATAAAAAATAAGTACATGCTTCTCCCAGATTCTGGTCAAATCCTATTACAAAGAGAACCAAGACAGCACCGGAACTCCTCTGTTGTCCAGGGGATTGTCCTATCAATATTGTATAAAGGAAGCAGATCATTGGATAGCCCTCAGAATTCTTTTTATTTTTATTTTTTCAAGGATTTGGGGGTACTATGTGCTATAATGAGAGTCAATCAGTAAAAATAAAATTTCTTTTTGCAAAGTGGCCACAAAATAAGTCTTTCACAGCCAGGGACGAGCGATGACAATATTCGGTTCATGATCTTTGCAGACGAAGTGTTTGACTGGTCACCATTAATGATGAAGTCTGATAGCTACAACTTTTTTTGACAGCCAGCTTCCATAGAAACCCTATGCAGCCTGTTGTCAGGTCGCTTTACTGAGTTCAGGAAATTTCCATTTGTCATTTAACAGCCATATGTCAGAAGCAAGATGCTTTGAACATGAATTCTGATTTTTTTTTTCCCAGTTATCTTCTGAGATTTGCATGATCTTTTGCCAGGAAGAAATGACCTGATTTTTGAAATGCTAAACTTTATTTTACAAAGGAAACCCATTGACATGCAAGTTTCCGTTCTGAATATCATCATAATTTTTTCCCTCTAAGAAACCCAACCCCCTCCGTAAGCAGCCATTATCCTAGATAAGTACGTGGTGAGCCCGGATATAGAGAGGAAGTGGGGACTTTCCCTGGACTCAGCAGAAACTTGGTGTCAAAGTAGAAAGAGCCCCTTGTAAGTGCATGGCTAATAGTTACATAGCTCTTCTCATTTTTTTGTTCCAGTCCTAGCAGATATATAGATTTTTTTTTTTTACACAAATATATCATGACTCCTGAACGAACTTGTAAAATCCTAGAGGGCAGAGAAAAGATTCCATTTGCTTATTTCTCTCTGCAGGACCTAACAAAATAAGTAGTTCTTGATTACATGGTACATTTAAGGATCAAAAATGTTCTTTAAATCTTGACCAATTTCTTTCTACTCTAGGAATGCTGTTTTTATCACATCTGGATCGAGGATAACCAAATTTTGAGAATTAATTAAACGTTAAGCAATTCTTGTGTTATTTTGGCTGTTGTAAAAACCAAGTAATAAGGCAAAAACATTTATAAAATATATAATCATGATTTATGCTGTAAATTATACTCCCTCAGGCGAAGATGTAATATAAACCACAAGGTATCTGGCCTCTACAACAGTTCAGACATCTTAAGATGCTAAATACCATGAGATTTATTAATATTTTTAATAGTTAAATGACTTTGACTTTGAAAGTTACCTAATATTCTATGAGGTCTGAGGTTGGAACTTGTTTTTCGTTTTTGTCTTTGAATGTGCCTGATGCGGGCAAGTTAGTATGGGTGCTTAATGGCGTATCATAAAGGATTTAACTTAATTCCACCATAATGAATTAATTCTCTCGGTGACACTGTTTTCATTATAGATTTAATGACATCACCTTGGCCAAGATTCAAGAATTCAGAACTCTAAGTTACGCTGAACTACGTACAATCAAAAATGGGAGAGAAGATTCTGCTTCAGGTCTGTGTGTACCCCCACTGTGGACAGGGGAACCTGGGACTATCCATTATTTTGAGTAGTTAAGTTACAAATAAAACTTGTAACACCAGTGAGAAAATTGAATTCTGCATTCTCTTAAACTGTCCTCGGGGGCCTTCATTTTACAAAACATGAAACCAAGAAGAAGAAGAAAGCCTCATGTTTCTTTTCATTTGTTTATGTCAGGATTATTTGCTGAGCACAATAAAGGATAAGCATGCCCCCTCTGTCATAATTTAGGAATGAACTTTCACCAGCTCAGAAAAAGGAGGACTGGGTGTCGAGATATTCATGCTGCATTTTTGAGGACTGGGTTTGATTTCCTGTCGGATTTGTTTATTTTGGGGAATTAGAGGGATGGAGCATCCTATTTTGGTAGGCTTGAATTGTCAGCCCAGGAATGTTTTGGCAGATGCAAAATTAGAAACAAATTTCGTGTGTTCTCCAGTGCCCTTCAGGGCCTGAGAGGCCAGGAACAGAGTGTGGTGGCTTGTCATCAGAGCTCTGGGGAAGCCACAAGGAAACGGAGCTTAGGAACCAAATTGCTCAAAATGGGAAAGAAATGAAAAATGTATAGCAGATGCTCCCAGACTAGAGTGTCGCCCTCAGGATGAAGGGACGGCCATAATGCTAATTGGTCTTGAACAATGGCTGTTTGCACCAAGAGAAGAGAGAGGGCCCTGCTTCTCTCTGATTCTGTTCAACAGACATCTTTCTGGGGTTTGAAATTGATAATTGTAGACACAAAGACACACTCGGCCTAATTGGCAGCCTGTTTGGAGTCGTGGGCGTCACCCCGCATGCCTGGTTGGTGTGCAGATGGTTCTTGCCGCCGTCAATAAAATTGGGAAACACAAGTTCTGGTTGTCTTTTTTTTTTTTTTTTTCTTCATGCTATTGAAAGGGGCTGGTTGTCAGTGCCCTGGGTGTTGAAATGAGAAATGTTATGGTGATTTTTAGAAGTGTTCCTTGTTCTTGTAAACCAGCAACACGGCCAATGTCAAGGGTAAGAAAGGAGCCAATCAATACTGGTATCAAGTCTGAATTAGTGAATGTTTCAGCAACACAGATATAATTTCTGATTTCCATTTCTAAACAGAAATCTTGCTTTAGTTAAGTAACTATGAACTCAGGGATTTCCAAACATCATGTAAATACCACCCTTAAGATTTGTTTTTTGGCCATATCTAACTATTCCTTTTATTTCCATCTCCTTGTTTTTCTTTTCAAACACTTTTTAAAGCATGATTTTTTAAAAAAAGTTTATATCACTTCCGTAAAGGAAAATAAACAAACAAACAAACAAAAAATACTTGTGAGCCGTGCAAAGTAATCATCAAAATAATTGTTGCTTCTCTAAGGTTCTCTGAGCCCAGGCCTTTTGCTCTACATGTAAAATGGAGGTGATTTTGGGTCAGAAAGGTGGTAATGATGTAGTAGTGCCAGTGGAGATTATCTCTGAAAATCAAAAGGAGGTAAAGAGCAGGGAAAAACTAAAAAGCAAAAGGCCTGAAAGATTTGACTTTACTTAAAGCCTGTAGGGGCTGCATCTCTCGGCTGGAACCATAAGACAATCTTGCCCTGAAGGTGCTCTGTCTACAGGGAGAAAATACTATGCACCATCTCCATTATTTTTTCTAGATGCATGCTGAGTTTCCTAGCATGCCCTGTAAGTTCCCTAGGAACTTAGGATATGGCTAATTGGCTATCTACTAGCGACTATTTCTCCAGTAGGCACTGGACTATAGGTTTCTCACATTCTCTTGCATTTATCTTCACAGGAAATCTAATTACATGGGCATCCCATTTTACAGACATGGAAACCTAAGGTCTAGAGAAGCTCATTCACCCAAAGTCACCCAGGTAATGATTCAATTGAGGTGGACTACCATGTAGAAAGTCTTTATGTCATTATCTTACAACAAACAAAGCTCATGGTATATGGTGTTTGTTTCAAGGCAAACCCAATCTCTCTTCTAGAAAAAAGTACCTGCTTCCTTTATTGGTTAGCTGCTGCCACAACAATGCCGCATAACAAGTTATACTCAAACTCAGTGGCTCTTGCATCTGTGGGTCAATTGGAGGGAATTGGCTTCAGGTCACAGAAGGCAAGATGGCTGTGTCTCCCGTGACTCCCCGTTGTCCTCCCTCAGGACTAGAAGACTGGCCAGGATATCATCTTCCTAGGGCAATGGCAGTGGAGCAAGATGACAAGCCTGAGTTAACAAGAGTAACAGCCACTTTTGGAGCCACCGGTGGAGTCATGACTGCAAACATCCAATTGGCCAAAGCCAATCACAGTGCTGAGCCCAAAGTCAAAAGCAAGGACGTGGGTGGACATGGGACACTGGTCTCCATAGGGTCAAGAATGCAGTCTCCTGCTTCCTCTTCTTAGGCCCTGAGCAGGTCTTCCCTGTTCCTTTGAGGGATGGAACCCAGGACCTCGCAGATGCTGGGCAAGCCCCTGCCACTGAGCTACAGCCCCGGCTGTTGGTGAATTGTTGATTTTCTTAGCTACAAGGAAGATCTCAGTGCAACCCCAGTTCAATGGCAAGAGTACTGCACAAGAGAAAGGATAAATGTCATGGTCACTAAGCGTCTGATACAGACCTCTGTCTCCACTGTGAGTTCAGGAGAAGAAAACGACTGTCCCAGGTCCAGGAGCAAATGGGTGGAGGAGAACAGAGAAGAATGGCCCTCCCAGCCCTGTCCAGCCTGCCTCCCACCAACAAGGTCGGCGAGATCAGAATCACTGGTGTTTCTTGTCATTGTCTTCAAAACTAAGGAAAGCACTGGACTCCGTAGGGAACAAAATGTCTTATTCCAATTAAAAAGTAGCACAGCACACATACTAACAGAAGTGAGCTGCTGCAATGTTCTGGATACACGGCTGCATTGTAACTAAGATAATGTGTTGGTATGAAGATGGATCCCATTTAAGCAAATGAGACTAAGTGGTACTGTTTTCAAGTATTTTAAAATATAAACAAAAAAAAATAGTAGTGAAGTCATTTATATCAGGCCATTTCTGTGACCCATTATTTTTTAGTCAATGGAATAAAATATTCCAGTTTTGCTTACCCATAAATGCATGGATAACTTTCATTGGAGGCCTTGATGATGTTTTTTTTCTTCCATTTATGAAATAATGTCAATGCCACTATGTCGGTGAACTTATTTAGGCAAATTGCTTAGGATTCATCCCTCGCAGAACTAGAAAAAGATGTCCATGGGAGACACATGATTCCCTAAGTACTGAGCCTGGCTTTGGCAGAGAAAGGTTTTGGACCAAGGGCCTGGGGGTCAAGTGTCAAGTCCACTGGCAAACCCTCTTGGTACATGGCCCTCATCCCCAGCTCAGAGAATGCAGCCAGGACCTTCGCCCACTCTGTGCCTCCTGTGATTGATATCATATTACACGTGCCCAAGCCATGAGCATGGATCTGGGCAGCCAGACACCATTCAGAAACACTGCCAGGGACTACAGGGTAAGGCAGAAGTCAGGTGACTTTCAGAATGGAAAGGCCTAAGAGATTGTCCATCTCAGCCCTTTATTTTCAGATGGGAAAAGAGGCCCAGAGAGGTGGAGCATCCTGCCCCAGGTAGCACAGCTTATAACTGCTTGGGCCAAGGGTTGTTTGGTGGTTATTTATGGAGATGTCTCTCTCGTCTCCATAGGGAAAGCTCCTGGAGGACTGGGTTCCTGCTGATTTCATCTCTGCTGTCCTTATTAGCCTATCAGTGTCTTCAGGACTGACATGAGGACTGCTGGCCGCTCTGTGAGTGATTCCCAAGGCGAGTCCTGAGTCCGCTCCAGGAGGCTCTTGATAAATGTGAGCTGTAACCAGTCCTTACATTTGGACTGCATTTTATGGTTTTAAAAAGCATTTTACAAATTGGAATCACATGCCTTTAACGTAGTAATTCCACATTCCCTGAAAATGACTTCGAAAGAAAAAAAATACTAAATATGTATTTTAAAATATTAAAACATGAAGATGTTCATGACAGTGATTTTTTTTTTGTTTGTTTTGTTTTGAGTAGCACAAGGTTTGTAGCAAAACTAAGTTTCAATGATGGGAAATGCTTTTAAGTAAGTGGTGGTCTTCCAGGGCCATTTTAACCCTGCAAAGGGCTTATGCAATATTAAATTGGAAAGCAAGATGTAAAACTGTATATGTCCTCAATCAAAACAGGAAAATGTACAGATTTTTTATCCAAAAACCCAACCTCAAATCAAAAATGTTAAAAAAGTAAAAACAAATGAACAAAAAACCCATCTTTTGTTATTTTGGATTGGATACATTACAGGTAAGGGTTTTTAAAAACTACATTTTGGAGGTTCTATATTTTGTTTAGTGAGCATTTATTATGGAATCAACCTCTTATTTCAAAATAAAAGCCATACCCATATTTATTATCTCATCTGATTATTGTAGCCTCCTAGTAGATAAGGCACCCTTATCATCCTTCTTTATATAAACAATGGAAATGAGGCTCTGAGATATTTTAAAGCTGAATGGTTCCAGTGAGTGTTGGAGGTGAAACCCCTACTAAGAGTTCTGGCCTCCTCTGCCAGCGCTCTCAGCCCCTGCCTGGTGGACCTGGCTCAGAATTGTGCCTGCTTCTCACTGGTCTTATCAAGATCTTTGGTTTCACTCAAGACCACAAGGCATTTTATGGCCACTGGGAAAAACCACCTCTAACTTCATCATCCTGGTAGAATAAAGGGACCCTCTCCCATTTCCATTTCTTGACACTCCAGAGTAATACACATCTCTTAGAAGCAACACATTAAGCTGTCTCAGCTTGGGGACTCACTATGAAACCTGTTTTTTAGATAATTTTTGCAAAACCTTTAGCAGACATAATAATCTAAGAATCACTAAGAGATAGCTATTGTTATTCCCATTGTACAGAAGAGGAAGTTGAGGCCTCAAGAGGGTTACTTAGTACAATCTTAGTACAATCTAGCACTAGCAACTCCCACATTCATACCTCTGACCACTGTCCCAGGATCCCTCAAACTGATCTGATAATAAAAACCCAGGTGGTCACATAACACACATCCAGTCATCCCCCTAATGGATGGTTTTGGTTACCCAAGGTCAACTATGCTCTGATTTCTTTTTTCAGTACAGGGGATGGAACCCAGGGGTACCTAACCACCCTTTTTATTTTGTAACAGGGTCTTGCTAAGTTGTTCAGTCTGGCCTCAAATTTGCAATCCTCCTGCCTCAGCCTCCCAAGTTGCTAGAATTACAATTGTGTACCACCACGCCCCCCTTGAAAATAACAACATTGTTTTTATCTTAACTCTTTTGAGAGAGAGGGACTGACCATGTTCATGTGTCACATTTACTATCACATATTATTATGATCGGTCATTGTGTTTGTTCTTAGTTGTTAATCTCTTATTGTGCCTAACTTATAAATTAAATTTTACAGTAGGTATGGGGGAAAAGTCTATATAGGGCTTCACATTCTGCAGTTTCTAGCATGTGCTGGGAGACTTGAGGCATATCCTCTGCAGGTACAGAAGGACGACTAAAGAAAAATAAAATAAAATAGAAGGGACTACTGTAGAGCCCCATGTCAATTACAGCTCAGTAGTTCTCGGGGTGGGGGGCTGTCAGTTTGGAATTTCAACAAGTGCATTCTGCAATGCCCACGACCATATAGCCACACTATCTTATATCCAGACACCAAACCCCGAGGCTGCCCAGTGAGAGCTGCACGACATTCTATTTTTGTCCTTCTTCCTCCCCCCCGCACCTGAACTTAGGCTGTGCCCTTAAAATGTGGTTAGCTAAACATAGCACAGCCTTCATCTCCTGGGGAAAAGTCCAGCTGCTCTGTTCCCAAGCCAGAAAATGGTTGGTCAGAAACAAGCCAGGAGTAAGCACTGGGGAACACAGGGGACAAACAGAGGAACCAAAAGCAAGTCAAACCCCAGGCTCGTGATTGCCACTGATCACCGAGTCCTATTTAAATCTCTCGAAGTTTCAGAATGTTCCTTTTCTGTAACGTCTTATGGGATGGGGCGCTGTTTTTATTGCTGCTTTTCTTTTCAATTCTTGTCTGATTGCCAGAGTCAGGAGAAGTAACTTGTTTAAGACGATAGATCATGATTTTAAAAAGTGCTGGGCCAAGACTCAGAAAATCTGAGTACTCCTGCTAAACTGGCTGCGAATCCTTGAGAAAGTACATCCCATTTCTGGGCCTCAGTTGGCCAGCCTGTGAAATGGGAAGTACTTGAACAGAGTCCTCTCCAAGTCCCCTGTGATCTCTGGCAACCATAAATTAAACAAACAAACAGATCTGGGGAGATAGCCCTGTGGTAGCGTGCTCAGCTCGCATGCAGGAGGCCCCGGGTTCGGTTCCCAGCAAAGCAAAGATTATAATATAATATAATACAACATAATATAATATGATATCATATAAAACAAATACAGCAAAACAAATATAACAAAACCAACCAAGCAAAACAAAAATAGAAACACACACAGCTGCTCTAAACTGAATCATGCTCAGTTCAGAAACCCTGCCAGTGAGTCTGTGCACATATTTTTTCTGAGATTATATTCAGTGAATGCTCTGTGGGTCCCTCCATTGTGCGGGTAATTGGTGTAGGAGCTGGGAATGAAACGAGTCCTCCCTAAGTCCATTGCAGACAAAACAAAGAAAATAACCCGACTCAAGCTGGTTACAGTCAGTCGAGGGCAAAGGCACTGAATGAATCACATGAACAAGTCTAATACCAGACCAGAGGCCAGTGCCAGGGAAAGGGCAGATGCTCCAGGAGCTCATGGTCAGGAGGTCTTCCTGGAGGAGGTGACGGGCTGAGAATGAAAAGAGAATTGCAAATTCACGGCCAGGTGTGCCTCAGAACATAGGGCTGTCACTCGAAGCTGATTCTAAACAAATGGAAAATACCAAAGGAAAAGAGTTCAAAAGAGAAATAATCTTCATTTATAATCAGAAACTTGCTTCAATTGCTCACTATCTATAGACCCCTTTAGCCAAGAGAAATCTCTTCTGAGACCCTGAGTGAGTGCCTGAGACCAAAGACAGTGCCAAAGACTAGAATCCAACACTCTTTCCATCTCAAATAACCACTTACCTCGCACCGTGGCGGCAACTGTTTTTTGGATCGAGGTGTGACCACACAGCTTGCCTGAATTCCTTTTTCCCTTTTCACAATTTCATGGATATAAGATTTGCTCTTACTGTTGATCTGAGCAACCTCAGCGGACATTTTCCTTTTCTTTCCTCAGGTCAAGAACTTTCGCTTTTCACTTAACAAAAGCGCTTTGCAGCTTCTCTTTGGCATAGTCGAAGGGTCAACATCACTATGCTTAGGCTTTGGAGTCGTTATTACGTAAAATTATGGTCACTTGAACACAAGCACTGTGATACCACAACAGTCAATGGCTGGATAACCCAGATGGCCTCTAAGTGATTAGCGGGTGAGTAGCATATACACCATGGATACACCCGGCAGGATGACCAGGCCTGGGGTCAGGGGCAGAGGAGGATGGCGGGGGATTCCATCTTCCTACTCAAATCGCAGGCAATTTAAAACTCATAAGTTGTTGATTTCTAGAAATTTTCATTTCCTATTTTGACCATGAATATTGAACCATTAATGTTTTGACAGTGGAAAGGAAAACCATGGGTAAGCATAGACTGCTGTCCGACCAGGTGTGCGGCTGGGTTAGTAAGGTCCTAGAAACCCGAGGAGCTATCTTCGGGGGCCACCTTGTACCTCAGAACTAATAGTTTCATTTTCAAAAGTTTGTCAGTTGGTTATTAAACACAGCTATTATAAAAAATTAGAATGTATAGCCCTTCAATTTAGTAGATTGTGTTAACAAGGAAAGCCACACAAACTCAAGACCTATCACTTCCTAATGATGTTTGTTACGTGGATGCTCTTGAGACTCACATCAAATGCTGTATAGACTTGTGTGCTTTCACTACTGCTCAGCTTGCCCCAACTCCATGGTCAGTGGCGCCATGTTGGCAACTTGAGCTCAGCCATGGCTGGGTCTGTACACCCACCACAAAAGCATCCAACACTTCCCTTTTCCCTGCCTTGGAGAACCAGCCAGTGGGGAAAGGACCACTCACTCCAGGTGATCACTGGGTCATTAGGTCAAGTCCATGGACTGACTAGTCACAGCTCCATCTTTGAGGAGCACACAGTCACCTCCAGTCTCTGTGGAATATGGAGCTCAACCTCAGGGAGGACAGATGCAGGTTGAGAGCATGACCATTCTTCCAGGTGTTTGAGTGATGGCCATCTCACTCGGTTGGAGGTTGGAGCTGGCTTCCTTGGGCATTTTGCTGGCTTACAATGACCCAGCAGGGAAGCCCAATCAGTGGGTCGCTATTTCCTCTGTTCTGGAAAAATCTGTGCCAACAGGTGACATTAAAAGGGAAGACAATGGAAAGTCTGTAGGGCAGGAGAATAAAAGAACAGGTTGACTTCTTTTTAAATGTTAATCGACATAGTATCTGTGCTCATAGAGTACAGTGTTATAATCTGACATATGTATACAATATGTAGTGATCAAATCAGGATAATTATCATTTCTGTCTCCTCAACTATTATCATTTCTCTGTGTTGGAAACCTTCAAGCTCTTTCCTTAGTTATTTTGAAATGTATAATTAATTGTTGTAGACTATAGTGAGCCCAGTGTGCTATATAGAACATTAGATATAGAACATTAGAATTACTACCCTCCCAACTGTATTTGTCTGTGCGGGTATTTGATATTACTATTATTATTATTATTATTATTACTGCTATTAATATTATTATTATTTTTAGATACCCAATAGTGGCATTGCTAGATCAGGGGGTAGTTCCATTTCAAGTTCTTTGAGGAGCCTCCATATTCTTCCCTATAACAGTTACTAAGTCACATTCCCACCCACAATGTATGAGAGTCCCCCTCTCTCCCCATCTCTGCCAGTAATTTTATTTTCTGTCGTTTTGATAAGTGCTATTCCCACTGGGGTGAGATGATGTCTTGAGGTTTTGGTTTGCACTTTCCCCTGGTCACTAGTGATGTTGCAAACTTCTTCATATTCTCGTTTCTAGACCTTCTTTTGAGAACTGTTTATTCAGATCATTCACCCATTTTTAAATTGGGTTGATTAGATTTTTGCTGAGGAGTTGTTTGGGTTCCTTGTCTGTTCTGGATATCAGCCTCTTATCAGATAAGATTGTGCAAATATTTTCTCCCATTCTGTGGGTTGTCTTTTTGTTGCTGTTGTGTGTGTGTGTGTGTGTGTGAGAGAGAGAGAGAGAGAGAGAATGTGCTTGCACACAGTGCTGGGAATGGAGCCCAGGGCCTCATGCATGCTGAACAAGAGTTCTGCCACATCCCCTCCCCTGTGGACTGTCTCTTAACTCTATTGATGATTTCTTGGCTGTGCAGAAGTTTCTTAGTTTAATATAATTCCATTTACCTAGTTTTGCTTTTGTTGCCTATGGTTTTAGGGCTCTATCCAAAAAATTTACTGGTCATACCAATGTCATGAAGTATCTCCCCTAAGTTTTCTTCTAATAGTTCCATCATCTGGGGTCTTACATTTAGGTTCCTGACCCATTGTGAGTGTGTGTGTGTGGCGGGGGGGGTATGAGAGGTGGAATCTGGGAAGGTGCAGTTTCATTGCTCTGCGTGAGCCTCTCCTGTTTCCCCACCACCCTTTACTGAAGGGATCGCTCTTTCTGCAATGTGTTCTTGGTGACTTTGTTGAAGATCAGTTGCTGCAGAGACACGGGCTCATCTCTGGGTCCTGTGTTATGTCCCCTGGCCTGTGTGTTTGATTTCTGCAGGGCACTGTCACGCAGCTTGACATCTCTGAACTCGCTGACAGAGCTGCCCCCAGCTCTGGGCCAGCACCCTGCTGTTTTAATAACTGCAGTTTTAGAATTTGTTTTAAAATACAGCCATGCTAGTCTTCTTCATTTTCTTTTATTTCACAATTTTCTGGTTTACTTTATAAGATTGTTTTTCCATATAAATTTTATATCCTTATTCAAGTGACTTAAAAAAAAATAAAAACCTCTATGAAAGCTGATACCCTCCCTCTTTGAAGGGCCTTCTTACCCACTTTCTCTTTTGTTCCACGTTCTATGGCTTGCAACACCAGAGCCCCTTTACAGGGGGAAGGCCTGAGACTCAGAGAGGCAGACCTCGGCCCCTACTCACCAGCCAGCAGGAACTCCTAACTCGCACCCAAGTTCTCTGACTCCCAGTCCTGGGCAATTTCCATCATCCCCAAGGAATACACACTAACAAGAACTTAGTTTATGGAGGGGAGAAGGAAAATTCTGTCATCCTCATGGAGGGCCTGAATCAACCCACCTGAAGTTGTATGGAATCCAGGTACACATGGAGCTCACCACCTGCTAGGTGAGGCCACCTCTCCACCTGAAGAATACAATTCTGACCTTCCTCAAGTGAGTCCCCACCAATGACCAAGGAACAGTTTGCAACTTCAGGTGCTACGGAGGTTCTTGTTAATAGTAGGTATTAGGCACACACATTTTGAGCTGCTTACTTACAAATGGAGAAAAAAATGCTGAGACTTTGATCTCATCTTTTAAATCTGACTGTTACCAATAGATAGAATTTCAGCTTAAGTAAACTAATGATTTTTACTATGCAAATTATAGTTGTTCCTTAGCAACAGAACAAATAAATGTTTCCCCTCTGGTTCTGTGTATGTTAGTTTAGAGAAGGCACACAATAAGTTAATTAGAGAGTGGTTGGGGATGATTTGTAAATGTCAAATTAACATGCCACTTGCTTTTTTAGCACTCAAAGACTTTAAAATAAATGGGAGCTCTTTCTACTGTAGTTGATTTATTTGTTGTCTCCAGAACATTTTCCCAACCAATACTCAGAATAAAGTGATGTGTGATACTGGTGTTTGCAACTTCTCATGACAGATTGCTCAGTTTGGAGAAACACAGATATAAAGATCTAACCTGAAAATGAAGGGTGTTGGGGCATTACTAGGATCCCAGAGTATTAAAGGGAGGATGCATAACCCTTTCATTTTACTGGTGAGAGGTCTTGGGCTCAGAGGAAGCAAAGGACTTACCCAGGAGCTCAGTGTCAATACTCGGTTGAGCTTCAACTAAAATCCTAGACTCCTGTCTCAGTTAGCATGGGCTGCTATAACAAAATATCATAGTGTGGGTGGACTAAAAACAGAAATCTATTTTCTCATAGTTCTGGAGACTGGAAGTCCACGATCAAGTTTGTCAGCATGGTCGGTTTCTGGTGAGGGCTCTCTTCTTGGCTTATAGACATTCACCCTTTGTTTTCCTCAGCAGAAAAAATGGAGGGAGGGAGCCCTTCTTACAAGGGCACAAGTGCCATCACGAGGACACCACCCTGGTGACCTCGTCTAACCCTAATTCCTCCCAAAGTTCCCATCTGCAAAGCACCACCCCCTTAGGTAGATTAGGGCTTCAGAGCATGAGCCTGGAGACCCAAGACTCAATCCACAGAGCTCCTCCCCTGTCTGCCTTTCCTCCTGTTCCAAGGTCTGTCCTTGTTGTCCTTAAATAACCAACTCTTTATTCTTACTTTTATTTTCTACTGACCATGAACTTGATTTCTTCCAGGTTACCCTGTTCTCTTCCTCCCACCATGGCTAAGCTGAACTGCATGCGACTGACTCCAAGAGAGAAGGCAGTTATGGGTGGGGGGAAATTCAATAATAATGGGATAAATTCTGAGATGAATAAGGAAAGAGGGATTTGGGGGGAGACAATATCAATTGATTCATTAAAATAACTTGCCCTGACCTTACCCTGGCTAGCTGGCTCCTAAAGACTAGGGACAAAAATATAGCCATTCTTCCATCAATGACCACAGAATACAGATGCTTCTAGACCCATGTTGGGGTTATGTCCCCAGAAACCCATTTAGGTTGAAAATATTGTAAGTCAAAAATGCATTCAATACACCTGACCTTCCATACCTCCTAGCTCGGCCACACACTGAGCCACAGTGTGGGTGGCTTCCCTTCCTGACTGGTGGCTCGCTGTGCTACTCAGCACCACAAGGGAGTATCTTACACCATATTGATGGTCCAGAGAAAGGCCAAAATTCAAAATATGTGTGGTTTCTATTGAATGCATGTCATTTCCACATCATTATAACATTAAAAACTCTTAAGTCCAGCCCCTGTAAATCAGAGCCACATGCACACACCATCAATGGGCTGTCCTGTCCACACCCAGGGAGAGGGAGTCATGAAATGTGTCCCTGGAGCACTCAGAGAGCTCTGGAGATAGGGGCTCCAGATGTGTGTGTTGACATCAGACTCAACAAAGTTGTCTGGGTCAAAGGGATAAAGAATGTCCTCGACAGATCAGATGAGAGAAACCAAAGACACCCCATGCTAGTTACCCACGTACCTGTTACCACTTTGAAAACTCTACAACCAGCCAATGTGGGTGAGAACTCACAAGTGAGTGTCAAACTGAGTTATAAAACTGAAAAAATAAAATAAAATACAAACTAGTCTCATTGTTTCATTGACATAGGTTTATGCCTACTTAAATGAACACCTTATTTTGGTTACTTGAAAATGTAAAGAGGGTCTTTATATTTTCTTCCACCCAGCAGATGAGGAAGAAAAGCAGACAGTGATACAGATTTGGTATTCAGAGACAAAATCAAATTTTCAGCAAGAATTATATGTAACTGCAAGTAACAGACAATCCCAAATAATAGTGACTAAAGCATGTGGACATTTATCATTAACTTGAGAGTAAGTTGGAGATAGACTTACTAGACTTATTTGGTATCAGTTCAGAATATAAATGATGACTAGGCTTACCCTCATTGTTATAGTTCAGATAAGAGGTGTCCCCAAAAAGCTCACGTGTGAGACAATGCAAGAATGTTCAGAGGTGAAATTGTTAGATTACGAGAGTTGCAACATAATCAATGGATTAATTCACTGATGGATGAACTGGGTGGTAACCATAGGCAGGCAGGGTGTGGCTGGAGGAAGTAGGTCACTGGGGGCGTGCATTTGGGGTTCACTTTTTGTCACTGGTGATTGGAGCTCTCTCTCTCTCTCCCTCCCTCTCTCCTTCTTGGTTGCCATGTCCAGAGCTGCTCTCCTCTGCCTTGTCCTCCTGCCATGAAGTTCTACCTCACCTCAAGTCCAGAGTGAACATGGACGGAACCTCTGAAACTTGTGAGCCCAACTAAACTTTTCCTCTTCTAAGTTGCTCTTTTCAGGTCTTTTGAACACAGAGATGCAAAGCTGACTAAAACACGTGTGGTCCCTCTGGGTGCCACTACCTGAGTTCAGGACATCACAGGTCCAGAGGCAGGAAACACAGGAGGGCAGAGGGGAGATGTCTCCCTAGGCATCTCTTCCCTTTTATCAGGAAAGAAAAAAAAAATCTTCCCCAGAGACCCACAGGTGGATTTTGTTACATCTCACTGGCTACAACAATGCCAACCTACTCAGTTGAAGGGGAGGCTTAGAAAGCCTCCAGCCTGGAAGCCGGGGAGAATGGAGGAGGCTGGACCAGCAGAGAGCAGCCATACTGGTTCTGGAGCTCCAGGCCCTGCCCGGTCCTGAGCTCTCACCTTCCAGCACCTGTACACCATGTTCCAAGGCGAGGGCTGAGGGTGGGCTCTTAGTGCTGGGGGTCATACTGCCCAGCAGCCCCAAGTCAAAGGCCAGCTGGCCATGGAGGTGACATGCCCAGCCCTGGAGGAGGCAACTCCAAGGCTCCATTCGTACTGCTCCCCAGTAGTTTGCAGTGGTACTGAGCCCCAGTGGCCCATGGAGTTAACTCGTCCACCTGACTCTGCGTCCTTCCTCTCTCTCTCTTGCTTCTCCACCCCACACTAGCATTTCCTGGGATCATCTAAATAAACCACCTGCAATCAAGTCCTGTCTTGAGTTAGTTCCCGGAAGATCCAGCTAAGGGATCGGCTATGCTAACCTCTTCAACTTCAGTTTCAAACTCTGGAAAGGAAATGAAAATCCCATCAGGGAGACCAGTTGTGAGGGTCAACCACAGAAACTTTGTGGCAGCAACCTGCCTAGTGCCCACTGAAGGACACAGGGATCATGAGGGCTGGAAACCAGTGTGCTTTCCCCCCAAGCCATCCGTTTAGACCTCACTGATGTCATTTCATACATACTTGCCAAGGACTGAGTCCTTGGCTGGAGACTCCTTCCTCTGACAGGTAAAGGAAGTGTAATTGCTAAGTGGTCCTCTCCCTCCATCTCGGCTAAGAGCCTCGCTTTTATGGCTGTTACTGCACTAGGAATCCAATTAGCTATTATTCTTTAAGGATGGGGGTGGTGACGGAAGGGTCTGCCCAGCCACACTCCAGTTTCACACTCTGTGTACTGACAAAGATAAAGGGTTAGTTCTCTCTCGGCGGTACTCAACTGCACATCTCTTGGGGCTGAACGCCTCAAAATGTTCCCCCTGGTTTCATTTTCTCCATGGAGGAAGGAAGGGTACCTCAGTGTGCTAATGCAATCACCTTAATGAGGCCAGGCTTGTAAAGCTAAGAAGCAAAGCCGTCCGCATCCATGCAATGCAAACCCTCATCGAATTGAACCTTCTCAGTTGTTCTAATGTTTTCCTTGACCTCCCAGCTGGGAAATCATGGTCCCTCTTCTACTAACTGCCATCACCTCCTTGGTGCTTTTCTTCTGGCCTCCTGAAGTCGGTCTGGGCCATACTTGGGCTGGCTGGCTGGGTTCTGCCTTCTTCTGATACTAGCACCTACCTGTGCTGGATATTTCCCATCTGCCCCTCTAGGTCCACTCTCTGCCATTCTTTGTTCCATTCTGTGACTTTGGAGACTGACCTCAACACGCTGCATCACCAGGAAGGGCACTCTGGACCTCTGGATTTCTGGACCTCTGACCTCTGGATTTCTATAGGAAAGTATGAGATGGGGCTTGGAGGATGTAAGGGATAGGCACACTTAGGTCCCTGGCACCCTTCCTTGCTGAATTTCTGTGTGGCAGGGACCTCCTCTTCTAGACTGCCCCAGGCAGACCTGCCCACATCTCTCAAATTCGAGTAATAACTCCCACTCCAACATCCTCAGATTTAAGGATGGCAAACTTCCATTGCTCCCATTCTCTGGGTGCTCCCCATTCCTATTGGCTCCCTAAGACTGCACTACTGTAAATAGAGCACTTTCCATGATGACTAAGGTAGCACCCCAATTTCCATTAGGGACGTTACCCTCTCCCCATTTGACAGAACTAGCAGGACTTTTCATTAAAGGGCCCTGCTTCTCTTTAGCCAGGATTAGGACCACGTGGAGCAGCACAGAGCTCAGGAAGGTCCAGGAGAATGGATGCTTTGTCCTGGAACTCTAACCCAAGGCAGAGCCTCCACAAGTTCAAGTCCAGCTGATGCTCCTTTCTCCAGCTGCTTAACCAGAGAGGCAGCTGTTATTTTTCAGACTTCCAGAGCTTCTCAGGTGAGTGGCTTCCTAGTCTTACAGCCCTTCCCTCCAATCTCCCAGTCTTCCGGAACCCTCCAGTCAAATCCTTTGTGCTCCACTGAGCTGGTGTAGGTTTCTGTTGCTTACCACCAGAGACCCTTCATCGATGCATCTCCCACGAGACTCCCCAGGAAATGCCTTCCTGCAGCACCCATATGGCCTTGCCTGGAGGCATTTCCTTGTACCTTGGGGAAGGGAGGGACTGATCCTTTGGCTTGCCTGCACTCGCCACTGGGTGCACTTTGATAGCCCCGTCCCCACCCTTCACAGGTGCACACCTGTTCTTTGATAGTAATTTTTCCTGGTATTTTCCAGGTGACCCTCCTTTGGGGGATTGTTACACTTTGCCTGTGCTTCCTACTTGGGCGTGTTCAGAATCCTAGATCTGAGCTCTACCAAAAATTGCCAAACACCTTAAGGAGGCAGACTGTACCCTACGGTACTCGAAGCCTTAGCTCCTAAATATAAAGCTGGTCAAGGAAATGCTGTTATCATGACATGAGCTGAATGCAGACTCCAACGCTGTGGAATATGTAAGGCTGTGGCCGGCTTTTAGAGTGGTATTTTTTAAACATCAAGAGATGCTTTATCTGGTGGCAGCAACTCTCTGATAAGCATCCCAGTGATAGGGGAGACCCCACAAGTAGAAAGGACCAGAGGTCCTATACACAGAGCAACTTGAGACAACAGGGAGAAAATAGGTCCCAATTGTCACTGTTGCAGCTTCACCCATGACCAACCAAGAAAGGATCTATCTTCTTTGGGGATCCCCAAATTGTTGGAGCAACACACATCCCTTCTTCCAACTGTAAGAACTGACCCTTACCTGGAGGGCTGAGAAGCAGTAGCTCTTATCTGTCCCTCTTTCCCTGTTTGCCTCTGTGTTGGTTCTTGAAAGAGTTGACTTTGGTTTTACCAGTAATTGGTGGTGTGCATGTGAGGACAAAGAGCCTGCTTCTACTACCGCCTCTGGAATCGGCTGGTGCATGTTTAGTTAGACTGACCCACAACCACTTTGGGAGCCCCCTTCGTTCTCTTTCTGTTCCTTCCTTAGGCCACCAAGGTCATAAGTAAAAGAGGGCTAGGCCAGAAATAAAGTTGAGGGATCAATTCATCCATCCCCTCAGTTGTGGGTTAAATTATATCTCCTGAGTTGAAATAAAGATAGACCTAAATTCTAATCCTTGGTGCCTGTGAATTTGACTTGACTTGGAAATAAGATCTTTGCAGATGTAATTAAGGGTCTTGAGATTAGATCATCCTGCATTGAGGGTCCTAAATCCAGAGAATGGTATCCTTATAAAGACACAAAAGGAGGAAAAGAAGGAAGAAGAGGAGTGGGAAGAGTCATGTGAAGAGAGAGTCAGGAATTGGGGTGATGCTGACACATGCCAAGCAAAACCAGGAGCCACCAGAAGCTGGAAGAGGTGAGGAAGGATCTTCCCTGAAGGTCTTTGGGAACCCAGCCATGCCAACACTTGATTTTAGACTTCCAGTCTTTCTGACCCCCAAGTTTGCAATAATTTGTTGCATAGTCCTAGGGAACTAATACACCTCCCATTAACTAAGGCTCAAAGAGGGAAGCACTTGGCTAAATTCTCTTAGGGGTTAGAGGTGATAGATGAGGGATTAGAAGCCAATTTTATATATATTTTTTTCTATACTGACCTCTTCTGGAAAGACTTTCTCTATCAGAAAGAGCAGTGAGCATCCAATGCTTAGCACATCTCCCACCCCTGCCCCAGAGTCCAGAACAGGAGGGCCCCTGGGTCAGTCCATTAGCTGGTCTGTCATACCAGCTCCTCCTGGGCACCTTCTATGGCAGTCATGGTGCCAGGTGAGGATGGGGACACAGGGACAGACCTGCTAAGCATCCCACACTCAAGTGGCTTATTGTCTGCTGGAGCAGGGAAGAGGGAAGAGTGTATGTGAATTCAAGAAGGATCATTCACACTTAACTCATCCAGATGCACCCCTGTGAGTTTGTGGGTTATGAGGAGAGGGGGAGATGGGACCCAGGGCTGATGAGATTCTGTCCACGGTTCCACCTGGAGCACATGTTCTCTGGATTCAGGGGTGAAGGGAGGTATGCATGTGCCCTCTTTTCAACTGGTGGTGTTCTGCATGTCTCTTACAGCTTCATCAATCTGCTTGAGCAACATCCTGTAGTTTCAGGATAGATATTCTTTTTTTACATCTTAGCCCTTAAATGCAAAATGACTGTATCATCATCTGATACGAAACCAAAGAAATAGCAATCTATTTTAACTAGAAGAAGACCTGACTTTATTAGAATGTATTCAACACATTATTCTTAAGGCAGGGGCTGGTTTCATGAGAGATTTTCAAGTTTAAGTTGACCTGAATACTATCTTTATGTCCCCAAGTCCTGGTGAAGATATATGTCATGACATAAATCCATACTAGCATTGATTTAAGTTACCCATAGTTAATTAGCTGTTTATCCATCTTTAGAGTTCTGGCATGGTGTCTTAGTCTGTTTTCTGTTGGTATAACTGAATACCACAGACTGGGTAACTTAAATAGAATAGAAGTTTAGTTAGTTCATGATTTTGAAGGCTGGGATTTCAAGAGTATTGCACCAGCGTCTGGTGAGGGCCTCTGTGCTTCATCATAACATGGTGGAAGACATCACCCGGTGAGACAGTAAGTTTGCCACTCCCTCAATAACATGTTAATCCATGAATCCATGAATGGACTAACCCATTCATAAGGCAAAGCCCTCATCACCCAGTCACCTCCCAGAGGTCCACCTCCAAATATCAACAGATGAACCCGAGGATTAAGTTTCCAACACATGAAATCTGGGGATTCATTATAGCTATAGTGTGTGGGGAACACATCCCTTACTTTCCTCCTTGGGTCACCTCTGCTTGCAACTCTCTGTCCTCTTTCCCACCCCAGCAGGAGCTCATTAAGGAGAGACTCCATGCCTAGTTCATCTTTGTTTTGCCCAGGGTGCCTGGTCAGTATGAGCATCCAGGGGGTGATTAATTACTATCTGTACAAAGAGCAAATGCTTCTCCTTAAATCCATGTTTCTGCATCTGACTCAGACTAAGCCTGTTTCTGAAGAATGTGACATTATTAAAATAAAAACAGTGAAAAGATCACTCACAGGCTGGGAGAAAATACCTACAAATATTTACAACATGCAAAATAAACAAAGGATTCATAAGGAGACTATAAAAAGAGATTTTAAAAATCAGCAAAAGTGGCATATGGTAGAAAATTGGCAAAGAATATGGACAGATTAAGTCATAAAGGAGGAAGAGATATTCAACTTCACTTGTAACAAGGAAGCTGGAATCAAAATGGCTGTGAGATTCCATTGCTCACCGTTCGCTGGCCCCGACTTTTAAATTCCAGGTCACATGGAGGACAGGTAGAATGTGGGATCTGGGTGATTCCATGTTTTCCATGTTGGAGGGGACGCAGCTAAATATGACACTTTAGGGGAGAATTTAACTTATTAAAAATTTTAAATCACATTCCCATGACCCAGCTATTCTACTTTTTAAATCCACTCCAAATAGATACATTGACCTGTATGTCCAAGGAGGCATAAACCAAGATGTCCAGTTCAGCAAAGTTGGTAAAAGTTAAATGGGGGAGGGGTTAGAAACAAGTATAGAAATTCCCATCAATCAAGGGGCTAAATGTACTATGAGAAATGCATCCTTTGGGTCACTGGGCAGCAATTAGCAGGAATGAGTTTGCATTTCTACTTAGGAACAAACATCTTTTTCCTGGGCAGTTGATCCCACTTACGGAAGAAACACAAAAGTGAATCTCTCTCTACCTATTTGTAGGGGCTTGTCCATTCTTATGTGATGCAAAGGAAAGGGTTGGAAGGCAGGACATCAAACTGACAGGAGTGCCAAAGAAGAAACCAGAATTTGTTGCTGCTGTTGTTGAAGGAGAAGGGGAGTCAAAAAGACCATGGCAGGACCGGGCACCGTGGTGCATGCCTGTAATCCCACCAACTTGGAGGCTGAGGCAGGAGGATTGCAAGCTCAAAACCAGCCTCAGACACTTAGCCAGGCCTGAGACCCTGACTCAAAATTAAAAAAATAAATAAATAAACAGGGCTGGGGATGCGGCTCAGTGGTTAAGTGGCCCTGGGTTTAATCCATGGTATAAAAACAAACAAACAAATCTGTGGCAGAGTGTCCTACTGTGACTCATACCTGTCCCCTCTTCTTTCTGGCAACCCAACCAGACAGTATTTTTAGCTTCCTGTGAAGTGTAGCCATGTGACTGAATTCTGGTCAATGGAAATTGGGCAAAGGACGTGTGCCAATTCCAGGCCTGGTGCATTTAACCTTGCACATGGAGTCTCAGTGCCCCTGTGGGACCTGGGAAGCTATGCACTGAGGATGGTGAGATCACAGATGGAAGGAGCTGGGTTCTTGGCCCTCTGCCTGGGAGAGCGCTGCCCGTGAAGAGGAAGTGCCAGATTGGACCCTCCAAGAGCAAGAAAGAGACTTCTACTGTGTTAACTCTACGGTGTTGCGTGTGCTCGGAGCTGGCTTTACTCAACACTGGGATTTCAGAGTTAATTGAAGTATTTTTACTTTTTAAATGAGAAAAAGGCTGTATCACTCGAACAGTTAAAGATAAATTTTCAAAGACAGAGTGAGCCCCAATCCCACCTCAGGAGTGTTTGGAATTCTGTGTGAGTGACAGGGAACACTTTTCTGGATCTCTGAAGCTCTTGGTGAGTCCTGCTACGTAACACCCAGAGAAATTCACTCTTCCATACCAGCAGAATAGAGTCCTGAGATCTGAATCGCAGTGGTAACTCCTGATGCCACCCAGGTAGAATCTTGTGTCAATCACTCACCTGTAGAGGAGGGAAACTGTTAGGGTGTTAGGGCCTGTTCTCCAGGAAGCAGATGCAGAGCTTTCCATGTCTGAGGGACAGCGTTCGAGACCTGTGAGTGGTGAAGGAGAACTGGGCTGAGGGCGTAGTTGAATTTGGATGCAGTGAAACAGAGTTCAGCCGATTCCACAGAAAGCTGGATGGACATTGAGGGTTGTCCCACATTGGAGGTAGGTGGCCTAAGTCCGCTGGCTGGGGAGAGAACCAACCCAGACCCTGAATCTGAAAGAACTTTGTCAACTACAAGGAACCTCTCCCTAGGAGATGATTGAAATGTGTACCATTTGCCAAAAACAAATACACATATTTGTACTCCATAAATATACACAATTATCATTTGTCCAATTAAGTAAATTCTTTTTCAAAAACGCCTTTCTAATAGCTTATGTTTAAAAAAATTAAAATTCTTATATAAGTGGAAAAATTCTGCTGTGAACCTTCCTCTATAAGATTTCTCACCTACCTTTGTCTCTCTCCTTGACCCTCACCATTTGGTTCATCTCTGTCACTAGATTTAATTTCCTAATATTTATATCAGTGTTACAAGGCATTTTGTTCGATAATTTTCCATTCTTGTAGAGTCTGCATAAGGCTTTCATATCAATTAAAAAATCCAAATAAATGAAGGTCAATTGGATTTTACTGCTCTCTACTCTCTGAAGGGGTGTGGGTACCAGAATCCTAGAGGAAACGAAATCCTAATCCTCCAAGTCAGGGAGGTTCCTAGGCAGAGTTGGGTCCAGATCAGTCTGATGTGGCTCTTTCTCTGTGCCTTTCCACTTAGCAATGATGAATGGAGGGATCACACTAACTGTTAGTGTCCCTCCAGCGGTCTGAAATTAACAGAGACCAGGCCTGGGTCAGAAAGGTGGAGAGCCAGGGTCACTCCAGGGTGAGATGGAGGGAAATGGGCTCTGGGTGATCATCCATGCTGTGACCACCATCTGTTTGATTATATTAAACCCTAGGAGTAAAACCACTGCTGTTTGAATTGAAAGCTGAGACCTCGGTGCAACTTTGGACCTGGGAATACTTTAGCCAACAAGCCCCAGGTACTAACAAAACGATGCCGGAGGATGTCATCTGAAGTGGTACGCAGACTTGCAGTGTTCTAGAGATGTCAAATGTGACCCAGGGGTTTCTATTTCCTGTTCATGGCACTTGGCAACCTGCAGTGGGGGTTACTTTGGGGCAGCGGGGAGATAAGCAACTTCTTATTGATTCCAGAGGCAACTCTCCAAAAATGGAGCAGTGCTTTTCAAGGGATAGGAGCTGATATGTTCCTTTAGGATGTGGAAAGAAAATACTAGGATTTCTTATTTTCTTGCTTTGTGAAATGAATATTTGATATATATTTATTTTGTATATG
>JAJEJO010001499.1:172197-234218 GCA_020662805.1 Glaucomys volans | reverse complement strand
GTGCTCTGCATCACCCAGAGCTCCACGGTCTCGGGGCAGGAACACGAACCCAGCTTGTTCTGATTCCTGGGCCCGTGTGCTGACTCATGCCTCCATGCTTCAGGTCATGGAAGGACCTCGTGGCCAGTCAGTAAGAGGAGGGTGGACACAAATTGTGGGATGCCTAAAACATTTCCTTATGTTCCAAAAACATATATTTAAATATGCAAAAGTGAATCATTTTAAAGAAAAATATGAAGTAAAAATAGCACAAGTTTGCATATGGCCTAAATCCGGAAGGTGGAATGAGAGCCGGCAGAGGCTGTGGGCTCTGAAACGCACCTCGCAGGCCCTGGTAAATGCGCTGGTGGGGACGTTTTCGGAGCAGTGGGGATAATGAGGGATGTTCCAAGGTATTGAAGAGACTCCCACTGTCGGGCCCAGGGAGAGTCCCCATGCACAGCAGCTCTTCTGACCTTGCATGCTTCTCAATGTCAACAGCTGTTGTCCCCAGCACTCCCGCTCGGTACTTAGAGATTCTCTTTATGCACTTAGAAGGCGTCATTAGTAGCAAGTGGCTATTAAAGCAGCCTCGCTGTTCGGAATGATTTTCTGGAGCAAATGCAGAGGAAACGCGTGGAGGGCTAAAGTCATTAGCTGCGACCACAGAAGGACTGACCGTGGACAACGGTGCCATTAATCTTGGAGGGGAAGAGTGACCGAGTCATAAAACCTGCTCCGTGAGGTTTCTTCCTAAATGGACACCGGAGTGAATGACCCCATGTCTTTACTCTAGATAAGAGGAACTCCTGTGAGCGGTGACATGGACTTGGTGTCATGAGTGGTGGGGCACAGCCGTGGTTCCAGGCCTGGGGCAGGAGCAGCTGGGTACGCGAGCTGAGAGTCGTTCTGGCTGAGAATGTTCTAGGATGCGTCCTGTGGGTCTGCACAATACTGAAACTTCACATGCTAACCGTCGGATCCTCACACCGTTCCTGTGAGGCGGGTTGCTATGGTCATGCCTATAATAGAGGCGTGGAAACTGGGGCACAGAGAGGTCTGTCACTTGCCTGAGGTTACACAGCTAGTAAGTAAGTGACAGAGCTGGGATTCAAACCCAGGTAGCCGGGTTTCAAAGGTTGTGCTCTCACCACTTGGCTACTCAGTGTGACCTTAGAGAAAGAGAGAGAGGAGAGAGAGAGAGGGACAGAGACAGACAGACAGACAAAGAGACAGAGACAGAGCTATGCTGGCAACCAAACCCAGTGTAGGGGGCAAGTGCTCTACCCCTGGGCTACACCCCCAGCTTCTTAGGACTTCCTTTCAGCATGGGCTTTGGGTCACAGAGACCTGAATTTGTACCTCAATTCTGTTACTTTCTGGTTGTTGGATCTCAGACCAGGAACTTCATTTCTTAAAGACTCCTTCCTCGTTTACAGAGTGGAGAGCTGTTCTGAAGTTCCATGAAGTGTCAGGTACTTAGTGCTTGAATACACATAACACCCTTTTCTTGCACACTAAAGGGACAGACACTGCGTTTGCCAGGCCAGGACGCAGATGGGGGAATGTGGATATGGCAGGACTCCTGCTTCAACCAGACTCTCTGTGGCTGTGTCACCCAGACCAGTGGTCAGAGTCAAGGCCCTCTTCCTGTGGCCTGCTTCCTGACACCCTCTTCCATTTGAAGTTCTGTGTTAGAGTCTACTATGGATAGAATAAAGCATCCCCTTAAAATTCATCTAGTGACGTCCTCATCCCCAATGTGTGACTGTATTTGGAGACAGGGCCTAATCCTTGAGGAAATGATAAAGGTTGCATGAGGTCATAAGCATGGGACCCGATCTGATAGGACTGGGTCCTTATCAGAAAAGCAAGGGGCACCAGAGTGCATCCTCTTTCTCTCTCTTTCTCTCTCTCTCCCCGTCCCATGTGAGCCTATAATGAGATGGTGGTCAGAGATGACAAACCAGGATGAGACCCTCACCAGGAACTGAATCAGTTGACACCTTGATCTTAGATTTCTCAGGCTCAAGCACTGTGAGAAAATAATTTTCTGTTGTTAAAGTCACCCAAATTGTGGTAGTGCTGTGACAGCCCACACTGTTTGTCAGTCTCATAAAGCCACGCTGGATGCAGAAGTGAAGTCTGAAAGTGTGACAAAACTGACCTTCACTTGCCACCCTCTTTGGTAAAAATGGCTACAAATTATTGGCTGCTCTTCTCATGAAGCAGTAGAGTCGAATCCCCCTCCTCAGTCCCCCTCCTCTTGAATGGAGATGTGATGATTGCTTGCCAGTAGAACATGGTGGAAAGCATGCTCTGGGACAGGTGATCAGAGGCCTTGCAGCTTCCACCCAGGCCCTTGGATCTCGTGCTCCCCACACACACTTGGCTGCCATGATGGAAGGAACCGCAAGCATCCCACAAGCACCCTACAAGGAGTGGAACCAGCATCCTCCTGGGAATGGATCCTCCATTCCAGTCTTCTAAGAATAGGACATGGGGTAGAAACACGCCTTTTCTACTGAGCCCTATCCAAATTGCAGATTCATGAGAAAAATTAATGGCTGTGGGTTTTTCTAGTCATTACCTTGGAATGTGATTTCTCTGCATAATATGTAACTGAAACATCAAGAAACACTTCCAAAAGACATGCACCCCAGCTCAACCTCTGCATTTCCCTAGGGGTGACTCGGTGCCCAGAATCTCATGTGGAGGAATCACCCCACCACAATTCCACTCTAGGTGCAAAAATTTGGGATGTGGACTGAGGCAGGGCCAATGGAAGTCTGTCCTGGCTAGAAACTGACCTGGAATCCAGGATTACATTGGTCTTTGAGCTCTTTCATAAACCATGTGGTAAAATGTAAATCTGAGAGCCCATTTTGCCATGGGGAAAAACATACAGTGTATAGGGTCAGGGAGAAGCCACAGGCTTCTAGTCATCCGTCAGGCAACTCCCTACCCTCACACACACACATCCATATCTAGAATACACAGGTTCTGGAAGAAGAAACAGACTGGTTGTGGTTCACGGGTTCTCACCTTGACTGCAAGCTGCAATCAGCTGGGAGCTTTGAAAATCCTGCTGGACCACACCTCTAGGGACTGATTTAACTGGTTGGGGTAAAAAATTTAAAAAAAAAAAAAAAAAAAAACCTCCCTGGATAATTTTATGCACCACCCAGGTCAAGAGCTATGGCTCTAGGCACATCATGGTTATTACTGTTAGCATCATTATTCTGAATCCGGTTTTCTAAGACTTTAAATAAAGCCCAGTGAGAATTTGGAGACAGTCCAAATGAGGGAAGTCCTGTGAAAGAAGACAAGGTCCCTGGTGATCCCATTAAAATAATAATGCTTGTTTTAGTCTACTTTCTTTGCTATAACACAATACCCAAGACTGGATAGTTTATAAAGAATAGAAGTTTATTTGGCTCACAGCACTGGAGGCTGTGAAGTCCAAGAACACAGCCCTGGCACCTGCCCGGCATCTGGCGAGGGCCTTCTTGCTGCATCATAACATGGCTGCAGGCACCGTGCAGCCAGGCGGAGCAAGTGAGCTGCTGCAAATCTCTTCCACTTCTTATAAAGCTACGAATGCCACCATGGAGGCCCCGCCCCCATGACTTCATCTAATTCTAATTATTTCTCAAAGACCTCCAAACACCACAAAGAAATTTGGGGGTTCAGTTTTCAACCCGTGAATATTGGCAGGACACTCTCACACTACAGCATGAATACAGGTTCATTCCCCAAAGTCTAGAATAGGTTACGGCTGGCAATGGGGGCGGGTCACGGCATGGAACAGTCCTGAATTCTCATAATAACTCGAGGTGTTCCCTTTCCAAATGTCTTTCCATACTCAGATCACACCAAGGAGAAGTCTCGGGTGCTAGGTTGCCAGTACAACCAAGTCTTGCCACCAGCTAAAATTCAAGTCCAGGCAAAAAAAAAACTGTGGAACTTATGAAAGAGTCACCCCCCAACCTGCCAGGAGGAAGTTGAATCTCAGAGACTTTTGGTAACTTGACCAAGAACTCAGGTCACTGCCCCCAACTCCTTCAACTTAACATTTATTTTTAATTTTCAATTGAAGCAGAGTAATTGTTCCCCCCTCAGTAATTTTTTCTATTTCATTTGTTTTAATTAGTTACACATGACAGTAGAATGCATTTTGACATATCACACATAAATGGAGTATAATTTCTCATTCGTCTGGTTGTGCATGATGTGGAGTTACACAGGTCATGTGATCATATAAGCACATAGGGTGATGATGTCCAGCTCATTCTACTATCCTTCCTACCCCCATATATCCTCCCCACTTTACTCCCCTCTGTCTAATCCAAAGTACCTCTATTCTTCCCTAGCCCCACCCCTCTTATTGTGAATTAGCATCCACATATCAGAGAAAACATTCGGCCTTTGGTTCTTTGGGAATGGTTCATTTTGCTTAGCATGATATTCTCCAGCTCCATCCATTTACCAACAAATGCCATAATTTCATTCTTCTTTAAGGCTGAGTGATATTCCATTGTGTATATGTACCAATTTTCTTGATCCATTCATTTGTTGAAGGGCATCTAGGTTGGTCCCATAGTTGGTCCCCAGCATAATTGTATGGGGTGTATCTACTGGGTAGAGTGTGACATTTTAATACATGTACACAATGTGCAATGATCACATCTGGGTTTTTGCATATCCATCACCTCAAACATTTATTATTTCTTTGTGTTGGGAACTTTCAAAATCCTCTCTGCGCTACTTTGAAATGTACAATCATTGACAACCATAGTATTCTACCATACTATAGAATAGGAGAAGTTATTCCTCCTGGCCAACTGCACACCTTCCCATTAACCATCCGCTCTTCACCTTCCTCCCCAACATCCTTTCCAGGTTCTTGTAACCAATATTCTACTCTCTACTCCCATGAGATCAACTTTTTAACTTCCAGATAAAAGGGAGACTGTGAAGCATCTGTCTTCCTCTGCCTGTAAAACTTAATTTTTAGTGAAAAAAAAATTATGCTGATAGAAAGATTCTTTTGCCATATTATTGGGAGATGCCCATCATTATGATTTAGATATGAGCTATCCCCCAAAAACTCCTATGTGGAATAACAGAATTTTTAGAGTTGAAATGATTATGTTATGAGAGGTGGGACCCGATTGGTGTATTAATCCACCAATATGGATTAACTGGGCAGTAATTGTAGACAGATAGGATGTGGCTGGAGGAAGTAGTCCCTGGGGGTGTGCCTTTGGGGTTTATATTTTGTCTTGGGTGAGCTCGCTCTCTCTCTCTCTCTCTCTCTCTCTCTCTCTCCTTCTTGTTGCCATGTCTTGAGCCGCTTTCCTCCACCATGCCCTTTTGCCATGATGCTCTGTCTCACTTGGACCCAGAGCTATGGAGTCAGCCCACCATGGTGAACCTCTGAAACCAAGAGGCAAAATAATTGATTTTGCCTCTAATTGATCTTGTCGGTTCTTGGTCACAGCAATGCAAAAGGTGACTAAAATACCATTAGACTCCATTTCTTACTCTGATCCCAGAGTAAGGGGCAAAACAAGTTCCACTGGGCGACAGGGAGAGTCAGGGAGGGAAGAGAAAGAAGGGATCATGGAGAGGAGTAAGACTCCTTGATTCTGGAGACAAATTTCAAGTTACAGGGAGAAGATATTTGGTTTGACAAAGAAAGAACTTTCTAACAGTTTTCTGAGGTAGTATTCTCTGAGGTCTCTTCCTCCCCCTTCAGTAATAAGCCTTTGAGCTTCAGAATTGGGGGTGGGGGAGTGCGAACCAGATGAAGAGATTGAATGTGAATCCAGATTAGAGCCAGGCGGGAATGTTCGCACCTGTTACTGGGAAGTGATTTACTCTTGGCCAACAGCAGGTATCCTCTGCCCTCCTGCTGAGCTTAGAGTCTGGCCACTTGAGGCTCTGCAGCCACCTGGACTGAAGTCAAAAGCCCATCAGACCACCTGGGGTGCTCTTTAACCAGGCAGCTCTCAGTCGACCTCCTAGTGTGATTCTTCAGCTATGGGCTGACTCTGATGATAGAGAGATCCAAGGGTCACATTTTGCTGAACAGGGGCATCTCAGACATTAAGTCCCAGGGAAATGGGCAATGGATAGGTAAGAGACGCTCTCAGTCAGGACGCGAGTGTGGGTCCAGGACTCACCGGAAGTCCTTGCCCCTGGCCATTCCTGAAAAGGAAGGAGAGTAACCTAGGATTCCAGAGCCAAAATATATGCTCTTAATAATTAAATAAAGAATCTTAAAAATAATAGAACGTATTAGCAGGAGAGTCAAGTGGTTAAGAATTAGTCTTCCCCAGAGTCTGACTTCATTATTTGATTGCTAGATAAATGATATGAAGTTACTTAATCTCTCTGAACCTGTTACACAGATGGCCCTACTAGTAAGTTTAACATGATGTTTCTTCAAACTGTCGTGATATATAAACGGGCCCATGAGTTGATAGGACATAGGCTAAAAAAGAATTCATAGGTTGAAACCAAACCCTCAGCGTGATGGCATTTGGAGGGAGGATCTTTGGGAAGTGGTGGATAATGAGTGTGGAACCCTTCTCAATGGGATTAGGGACCTTACCAAAGAGACCCCAAAGAACTTCCTCACCTCTTCTACCATGTGAGTGTGCAGTGAGGAACTAGAACAGGCCCTCACCAGACACTGAATCTGCTGGTGCTTTGATCTTGAACTCTCCAGCTTCCAGAATTGTAAGAAATAAATTGCTGTTGTTTATAAGCTGCCGGGCCCGTGGCATTCTGTTACAGCATCCAGGTGGACTAGGATGCACGGCATTGAGTCTGGCACATGGTAGGAGCTCCAGGAGTTCTGAGTATTATTAACAGGGTCAGAGAATCTTAGAGTCAAAAGTGACACAGAGATCTAGTGTGTCCAGTGTCCATGAAGTGCTGTCTGGCACAAGAGGAATCAATCAAGAAAGAGGAGCCTGGGTGACTTCCCCAAGGACTTGCCTCTCTCCTCCAGGGGGATAGGTCCCTGGTGTTGCCCAGGCAAGGAAAGGGGTGGATTCGCCATGGAGGGGAGTTTGCAGATCCAAACCTCAAACTCTACATTCTGCACTTACTGACACTCACTTTGCAGGGCTCACAGCTGGTCCAGTTGTCTGTAGGTACCAGCAGGCTCAGCCTGAGGAGAGCAGAGGAGCATCCTCCCTCCCCTTGCCCTGGTGTTTAATCAAAACTGTATTCAAAAATGTGATTCTGGGAGATTATATTGGGAGATTTGCAGGAAGCTCTCAGTGGGGACAGAGATAGTGGCAACAGATTGTGGCTGGGGGTCTGAGGCTGGGATAATCGCAGGCTCAGACATGCCATTCTCAGGCTCTTCGCCTGGACCCCTGGAGCTCATCACTGGTTCTGGAGGATACTCTGAGCACCAGGATGGAGATGTAGATTATCTCAGTATTACAAAGCTGGAGAACTGAGAGGGGAGGGGGCTTGTGCAGGCTACATAACAAGGTAGCTATGCTACTGAGAAGGTAGAGTAGGGCTTGGGGACTCCAGGCTACCCTTTTCAGCCCTCCTTATGCCCCACTGTCCCCAGCCAGTTGGGCCCAGATCTTGGGAACATTTCTAGGCTGCTCTGGACTGGGAAAGGGAGGAGAGGTCTGAGTCAAGAGATGGTTCCTGGAGCTGGAGAAACAGCTGCCTGGGGGCCTGGGTGTAAGGTAGGGGGGCCTCCTCTCCAGGATCCCTGTGCCTGCCCCACCACCTGACCTCTGCAACCTAGCCCCTGCTAAGCCACATGACCTTGGGTGTGGGCCACTCCCTTCGCCAATCTGTCCCACCTCCTCGCGCTGACTCTAGGTGGTGCTGAGAGCCTCTCTCCTTCCACCCACCGCTAGCTGGAGCCTCATCCTCAACCCCAGGCCCCACGAGGAAATCTCTGCCGCCTGCGCGGTATCCGGAGGGGTCTACCTGGCCCCCCAGGAGGGGGTGGGGTCGAGAGCGCCTTGAAAGAAACCTTCAGTTAATGCTCTTTATTACAAGCGTTAATCCCGCAAAGCCGACTGGAAATAATGTTTATCTTTTCGCAGTTTAATTTTCCGGACCCTAAGCCGCGGGTCAGCGAGGGCGACTGGAGTGCGTCCCCAGGGAGGCTGGAGGTGGGACCAGCTGTTGCCCAGGAGCAAAAAGAAACAGGGAGGGGTCTTCCGGAGGGTGGGCCAGCCGGAAACCGAAAAGGGGCATTGGACCCAGAGTGGAAAGCTGGGGTACGTTCCCACCATAGACATGCATGACCCTGAGCCAGTCACCTGCCTCCGCAAGTGACCTTAGTTTCCTAATTCGAAGAAGAGGTTTGTATTTTTGTAATGCATGATCCTTAAAGACCCTTCCCACTCGGAAGGGGTCTTTTCTATAGAGAAGAAAGGGTGGGGCGAGGGAGAGTCTGGGGGATGGCATGCTGCCTCCGGCCAGTTTTCCCTGTTTCTGGCTGCGCAACTTCGAGGGTTTAAAACTGTCTGCCGAGAGGATTCTTCTCACTGCTGCGGACTCGGAGCTGATCTGGAAGATCAACTCGCCCAGATAGGCGACAAGGCTCCTGCAGGGATCCAGCCCAGCCCTTGGAGGCTGCCTTTCCTCCAGCCCTCCCGTCTCCCGGAGCTTCCCCGCAGGACGCTGTCCTGGTCCCTCCCTGCGGCAGCGGTGCGTTCAGTCACCCGCTGAATCCCGAGCCTCTCGACCCGAAGTGAACTCTCAGCCTTCTCCAGACTCCACCGGCGGGCATCTTTGATTCTTTCACATTCAACTCCCCCCCATGAAATTTTGCAAACCAAGTACGAACCTGGGAACAAATATCCTGACATCTACCCAATCCGATCCCGTGTCACCTCTCACATCAGCCAACCAAAGGGGACCTCAGCCTGGCTCAGCTGCTTGGTCGCAAAGCTTTGGGTCTGCTAAACCACAGGGTCCCTGGGTTGCCCAGTCAGTTTCCCTCCCTGTTGAAGGTCTGCAGCCCATGCTGCCCTGTCCCCAGAACTCCTGGCTGCGTTCCATCCTCCTGCACCCTGACCTTCCTAAGCGCCCCCGCACAGACAGGCTGCAGAGCTTAGGTTCAGCTTGATTATTTTTAAGGACACAAGGAGTGGGGAAGGGGAGAGGACATGTGGTCTGCAGGGGCCAGACCAGCGATAAAGCTCTGAAGTGAGGGGAGTGAGGGGCTAGGGTGAGCAAGAGAGGAAGAGGTCCAGGCCCTTCATCCAGAGAAGGAAGGCAGACGTGGCAGGCTCCCGGGCTTTCCTGGCCTTCCTCAAGGTGCCCTGCCACCTCTTCCTCTGCAGGATCTGGGTAGGTACAGGTCTGTCCTGCCGCATCCAGCTCTGCATTCAAGGACAGCTGCTGTAGGAGGGTTTCTGTGTGTCTCTTAGGCGAAGTGAGAACTCCTGGGTTCCTGTCAAGGTCTGGCAGTTTCCTAGAGCGGAGGTGAGTTCAAAAAGTGGGCCCATTTCCAAGATTCTTCTGCAAATGGCAGCCATTGCGCTAACCTGCTGAGAAAGGAAAGGTTGATTAAAACCCGGAGACCACTTGGTTGTGATTACTAGGAAATCCCAAGTCAGCTGTGTCTCATTGAAGAGAAGCAAAAGTCTAGAAGCAATTGGCTTGCAAGAGGTATTGCTTGGACTCTCGGTGTATATATTCAAATAAAAATGAAACCTAAGTTTCTAAGGCAGTAGCTAATCCTGGGAGAAATCAGTACAAAGAACAGAATCTGACAGTAATTGCTAAGGGTTGCCTCATGCAGGCGGGGGGTGGGGGAATGTCCCTTTGTGGGGTGAAATTCCCTTCCACCAGGTCTGAGCACAAGAAAGAGCCAACTGGAAGCAGGGAACACCAACTGGCAGTCTTAGCCTGCCTGGGAATAGGACTCTGCTGGTGTGTGCTCTCCAGGGACAGCACCAACCTCAGCTTCCAGGCTTGGGAAAGCAGGGAAATGTCTCTATCTACTAAGGTTTTAGTGGGTCATGGAGAGGGCTGCAGGCTGTACTTAAGCAGTGACCTTGAACTTAGAGAATGTGTCTGGCCCACCCTTTCAGATGTCTCAGAAATCTCTGGTACCCGTACAGCCCTAGAAAGCCCTGGGTACCAGCACAACTGGGCACCAGCTGAAGGGCAGGCAGGAGGCAAGGGTGCTTGTGCTAGAAAAGTGTGGCAATGCACACCCGGTGGACCATGAATTCACAGATCAAGCCTGTCCATCCTTCCAGACTTTCTGTATGGATCCCAGGTCAATTTGTCTCTCTGAGGTTATTACTATTACTTGGCTTTGAAATGAAAGAGGACTAGAACTTTCATCCCTCAGCAGCCATTTGAAGGAGGAGCTGCAGGGCAGTCCCCTGCCAGGTCAGAACCTGGGCTGTGTCAGAGGCAGCCAGGGAATGTAATGCCTGGGCAGGTGGTGAGTGGCTGTCTTTCGGGAAGGCACTGCCAGCACGTTGGGGACCCACTACCTTCTGCTCCGGAAGGGTACTGGCACCGCACTGCAGGCTCCCTCCGCCGCGGGCAGGGCGCACAGTTCAGCGGCAGCCCCTGAAGGGTAAACGTGGAGTTTCCAAAGGCTTTGGCTATGAGGGAAGACTCTTCGCATGCGGGTCTCCTGGCGGAGCCTAGAGACTGTCCCGGAATCATATGGCACTCAGGACTTTGCGGCCTGGGCCGGGTTGAGCATGCACCTTCGACCGCGCTGGCTGCCGCTGTGTGAGCCAAAGACCAGATGCGCGGTTTCTCTGCGCATGGGTAGTGCATGATCATCGTAGGTCCCCCTGGGTCCCCCGCAATGAAGTCAGCTTCTCCTGACCCGCGGGGCTCACTGAAGGAGAAGCGGGGCGCCGCCAGGCCGCACTCCCTGCTCTCCACCCGGCCCTCTCGGGCGGCAGCGCATGACGCGGGCAGCGACTGCGCGCCTTTCTGGAAGGCGGCCAGCCTGTCCACGGCAGTAACCACGGCCTCCTCTTCTTCGGCTTCCTCTTCTTCTTCCTCTTCTTCTAGATCTTCTAGGTCACTCAGAGGGAGCCCCTGCGCCTCCTGGCTAGCAGTTACGTCTGCAGGAAAATCAAATCAAGAGCGAGTGAGAAAAGCCCCAGGACCCGTGGGAAATCCGCAGGAGTGCCCATCCCGGAGAGGCTTTTAGCAAGGCGACCCTGCGCTCGGGTATTCTCGGTGTCATGCACCAGACCTGCGGTGCCAACCCTCACACTTGCCCCAGGACTGCTGGTCCGCCCTTGGGAAACAATTCTCGCGCCAGGCCTGTCCCCACACGGCTCCTTGGAAGACTCGCCCTCTCCGAGAAGCCAGGGAGGAGCCACCTGGCTGCTGCTGCGACTCTGGATCTCAATTTCTCAGTTGTAAAAAGGCAAAGGACGGTTTTAACCCAGTTTCAACATCCACGGGTGCCCTGCTGTTACGCTATTTAATTCAGCAAATGTTTGCTTAGCGCCAACTACGTGCCAGACACCCTCTAGGTGCTAGGTATTTAGGGGACACAGTGGTAAGGCATCTTCTGGTGGCTTTCTAGATGGGTTAGGCAGGCGTAGATTATGCAAATGTTCTTATAATGATAAATGACAAAAGAAATAAAGCAGAAATAGAGAATAGAGAATAACTGGGAAGATACTGTGGCTTGGCCAAGGAGGTGACACTTTTGGGGGGATGACAGTTTGAAGTAGAGAAGCAGCTGTTTCTGCAGGGAATTCCGGGCAGAGTGATGTGTTGGGCAAAGGCCCTGGGGTGTGCAGGGGATTCTACTGCAAGAGTGAGAGGATCACCTTCCTAGAAAATCTGCCCCACAGGGTGACTTCCATCAAACTGCTGGGTGGCTTGTGAAACCCATCAGGTGGCTGAAGAACATGGCGACTACCTTTGGTGTCACTGTGAAGGCAGCCCAGTGACTCCTCTGCTCTGGCCTCTGCCTTCCTCTCCTCCCCGCCTTTGTTCTTGGGTGCCCACGTCATCTTGTTCTCCTTCTTTAGGCGCCTGCGTGCATTGGCGAACCAGGTGGACACCTGGGTGAGGGTCATCTTGGTGATGATGGCCAGCATGATCTTCTCGCCCTTGGTGGGGTAGGGGTTCTTGCGGTGCTCGTTGAGCCACGCCTTGAGTGTGCTGGTGGTCTCCCGGGTGGCGTTCTTTCGGCGTCCAGCACCGCTCAGCTCCACCCCGCCATACCTGCAGGGAAAACCCAGCTTAGCCTCTAGCCTGGGAACAAGGGGCTTTGGACAGGGGACCTCTGTCACCTGGAAGTGTGATCCTGCTCCCTCCCTTTCCCTTCCTCCTCCCACCCCACCTCCACTTCCAGTCAGCAAGGCAGAAGCAGTGGGGAGGCAGCCAGCGATTTGCCCCACTCCTTACCGGTCATACTGGTACTGCCCCAGAGTGGGCTCATAGGGGTAATATGCTCCTGGCTGCGCCAAGCCGGGTGTAAAATTCCCCGCAGCCTCCTTAAATTCATACTGTGGATTCTGGTGGGAAAGGAAGAGAGAATTGAGGACTAAACATGGGGAGGAGGCTGGCAGGTGAGGTCATGGAGTCTGGGTTCAAACCTGGTTCACACTCCAGCCCCCGCCCCCCTGCATTGGCTCTGCCACCTTGGACACATGGCTTAACCACTGTGTGCCTCGGTTGCTCCCTGGTAAAAGGGAAATGATGAGCACAGTTCCTAGAGGTTGCAGAAGTAGCCCAAGCTGGTAGAGGGCTAGGCAGATTCCCTGGGTCACACACTAGCTGCTTTCCTACTGTTCATAAGCCAGTGCAGTGCACCCCAACTTGGCTCTTCTTCCAGAGCTACTCCTGACCCTTTGCACCCTTGTGACTTCACATCTCAACTTCCTCATCTATAAGTTGGGAATACTGGTGGCTTACCTCCCTCACAGACGTAATAGAACTACAAATGCTTTCTAAACAGTATGTACACTCTCTGTAAATTCTGAAGTGCTCTAAACTTGATTTTCCCCCTATATACTCAATCCTGACCATCCTGTCCTCAGAGCTGTGTGTCCCTCCTAGATTTTCCTTGGAGAGGTCACATTGGATTTTCCCTGCCATTGCTGCCCATGCCCCCAATCCCCACATGCCCTAGCAGGGCAGTCCCTGGTCCCACTCAACTCACCAGTGCCCCATACAGTGGGGGTGGCTCTGGTCCGTAGGGCAGGTAGCCAGGGTAGCTTTGGGCAGCTGCATACGGGGCTCCATAGATGCCCAAGGCAGCACCCAGCTCTGGCCGGGCACTACCCAGCAGCCGACTGTCATAGGGCGCACAGCAAAGAGCGGGTGCTGCAGTGGAGCCCGAGGCTACATCTGAGACTGAGCGTGGAGCAGATTCGCAGCAAGTGGTGCTGGAACTTGCAGACACCAGAAACTGCAAGGATGAGAAAGGGGTCACTGGAGGCCAAGACCCGGGGGCAGAGGGAAGTAGGGCACTGCCAGACCACTCCTGCATTCCACTTTAACTAATGCCACGGTGGGCACAGCGGTCTGCTAGCTGCGGGGACAGGATTTTTCTGGTGGTGGGGGGGGACTCATTCAAACTCTTCTTATAAATGTGCCTATGCCATTGATACAGTTTCAGAGTCCCAAGGGATTGGGCAGATGTGAAAGAAACCTAAATTAGAGCGTAAACCTCTGCTTATCCTCCATCTCTCAAAGATAGGGCTAGACATTAGCCTTAGACCATCATCAACCTCTCATTCCTATTCCTGTTTTATAGATAGGGAATGTGGGACCAGAGAGAGTGGTAGCCTTGTCCAAGATCACACAGTGGGTCAAAGGTCAAGCTGGCACCAGACCTCAGGAAGGAATTCCAGGCACTCTGGGGAAAAACTGAATAACAGTGGTGGGATTTTCCCAGTAGCTTCTTGTTACTGTGCAACACCTCCCCAACACTTGGTTTTGAAAATTGAGGAACCCAGAGGAAGAAAACTTGGACCAGCACAAGGAAAGAGTAGGATAAGAAGAGAGGTCAACACAGGAGCAACAGTATGGCCAGACGGGCAGTGCTCTGTACTCCAAGTCCTCTTTTCCCCCGGGAGAGTCCTCTGGCCAGCTCACACATCTGTACAGACAGGAGGCCTTTTTGTAAGATCCCTGAGATCCCACCCACCTCGCAGAGCGCGTGGTCAGGGTGCCCACGTTTCCACAGTCACACGGTTTTCCAGCATGCACTTGGGAATGGAACGTTCTCAGTCAGGGATTGGGGGTGTCAGAGGAAGCTGTGATACACTACCCCGGCCTTGCTCCCTTTAGCTTCTCCAGGGACGCCAAGAGGAAAGGAGCTCAGGGGTAGGCGCGCGCACCAGGAGGCCACCCCCTCCACCCAGGCTGCCCCCCAATCCCCATGAAGGCACTTCTTACCTGGGAAGCGCCGCCGTATGGGTGTCCGAAGTGCGAGAAGGACATAGTGGCTGTCCCTGGCCTGTCTCCCTCTTCCCTTAGGAGTTCCCCTCTCAGCCCTGCGGTTCGGCGCCCCTAGCCTTGCGGCGTCTGGTTTCCTTACACCGCTGCGAGTGACTAGCGCCGGTTCCTTCGCCCGCTTGGAGCGACTGGAGGCAGAGCCGAGGGCAGCCCAGCTGCCGAGCCCTGCGCTCCTCCGGAAGGCGCCCCTCCAGCCCGTGGGGTCCAGAAGACAGAAGGGCCCATGGATGGGCAGGGGAGGGAAGAAGGCGCGGGTTCCCAAGGGCGCGCGGTGGCGAGGTGAGGCGCGGCGCGGCGCCCGGCTGTGAGGCTCCCGAGGTGTCCCAGTCCTGGGTGGCCAGAGGCTCAATGTGACGTCACGGTAATCCCGGGCTGCCAGACCGGACCCCGGGCCCCGGGGCCCCGGGCCACCAGGCGTACTAAGCGCAGCCAGCCCGTGCGCGCGCGCGCGCACTCTCACCCACGCTCACTTGCTCCGGGAGATTTGTGCAGTCGGCGAGGAACGTCAAAGACCCTGACCCTCTCCGCTCGGCGCTAGATCCTACCCCTTTTGCCTCAAGCTCACGCGCGCACACACACATAGACTCTCTCCAAATTACCCGGGAGAAGTAGGAGAAACGCCTCCCTCTGCGCCGCGCAGGCCCCGGGCGCAGCGCGCACACCTCCTCCCCTGCGGCCCGGAGGAGGCGAGAGGCAACCGGGGCGGCGAGGGAGGAGAGAATACAAAAGAAGAGAAAAGTGGGGGAGAGAGGCAAGAGGGAGGAGGAGGGGGGAGAGGAGAGAGAGATGAGGAGTCTAAGTGAACAGAGGCGCGCGGGGGAGGGGAGGGAACTGGGGTGGGTGAAGGCTGGGCGGAGGCTGAGCACCGGCAGGTGGAGGAGAGCCGGGGCTCGGGGGAAGTCTGCAGCCCCGCTCCTCCGCCTCTCCGCTGCAGGAAAGTTTGTTCGCACCACCAGCCCAGCGCTCCTTGGAATGGCTCCGGGCAGTTGGTGGATCCCTTTGGACCGCCCATCTTTGTCCTGGGGATCTGGCTCCCTCCTCAGTCTCCCCAGGACTCTGGCTAATTCCGCTCTCCAAGCCCCGGCCTCTGCCAGAGCCCTGACCCTAGGGCTTCTTTGCAGCCACTTGACCCTCAAATACGCCGAATAGTGCCCCCTCCAGGCCAAAGTTCCGGTCCCTTTCGGATTCCGCCTGGAAAAGCGCCAAATCTGCGCCTTGACAACTCAGACTAGGACCAATGCCCCTGGGCAAATCCTCCGGAGGAGAGGCTTGGTTGCCTCGGGTACTTCGCCCTTGGCGTCCGCTGGGGATCCGGGGAGCAGGCGGAAGGCGTCAGGGCCGGGCTGCACCCGCTGCGCTCCACTGCGGGTGGCGCTGGCGAGCCGCAGTGGAGAGCTCCGGGAGGGCGGCCCATTCCCCGAGCTCCGCCCGGACGCCGGGCTGGGCCAGCGGTGTAACCCGGGCTCCCATCCCTGAGGTCCTTGTCAAAGGGCACCGATGGGCCTGGTGGAGATGGGCGTTTGCTGGTGCCGGGGAGGGGGCTTCGTCCGCTAGGGCTGGCCCCAGGACGGGGGGTGGCCAGTTTCAATATCTGAAGGCTCAATCCCCAGGCCAGAGACTCCCTACAGAAGGCTCTAACCCAGGGCGTCTAGGGGCGAAAAGGGACGTCCAGTATGGCGAGGGAAAACCTTAGGCGGATGTTGCAGGGTCAGGTGAAGCTTGCAGCCCAGAGACCTCAGAAAACTTCCCTTTCTCTCAACCAGGTCACGGCGCCCTTTACACTTTATAAAATGCTCTCCCTCTCTGCAGCTCCCCTGAGGAGTCGTGGGGGTTGGTTCAAGGGCTCAGTTTTATTTTCTAATTGAAACACATGACCGTGTGGCCCAGAGGAGAACCACAGCGCTGGGTTCCTGCCAGGCGAAGAAAGCCCAGTAGCAGGCAGGTCTGGGTCCCTGGCCCCGGAATCTCTCACCGCTAACTTGCCTCTGGCACCTTGCAGAGGGGACTGGTAGGCCCCAGGGCCAGCGACCTCTTTAGAATGACCGCTCTGGCTAGCCGGCTCCCCTCTTTTCTTTCACAGATTCTCTTTCACAGATTCTGCAGAACTCTCAAGGAGCTTAAAGAGCCCACAAACCGCAGACGACTCCAAGAGATTATTAACATGAGAACAGGGCCCGTTCTAAATACTGACAAACCCAGGCTACTGACTGCGGAATGCTGTTACCCTGGAAAAACCTTACTTTCAACCCGGGCAACTCCTAGTTAGAAAAAGAATTATAGTCATGGGCAGACTGACTTAGTGATAAAAATCACAGTAATAATAAATAGATCCCTTGATTTTTCAAAATGCACTTTGGAGTCACCTATCCATTGCAGTTTGGAGACATCTAAGCTTTTTTTTTTTAAGTAAGAATTAAAGAATATTCATTAAATTAGTCTCTTGGGGAAGATTACTACTAATTAATTAATTGCAAACATTTCCAGAGGGAAGGTCTGTCAATTGGAAAGTAATAAAATTAGATAGTCGAAATACTTACTCAGCAACTTTGATTGCCCATTCGTTCCTGAGCAGATTTTTTTTTTTTCTATGACAGAAAAATGGGGATGGTGGTGGGGAAAAAGCATTAGCCGTGTCCTTTGGCAATACGGTTGCAAAGTAGAGACTAGCATATAGGATTTATTGATTTTCAGCTGATTTATAAGATCTCTGTGGTATCAATGCAGTGAGCAGGGGTTCCAGGCTTACCTCTTGTCTTAGATCTAGGATTAGAGAAAGGTACAGTATTCTTTTTTTTTTTTTAAAGAAAAGAAAACAAAAAACTGTAGCAAAATAAATTGGAGGTAGAATAGTGAGGAGACATCAGCATTTTTTTTTTCCTCTGTGGAAATGGAAAACACAGGAACAAAAGAGCATGTTTTATATTAAGGCACCTCATCTATTGTCTTCAAAGTTGCATTTTATGGTTCTGGTGACTTCTATCAGAATGTCTCCCAGGGAGAAAGCACTGCCTTGTCCCCTCGTGTCTCTGGCTTTTGGGAGACCCGGATTTAATATGTCTTTCCCAGGCAGAGGCTGCACCCACAGCAAAGCTCCCTTGTATTGATGACATTTGATTGTTACCACCTGGAATATTTAATGGGATTTCCTAAAAATGGTTACTATGAGATGTGCCCAGACTTCCTGTTATTTGGGGACCCTCATAACAAAAGCCAAGTCAGTAGGTTAAGCCAATATCAACCTCAGGCAGAAACCTCAGGTGTAAAGGAGTCTGCTTCTTGCAAAGTCTGATTCAGGAACACTGCTGTGGAATTGGTTTTCGTCTTCCCCTCTCTTCCCAGGCCCTCACTTCTGCAGCTAGGTGCTCTGGGCTTCTCTACCAAGTTGGATTTTCATTGCTTTGTTCGGGTGCTGATTAATTTAGTTTCAGGGGAAAATCCCCAATTGTATATGTGTGCACATAGAATTTTATTGAAGCAAGTAAATAAACCTATCAAGTACAGACCCCCTCAGTTATATTTAAGGGAGTCATCCCACGGAACGTATCTTGAACAAATGATATAGATTCTTTTGTTGTATTGTGCAACATGCCCGATAGTTTCTCTAGCTGCTCATTAAAACTAATATGAAACAAAGCAAACAAAAGCCGGCCTGGACCACGGAGAGTACTAACCCACATTGTTTATTTGAAGTTCATATTGCTTTGTGGTCAATGCACTGAGGTTCTTGAGCTGCAGAGTTAAGAATGTGTGTTTGACAATGAGCTTGAAGGCAGGCACTTCCAAAATAAAAAAGAAAAACAAATCATATTTTATTTGGGGGGGGGGCGGTTAAAAATGTCCAGAATTTCTGAATCATTTATAAAGACAGCAGATTTTACAGAAGGGGAGATAGAAAACCTGGAAAGGCTCCCAAATCAGCTTGAAGTGTCTCAAATCACAGATGAAATGAGTGAGTACCTGGGCATAATAACACAGCTGAAAATGTGCTAAATTATATTTTTTAAGTATGGAATTTTTTTTTTCTACTGGCTGTTTTTGAACTGAGAAGAATGAATTCTCCTCAAATCTATGCATGAATGAACAAGTGCATCTGGACAGATGCATCCATAATTTATACTGATCAGTCACCGCAGGTCTCCCCAAGTAAAGCCGAAATGAACACTAATTGTTTTGACGGAAGTAGTGTGCGCAGCATCTGATTGTGAAATGCAGCCGTCCCTGCCTTGCCTGAGTTTGTATTGTCAACGGCAACCCTGGCATCAGGAGGGGAAAATAAAAAAGCAATAATTCCCAGATGAGGGTGTTGATGTTGCTTGTCAGCAAGGTGGCAAATAGAAAGGAAGAATTAACTTCTTTGAGATAAAGTATAAAATGAGATTGGGTGCAGAGATCCAGTCTTGTCAGCATTGAACCTGAGCTCACAGTGAAAATGAATAGCTTGTTCATAATGGCGAAATTCCTCTGCATTGTGTCAAGTCTGGATAGCTTTCCTGAACACCTCGGCTTTATCTTATTAAAGGTTCATGATAGGAGTATTGGAGAGGTGAGAAGCAAGACCAGGATCATCGTGTAGCCAAGCAGGTGACACAGAAAGGACCAGATTCCAGATCTCCTGGCTGGGGGTCCTTCTCTAAGACCATTCTTCAAGCACATACCCAGCCAGACCCAGCCAGGAGGTGTGGTGAGCTCCGGTGGAATGGTGTAAATTCATGGTTAGTGCCTCGTGATAACACAGGGTAATTTAGCAGAGAAAATATCTAAAGAGACGCCACTGTGAGGAAAGGAGTGCAGAGTCTCAATCCGTATTATGAAAGAGCTTATGTAATAATTTGGGGGGTTTAGAAATTCGATGTGGATCATTCATTAAAATGGCACACAACAAGCAGATCCCGCTGTGACTGACGAGTATATCAAAAACAAAACCAGCAACCCCTCTGCAAAGAAAAAGAAAAAGAAAAGAAAAAAAAAAAAAAGAAAAGAAAAGAAAAGAAAAAACCTTTTTGAAAAAAAAACCAGCAGGAACATTGACTATGTATCTACACTGTCTTAAAAAAGTCATAGAATTTGGTTACTGACTATTTTCAGGAAGAGATCTTTGAAAAAAATCTTTTCTTTTTCTTTTCTCTGTTTATTTTTTGGCATCAGTAAGTGCGCAGGGGATTTGCTGCATGAATGTCTCAATCTCAGAGTCATCTTTACGTATAGCAATTCTTGATTATTTTTATCCTGGGAATGATGACATCTTTTTAAATGATAAGCACAAGGCATCTGATGTGTTTTCAAGGAATTAGGCTTTAGAGTAAACAACAGATGTATAGATTTGAAAACCAGGAGATAGGTTTTGAAGCCAAAGTCTTTGAGCAAGAAAATTTATAAGCAATAAAGACCTTAAAGGGATAGTATGTAGGGACTTGTGGGGAGAAGGTGCCACGTCCTTTTTTTCCTTATGTGACAGGGCCTAGGATCCTGAATGTCCAGTCGGGGAACAGAATCATGGTCCAGACAGATGTGAAAGGGAACCACAGCACGGCCAGCTCCCACTGCGTAGGGATGGGGTGTTGCACACAGCTCTAACTGAAGCATTGCTAACAAGCAGTTTATAAGGATGATGTTTTCTCCTCTCAACCCTGAACCATTTCACTGCATAGACATGAAGACTTCAGTTAAACTAGGAGCTGCTTCATGCCGTGCATATTGCCATCTGATCAGTGACACTCACCCAGTGTTCTCTCTTGCTAGGATTTCTCTTAAAGCTGAGCATTAGAATTGGCCAGGAGTCTTCTCTTCTGTGCCACCTGGGCCCCACTACTTTGGGGAAGCTGAGACCATTTGTGATGTCACGTGCTGGCCAAGGTTAATTTATGACAAATCTTCACAAATCAATAAAAATATGGGGAGTATATCATTGAGAGAGAGAGAGAGAGAGAGAGAGAGAGAGAGAGAGAGAGAGAAACACACAAGACATGCCTATTAAGGGCATAGCTATTCTAATACCTACAAGTCTGCTTGGGTCCTCAATTAAAAACATTCTGATAATAAATCTCCTCACAATCTCTTTTAATGCTTTTAACTTTCCTGAAGGTTCAAATTGGTATCCCAAAAATGTGCCAGGACTCTCACAAGGTATTTTATAGACTCATAAATAAATACGGCAATTAATCTCTGCTATATTTCTTTCATATTTGATGACGATTTATTACGGCATTCACCCATTCGGTGCACAAAAACTCTAATGCACTTAAAATCGGATTTCAAACCAAACATTTTATGGGAAAATATAGTATTGATCATCCATTTAAAGATATCATGAAGATGATTCATAACCCGCCATAAAAAAAGATCTCAAGAGGAGCTCACAAATGAGTGGGTGGCGAGAGAGTCTATTCATAAAAGCCAGAGCGCTCGGATCAGCTTCTCTTGTTTTCTTCATCTATCTCTGAGTTTTCCAGCACTGATTACTTTTGCATGCCCCTGTTTTATAAGAAAAATCCCTTTCCATGACATTTTTCATCGTGACAGAGGTTGTGGGATTTCACAGCGAATGTTTTCTGCTGCAATTTTTCTGTTGACATCCTCACTGCAGAGTGTCAGGGGCGATAGAAGTTTCTGCTACTTCAGAGTCAAAGCTCCAGGATCAGGCCATCAGGCTCGCCCGACTTTAACAGCCGGTGCTGATTCTAGGCCAACGTCACACCCCTGATGTCCTAGGGTAGGATACATGCTTCAATAGCTTTTGTGCACCTATAGTCCAAGACAGTGGTGAGAACAGAAGAGAATCCCAGGGTGCTGGCCCTTCTGTGCTTGGAGCACACAATTTCTCTGAGAAGAAAGACACATGCCATTCATTCAGCAGATACTGAATGCCAAGCCTAGTTCTAGAACAAAAGCAGATGATGGCCCTCATTCAGGATACATTCTAATGAGTTAAATACTTTCAAATCACCCGGGAATCACTTGCTTAGCACCATAATAATTTGAAAAAGAGGCCTGATGTTTACAGAATACTCAAAAGTTTCTAAGTATGAGACGATGCAATTTCATATGACCCTCATTCCAAAGCGTTTATTGAGCGCTTATTATCCAAGGGCACCGAGCTGAAGCTTGGAGGGTTTTATTGGTCAGCTAAACAATGAAAATCTCTGTCCCTACAGACTTTACAATTTAGCTCTATTATCTACTTAAAGAGTAGGTATCATTTGTTTCTTTTTTTATGGAAGTTGGAGCTTAAGAGAGATCCACTTGCCCAGCGTAAGAGAGCAGGCATTGGCAATCTGGGGTTTGCACTCAAGATGTAGACTTTGAAGTCTTGGGGGAAAAATATTTCAGATTAAATATTTAATTGTTGAGATGATTAGTTTCAAGAAATAACGACTTCATCTGATCATGGTGCTATGTTCTTTTTGTATCATGGATTGGCTTCCCCTAATCTTTTATGTCTACACAATACCAAATATTTATACAGAAAATGTGAAGGTCGGGGGGAGCCAGCAGAGCTGTGTTGGTCTCGACACCGCCACCTTTGGATGCTCAGCTGATGTTTTGCACATTTTTAACCTTCCATACCTAATGTCCAAATGACAAGCACATCTCTCCTAAATATTGGTTGATGGGGTGGAGGAGGACATGGAGCCTGACTGGAAGGGTAGGACCTCAGTCCCTCAGTAACTTCAGATCCACTCACATTATCAGCCTCACATCTAACACTTCACTCTGGGGGTCAAACGGAGCAGGGGTCTCACCCTCCTTTCACAGAGGAGCAACAGACGTGCAGAAGGGTTAAGCCACTGACTCGGGTCACATGTGACTGATTAGCACTGGAGACAACCCAGGAGCCTTTGGGTGTCTGAACTCCTGCCTGGTCCTCGTAGGCTTCAGTACCTTTTGCAAAAAACCCATAGCAGGCTTAAGAGAGATTTGACCTTGGAATTATGAGCAGGGTTTAGGTGATAGCTCCAGGGCTCTTCCCATCTCGGGGAAGGGGGCACCTAGCTGTTTCCACTTTGGTTTTGCAATTGGATTTGTCCTGTGTGAAAGGCACTGTGCCTCTGCTTTCTTGTGGTCTGGGATTGCTTCACCCCGAGTTCCAAAGAGAGAGAGTCCGCAGCTCTCACACAGCACATGGCTGAGTACCAGGGATTTAGTCAGCAGGGTCCCCTTGCCTGCATTTTTGAGCCCCTCCACCCTGAGCCTGGCTTCTTGCAGAGGGGGTGTCGGGATTGCTCCAGGCACGTCCTGTTCTGAATCTGCAGAGACGGAGGCTTTGGGGGAAAATATCTATCTCGTGACTGGGAGAAAGTGGAGTTGACAAAGACAGCTTGAAATACAAGAGCGGGATTAGACTGTCAGTGGAGTCCAGAGAACGTAAACCATCTCGGGTGTCACTCTTAGGCTCGAGGGCAGGGGCAGAGCAGAGGGGAAGCCTGCAACGATAATTACGACATAGAAATTTATACTGGTATAAAGGGAAGCCTGAGAGTGGATGTGAGCACTGACACTCCTTCACATGGCGGACGCCACCGAGGGATGGAGAAGTGTGTGCGGATTAAGGGCATCTTCTTGCATCAGGACTGATTTATGACTCTAGATGATGCAGTTAAAGGAGACAGGGAAAACTGATACTTGGCTGTTTTTCTGAAAAAGTTAAATGTGAGCTCCGGGAAGGTCCTACCCTCGGCTGTACACATCTGATGGGGGGGAACAAAGGGGCCAGGGGTCGAGGCAGCAGAGCACTGGTGTGGGAGACAGGACTCTGGACACTACTCTGGCTTTGCCAATGATTCCCCCATCAGAGACCCTCAGTTTGCTCATCTGCAAAATGGAAGCATTGAGATCAATGATCTACAAAGACCTTTTAGGTTTATATATGTATGGATGTCAGATTGCACTTCTTATTCGAGTTCTCTAAAACCCTTCTGCTACCTTTTTTTTTGCAGGGCGGGGGGCAAATACTGGGGATTGAACTGAGGGACACTTGATCACTGAGCCACATCCCAGCTCCTTTAATTTTTTTTTTAATTTTGAGATAGGGTCTTGCTAAGTTGTTTAGGGCCTTGCAGAATTGTGGAGGCTGGCCTCTAACTTGCAATTCTCCTGCCTCAGCCTCCTGAGTTGCCGGGATTACAGTCATGCACTACCACACCCAGCATTCTGCTACCTTTAAGTGTGGGCTTTCTGGAAAGTTCTTTTTGTTTTGTTTTGTTTCAACCATGAATGGTGGATTAGATGTTTTAACAAACATGGATGCACAGTCTCACCCTCTGAGATTCTGAGTAAGACTGGAATGTGTTCAGACATCTCTCCTGAAGAAAAATATAAAGCACTTTGAGCATGCACATGGTAGAATCCACACTCCCTCTAGGAAATGCCCTGCTTCCTTGCTGAGAATCCTTACGTTGCCTGGAGCGCCACACACAGCTGTGGATGCCCCTCCTGGCTTTCTAGGACTTGGGGGTGGCCTGGGAGCATGCCATCTGACCCTATTCTGGCCAATAAGATTTAGAGGAAATCTGCAGGGGGTTCTGGGAAAGGATCAGTTTTCCTGGACCAGAGGACAGAGGCCGTGGTGACATCTGTCTCTTCTTTAGACCGTGGACGTGCCTGGGTCCGCAGCGCTCACCCCTTGGTCCATCTATTCATTCACCAAAGGTTCCCTGAGTGCTTCCCCTGTCCTGGGTGGGGTGCCAGGGTGCTGGGAGGTGGGTGTGAAGGAAACAGGGCCCCTGTCCACACAAGCTGGTACTGCACAGCAAACAGAGGATGAACAGCTCCGCAGGTGAAACGTGATGGGCGGGTTAGAGCACATCCCATGGAGAAGAAAGGAAGGCCGAGAAAGGGGGCTGCCACGGGCCTGGGACCAAGCTCCTTGCACAGAAGACACCCCAATGTCAGGGAGCAGCAAGCTGCTCCTTCTGAGTCTGGCTGTGTGAGACAAGGAAACTGGTTTTGTCCAAGTCTCTGCCGATTTGGTATTCTATTACTTACAGCTGAGTGATTTCCTGAGACAGTGTGGTGGGGTGCAAAGAGACAAATAAGTCATCTGATTATTTTATCCCCTCTCCCCAGAGGCATGGAGGCCTAACGGTTTCTTGGCTGCTTTCCAGAAATTTCCTATGTTAATACAAGTCATATAAATATAAGCTACAAGCCATATAAATATGAGCTATGTATCCAAGTGCCTCTCTCTCTCTGTCTCTCTCTCTCACACACACACACCCCATGGAAGTACACCATGGTTGGGGTCCTGGGTATAGGCAGCCATTACAGAATAGCATGATGCAGAGGTAGCCTGAGCACTTATTAGCTACGTTATCTTTAACAAGTTGCTTACCCTCTATTTTTCAATTTTTTCATCAGAAAAATGGGAATAAGAAACCTACCACTCAAGTTTTTTCTGACAATTCACTAAGTTACCATGTAAAGGATGTAGCACTGTCCCCGGTGGGTACGTTGTAATCCCTCACAGAGCTTAGTTAACTATGCTAATGAGGGTGGTCCTACTGTTTTCCATTTTACTGAACAATCTACTTGTACAGCTTTCCAACATACACATGGATACCTGTCTCTTTGACACCTGTGTACTATTCCCCAGTATGGAGGAATCAGCACTTTTTCTCTTAATGCTCACAGGACGTTTTGATAGAAGTTCCTGATGGAGGACCAGGTTCAAAAGGGTTTATGCACACACAGAAGCTGGCTAAAGCTAAAAGGAGAATCTGCTGAGACGGGACTGCTTTTCTTCTTCCTTATCCTTCACAGGACACTGCTCCTTCCTCCCACTCTGTCTCACCTTTCCCGTTAGTTATGTGAAAGGTCAAGTATGCTCACCGGGCAGCAGTTAGGATAGACTGTCCCTTAACACTTCATAGCTGATTCTTCCCAGACTTCTTTTCCCCAGGAAGCCACATCCCCTGTTTTAGGATAAGCTAAAGCAAAAACACAGGGGCAAAGCCCAGAGGTCCTCTCGGTGCAGAGGTACGTGGGAGCTAATTTGGTGGCACTCACTCTATGAGGAAAGAGGCATTTAAGGACGGTGTGGTCCAACAGGCGACACTCAATCCATCAGAATAATAATGCAGCAGGTGGAGTGGAATGAGGGGTAAACACAAAAGGCAGAGGGAGGAGCTGATCTTGAGGAGCTGCCTCAGATGTGAGTGAAGGATCAGGAAGGTATCCACTCCGCCTGGACCGGTTGGGCTTCTAATCAGAGGAGAGGGGCACTCCAGGAGGAGAGAACGGCACATGCAAGGCCCTGGAGGAGTGAGATCCAAGTAGTGGGAGAGAAGGGAAGGACACCTGGGGCCTGAGGAGGTGGGGGGGGAGGAGCTGGGCAGGTGCCAGGTGGTCCCCCGGGAGCTCACACAGAGCCTGGTGGATCACTATGCAAACAGACAGACGCACAGATGCAGTGCCTTCCAGAAGGAACAACTCTTGCCCAGGCACACACTCTCAGCTTCTGACCTGTCCCATGACCCAGCTTCTGTGGGAACTCCACAAGAAAGAAGGTGCAGCTTCAAGGTTTGGGGAGGAATGGTGCAAGACAGCAGGTCACAGGCAGTGAGGAGATCAAAATGGCGCGTCCCCATGTGGATGGAGGCGAGTTGGCGCAGACACTAGTCAAGGTTCTTGGGTTGCAGCACCAATGGATGCTGGCTCGCTACAGTGACATGAAAAGGCTCTGTGAGGGGGCAGTGGGTTGAAATCCTGCCTCGGAAGCCAGATCCAGAGATCTCAGCAGGAGGCCCTTTCTTGCCCAGAGTCTGCCATTGGGACTTGGCCTCCAACAGCTCTGTTCCTTTTAATAGATGTCATGTTCCTGAGAGAATCTGATGGATCTGATTTTGGGTCCAGTATCTTTGTGGCTGAACCAAGCAGGTAGGACAGGATGGTGGAGGTGGTGGTACAAATTTGAAACTGAAGGTTGGGGGACCTGCTAGGAGCCAAGAAGAACCCTCCCCCAATCCAAAATGGCAGACGGTGATTTGTTAACCCTTGAAAAGAGTAAATAAGGTCAATCTTCAAGAATAAAAACAGGCGGTCTCCCGTTCCACGCCTGGAGTGGGGGCAGGTGGAGCTACCCTCGCTGGATCCAGGCCCTAGGAAATTTGGACTTCATAATTTACGAAGGCAACAGGGAGCCAACAAATCCATTCAGCACACATGAAATATTTCAGTGAGGCACCAGGGAACTGGAGCAGGTCTTAGAGAAGATGGATTTACATCTGGCAATAAAATCCCAACGCCAGTAACCTTTGCACTTAGGTCTGGATTTTGTCTGGATCTTAAAGCTTTTATAAGTGTTTAAGAGCATGAACTCTGTAAGGGTTGAAATTTCTCTTGCCTTCTTCCTCTAGGGACTGGGCTGCCAGGACAAGGTAGGGGGCCTCCTATCTTTTATTCTCTTGGCATTGGGAACTTTTCCCTGGGTATGTTGCATCTCTGCCCATAGGCGATATTGGCCTCATGGACTCTTGAGTGATGTACTTAACCTTGCTGAATCCCAGTGTCCTCACCTGTGAAATGAAGGTGTTCCTACCAACTTCACAAGACTTTCATAACAAACTGGAATTTTGTGAACAAAAAAAAAAAAAAAAAAGGAATGAACAAATGCAAGTATTTTGGGATTGTGGAGTTTGGTTTTGGAAGCAGAAAACCTTTGCTGTAAGTGTCAAACTCTGGTTTGGGGAAGCAACCACATCTTTCTGAACCTCAGTTTCCTCTTCCATAAAATGGGGACAAAAATTTCTGTCTTGTAAGTGTTAAATGGCAATGCACATTTCTTGTAAGATCTGAGGACAGCATCAAGGCAAAGCATGTGGTAATCATCCTTGTGATGACTTGGTGGAACCACTGGTGCTCAGTCACTACATGGAGGACAATTGGCTTGAAGGTTTGCAAACCTGTTGCAAAGATGAGCCGTGGAGATTGGGGGGATATTTGTTCTTGCAGCACATCCTAGCCCATTCTGACTAATACACTGTTACATCTACTTACTTACCTATGTACTCTTGTGCAAGTCATTTGATTCCTGTGAGGTATTTTGCTCACCTGTAAAAATAGTGACATTAACTCATAAGGTCGCTAATGAGATGACGCATATAAAATGCTCAGCAAAGTGTTTGGCATATGGAATGTACTGGATAGATGGAGCAGCATCAACAGACATCACAGTGTTGGTAGTCGTGTGAGGGTGATGATGATCATGATGATGATAATTCAGAAGCTGGGTGTGGTCACAGATCAATCCCTTCTATTTAAGGAGAGGAAGCCAGGCGCTCTCCAGCTCTGGGCAGTGAGGATTTTCCTGACACATGTTAATGCATTTTTTTTTTAATCATCTGGTACCAATTAATTGCTGATATCTGTGGCTGTTTCCACCACTCCCTGGTCTATATTTAAAAGGATACATACAATAAAATTAGTCTCATTTAGAAAACTATTCGCCAGAAAGTTCAGCCTGCAAACTGTACTTCTATTTCTAGTGCTATTAATGACTTTTTTTTTTTTTTTTTTTTTTTTTTTGCATTTAATGAGAATGCGAAGTCAGCATGATGCTGAGCCTGGTCCCCAGTGTAGGGACCAGTCGGAACTGCCCTGAGTCCTCAATGAACTCAGTCTAGCTGATATTCATAAAAATGGCTTTGGGGTAGTGTATGAGTTTCTCCCCCCCACCCCCCCTTGACTGTCTCAGTGTGGTTCCCTGGAAAAAATGTGGGTTTTGTGGGCAGGGGGATTTGAGTCTGAATTCCAGCTTTGACAGATTTCATCTGAATCTTTGGGTAAAATTGCTGACCTCTTTAAAAGGTTTCATATCTTTAAAAGGGGATAATAATTGTTATCATGTTATAATTAATTGCAACATAAGTAACATGTCTTGAACAGATCTCAGCATTTAATAGCAGCTCAATAAATAAAAAACATATTTTTCAATTCTGAATTATTCTGTCTGCATGATGCTTGGCTCATAGGAAGCATCCCATCTCTATTTATAAAATGAAAGGCAGAGAAAAGTATATCCACCAGAAAGCAGTTTTGAGGGTATTGGAAATATTTGTATATTTTGAATTCACTTTAGGTTTAGGTAGAAAGCTTCATTTAACTGCCATATTTTAACTAATATAAAATATGAACCTCTGTTATAGAATTAAGCTACCCAAATGTTTCAATTCTTGACCAATGATTATCCTTTCTTGAATGAGACCTTTCCTTGCTAATTTTATTTATATTTTTAAAATGATTTTCATTCCTATTCCTCCCATAAGATGAGGGTGATGTCTGTAAAATGTGTGATATAGCTTTATGGATGTGTTTCTAATTTACGCAAATTGAATTTACTGAACATTTCTTCACTTTTCTCCTATTTGTGCAACTCGCCCATCTTCCCTGTGTCCATCCAGTTCATTGTTCCTTAGTACTGTATAATATTCCATGTAGTCACTTTCTACAAACCAGAAAATTGGATTTACCAGAACATCTCTATTCGCAGGCCAAGTCTGCTATAGTAGAAATGCTGTCTTCATTTAGTTCTGGGTAACTCAGTCATTAAATTATGACTTATGAGGCTATTGTAGCAATAACGGTGGCACATGCCCACTTACCCACATGAAGAATTACAGAAGCAAAGAACTAAAGGCAAACTCTTTGATTTTCTGTTTCTCTCTTGTGCGTTCGTGTGCACAAGTGCATACAAGCTTTTGGCTACATTGTACTTTCCTGTGTTTTAAATAAATATTCCAATTTACATAATTGAAGTGAATTTCCATGGTGCATGAAAATATAAACTCAGGGCTCTGATGTCAATTAGAACAACTCGTATCCCACAGTGGAAAGAGCTCTAAGTGTACAGCCAGGCGATCTATATTCAAGTTTGGGCTCTGCCTCTTGCTAGGTGAGTGATTTTAGCCAAGCCGGCTCACCTCTTCCATAAAGGGAGACTAATCAACACAGAGATGTCATGAAGCCAAGGTGACATAGCAATTAGAGATGCCGGAGAAACGGAACCGTGTTTCCTATATTCCTCTTCATTTCAAATGTCGCGTTCTAAACCTGCACCTGTTGGCTGAGGTCCGGGTGCATGCCTACAGGGCTCCTTCCCATGGGAACACTTCCCATCGTGACACTTCTCAGCTCAGCCCTCCAGGAAGTAACCACCCTCTTCTTAGAGCTGACTCCACCCCTTACAGATCATGTTTGCCATCCCCGATTTAGGCGCTGTACCAGGGGGTCTGCGTGGGGTGGGGGTGGGGGTAGCAGAAATAAATGTATTCCCAGATCTGTCCTCGGACAACTTCACATCAAGCAGGGGACACGCACCACCAACCTGGGGCACACCAGCTACATGCTATGGAGACCTGAGGACTGAGAGGTTGACTCCAGGAGAGGAAGCAGAGACAGCGATGGGCATCTGGGGGCTGGTGACATTTTAGCTGCATCTTCAAGGTCAGAGACAATGCAGGGACCAACACCCAGGTAAGAGGAAGGGTAACTATGTGTTTGTAAGGTGTATATGCAGGGGTCCCTCCAGCTGGCTGAAATCCAGATGGGGCATTTAATAGGCATTGAACCTTGCCTCCAAGGTTAGGGCAAGTTCAGGGTATTTTTTTTTTTTTTTCTGCTGCTACTCTCAGTACTATGATGGAAACTAATGGAGCATTTACGCTGGGCCTGCTGGATAAACATGATGTCATGTGATAATCATGCAAACTCTCTCTGAAATAGTGCATCAGTTTGTTAATGCCGTGTAACAAGCCACTCCGAAATAAGGCAGCTAAAAAGAACAACCATTCATCACTTATCACAAGCCGAGAGGGTTTAACAGACCTAGGCCAACCTTGGCTGATCTCAGACTCACTCAGACACCTGGGCTCAGGGGTGGGTCAGCTTGGGCCTGGCTGGTGTGGTGTGGCCTGCTCTGGGCTGTCCATGGCTTTCCTTCAGCAGGCTAGCCTGAGCTTGTTCACCTGCCCGTAGAGGGCTCCGAAGGAGAGAGAGGACACGTACAAAGTGTTTCACAGGCAAAGCTTAGTATAGGCACATGGTCACTGGATTGTACCTGCTTCAGGTGTCCAGCCCAGAGTCCAGGAATGCAGCAATAGGCTCCGCCTCTTGATGAGATGTGCTAAAGATCACCTTGTAATCTAATGACCACAAGTACCAGCTCCAGTTACTGTCTTTGTATTAAAGAAACAGGCACTGTGATTGCAGGAGGGTGAGTGTCTGGCTCAAGTTCCTGATCCTGCTAAGTGAAGAACCAGCCTTGCCCTTGATTAAGCGGGCAGTGGGGGCCCACTGAAGACCTTGAGCTCGGGAGAGATGCTGTTGGCAGACATAAAAAGGAAGGGTTAGTTCTATGGCTAAATAACAGCACAGGGCAATGCAAATGGTGAACATTGCAGCCTAAGCTTACCCTGTGCTTCCCACAGATGTCCTGAGATCTTGGGGCTTGTATTCTCTCTGCCCAGCTCTGAGCTCATGATGTTGGTTTTGGAGACCTCCTCACTGGGCTGCTTTTGATCCAGGCTCCTCAGGAAACCCGGTTCCATCTTCTCAAGGTGCCTTCCCCAGCCTGTGTGGGATTTTTAGGCTCCTGTAAGGTGGAGGGCACAGTCATTCCCAGGACTCACCTGGGTACTCACCTCCGCATCCCTACAAGGCAGCTGCCCTTGACCGAGTGCTCTGGAGATTGCTGATAGCGGGGTGGACTGAGTGTCCTCAGCTGCCTCATCGGCCAATGGGAGGTCCTGGAGCCAGAAGCAAACCTGAGATGCGGACCCAGACTCCTGTGGCTGAAGAACATCATGATCACTAACTCTGGTGCCTGGAGGTAACAAGACGCACAGCAGCCTGATCTCCCTCTAGGGCAAAGGCCAGGGGTCTTCCATGAGTTAAGGTACTCACCCCACAAACTCAGAGCCAGCTCACTGTTCCTGTCAGCTGAAGAGGCTGCCTGTTCAGGGTGGAGTGTCGGACAGGAGCAAGGCTTTGAAGAAAGGTGACCAGGGTTGGATTCTGCACTCCCTCTCCTCTCTGCGTGGTGCAATAGACAAGGGACTTCTCTCCGGGACTCAGTTTCCTCTTCATAAAAGGAAGATGACAATATCTATTTTTCAGGGTTGTCATCAGAGTTGTTGAGCTAGGGGGACAGGAACCTTCCCAGCAGCTGCTATGATCAAGAGCACAGCTGCATCACTAGACAGGAATAATCTGAAGCCTTACGAAACTGCTCAAGAACGAGCCAAGTGCATGCAAAGAACCGATCGCTATTCCAAGCCCTGACTTCCAGCAATCCACGGCTCTGTCTGCGGCTGCTGACTGCGGCTGTGCCTGGACAGACACCATGGCTACGGTTTTAAAAGTGGCTCCAGATTAGAAGCACTTGCTTTTGCAAATCTCCCTGCCCAGGTCCTTCCCGAGACCTGTCAAACCAGAACCTCTGGGGATTGGCTCAGGATCAGTAATTTTTTAAAAGCTCCCTAACAGGGTTGAGACCATTGTCAGGTAAATCAACTGCCCAGTGTGCGAAATTTAGGGAGGTCCTCACCTCCTGGTGGAGACCTTGCATTTACATGCTGCTGAGAATGAGCACCCCCTCAAACGCTGCACCTAGGTGCCTCCATGGACACACCCTAGTCCTTGCTCTGTTCCGCAAGGGATTCCAGTACTTCTGGGTCCATCTTCCTTTCCTCCCTTCCACCCATCTTCACTTCCCTGGGTCCTTTACTCTACCCCCCACAGGGATTGAACTCAGAGGTGCTTAACCACTGAGCCACAGGCCCAGCCCATTTTAATATTTTATTTAGAAACAGGGTTTCACTGAGTTGCTGAGGGCCTGGCTAAGTTGTTGAGCCTGGCTTTGAACTCGAGATCCTCCTGCCTCAGCCTCCGAGTCACTGGGATTACCGGTGTGAGTCACTCATTCTCTTAAGTGTGTAGTGTACATTTTTTCCTTGACATTTCTCAGTGACTTACCAGGATTTCCTTCCAAATTACACTGGACTCCCCACAAGAAGGATCTGCTTAATTAAAGAAAACATAACATACCCCTTCCTCTCCATCTGGTAGCCCCCCATGCTTGCATTTGGTATATTACATTGCAAGGGCCACGTTTGGTTATGGCCATGGCATGTCTTAGACTCCTTCAAATATGAGCCAGTGAGCACGTGGTCCTGTGTTTTGGCTTCACCTGGTCTTCCCCTTTGGGATCTAGTGGTTCAGTTTCACCGTGGCTCACTCTGGGAGCTGCCCCAGGACAGGGACGACTGTCCAGCCACGCCTGTCCAACCACGCCTTGCCAACAGCAGGGCCCAGGGGCATTAGTAGAATGAGGCTAAGCATGCATGCCCTTGGAACTCAGCCTCTCTCACCCTGCAAGGGGCTCCAGGAAGCCCCCGAGAAGAGGTGCTGCCAACAGCTCGGTGGTCCACACTATGAGAGACAGGTGCTTGAAACCAGAGCCTGCCGCCTGGCCCACCGGCAGTGGGAAGGCCAGGTGAGGCTGGGGCTTGAGAGTGGGGCGCCCAAGTGGGGAGGGACCAGTGTGGAGAAGTCTGACCTCTTTTTTCCTCCCCAGATGACCTTGTAGGGCTGGGATGGGATGCGGGCTCAGGGAGGGAAGGTCGGAGGAGAGGCCCAGGGTTCAATTTGACATCAGATCTGCCACCAGCTGCCTTTGTTTGAGGACATATATCTACAAAAGAGACCTGTGATTCGGAGCTCGGCAGCAACCAAAATCTTTTTTTTATTAAAATGCTTTGTGCTCCCGGATACCAGGGAGGGAGTTAAGCTGGTCTGTCTGCAGGAGGATGTTTGCCTAGAGCGCGCTATTAGATACTTTGTCTCCTTTAAAATAATACTAAGAGATGGGCTTTATGTCTCTCCCTCCTGCTTGATATTGCAATTTGCAGAAATGGGGCCAGAAGAGCTCATTGGCCTTGATGCCCCACCAACCCAGGGCTATCCTGCTGCCTGGGCGCCGGAAGTTCGCGCGCTGGAGAAAACCAACTGGTTAGCTTTTACCCAGGTCGCTTGTGGAATCGCGGCCTCCTTGCAGCACCAGGCTGAAGACAGTGTCTCCCAGCTCCAAGGCAGAGTTACAAATGCGGCCACATCTTTCACAGCGGCGCTCCTGGCGGATAAAAGATTTTATCGAGATCATTTATTTATAAAGAAAATAGTGCCTAGAAAGGCCTCATTACGCACTCTGCTAATCAGCTCTCGGCCTGCCCCGCTGTGTTCAAACCCATAAGCATTAGGAAGATAAAATAGATACATTTGATTATTCCTTGGCAACTTGTGATTGAAAAAGGAAGAAGAGAGGGAGAAAAACAACGGAGAGCAAATCCTTTCAAGTGATCGCTATTTACCGGCTGCGCCACCGCTCTGTGCTTCTCTGCGTGCGCAAAGGCGCACCCCGGAACTCGGAGGGCGGTGGGATCCTTGGCAGCCTGTCATCCTAAATACCCACCGCCTTAAACGGTACAGTATGTATTATTTTTCTCTTGTGAACTTGGGGCCTCACACACATGATTCTCGAATTGCAAATTATCAAACAGCGGTTGCGATCGGTATTTTTAATTCAGGAAGAAGCTAGAAGAAACGTGGTGTTTAAACCTGCATGAAGGGCGCGGCTTGCGGGGATCCGTCGCAAGCAGCTCCTTTCCCCAAATTCTCAAGAACTGCCAGAGCCCTGCGCTTCTCCATTTAAATATCTCTTGCTTGGGAGGCCACAGAGAGCCTCCGTGCATTACTCTGCAAAGCCCTAGGCACGGGATTATGTGTTCTTACACATCTTATTTTAGGCACCCACAACAAAGTATACCAAAGGCAAGTTGATGTTTAGAGCTATCAATAAAACATCGCCGAGTCTGCTAAATTAGTAATCATGAAAAACCTACCCAGTTCTTTCTCTCTCTCTGCTCTATCTTGATTTCTCTTTTTGAATATTACGAAACAACTTTTAAAGCCTTTGCCTTTGGTGGATGGGTGGTCTCCTAAGACGACGTATACTTAAATATCTCAGAGGTACCTCAAGGCCTTATTTTGGGATTGAGGTATCCAGGGAGAACTCAACGAAAATCTAATAATGGTTTTGAGTTAAATGCCTCCAAGTGCCGCCCAGGGCCTTGCAATCAGATGGCCATTCCCGCATATTTTATCAGCAAGATGGGAAAGATACCATTTGTCTGCCCTTGTTATTAACGCAAATGAATAGGTTGTTTTACTGAGGCGTCTAAAAGCTCTGTGTCCCTCTTGCGGACACACATGAAACCATTTAGCCAAGAGGGACAGTGACTTCTCATCTCAGGGCAGTGACTCTGAATTTTCAGAAGGGAACTTAAACGGCCAGGCAGAAAAGAAAGACACCCACCAGAGGCCGCGTTGGAGCGGAGTGGAGGCAAGGACAGGCCTGCTCTCCAGGCTGGCTTCGCACTTGGAGGGAGAGGAGGGGCGGGCCGTCCGGGTCCCCCCAGATGCAGGCTGCAGACAGGCATCAGGGCGCGGTTTCTTTTTTGGAGCCTCAATGATTTGCAAGAGGTTGGCGGGCTAGAAAACAGACAATTATCTCTCTTGACTGCTAGATTATGAGAGCTGGAGGCCCCGAGATCAGTCAAGAGAGTGGTTTTCATTTTCTTTTTAGCCTCAGAACTCTTTCTTCCCTCAAAATATTATGCACAACTCTGATTATAAAAAAGATAAAAGCAGCCCGCTCTGGTTAAGGTGGGGCTGGGGGTTCAGAATCCCACCCACTGAGCGCCTCACCCTCCTGCAGGAACTTCTGCGAATGCCTCAGGGTGCAGCAGAGCATAATTTCGAAGCCAGTATATCTGAGTCTCACATGCATGCTCCCCACTCATAGATAAAGAAGCCATGTCTCAGAGAAGGCAAGTGACTTTTCCAAAGTCACACAGCTTGCTAAGGGCAGAAAGGAAAGAGTAATGCCAGACAGGGGCATTGCATGCCAGGTAACACATCCACTCCTGAGCAGTAACAGGGGACTGTAGATGGAATGCTCTGATTGGTTCGGCATGGTGTCATTCACATCTCACTTTGGGCCAGGGATCCAATCAGCCTGCCCAGAACCCCAAAAAATCAGGGGCTGCTGGGCAATTGGGAGGTGGTGGGGAAAAGCATGCTGCTGGTATCTCCACGGATGTCCTTGTGCATTTAAAAGCTGCACGACACTGGAGGTGTGTGGAGACTCCTAGACATTCATCCCGGCCCCAAAGATCAGGGTTGCGTCCCTGCTGCGCCACGCCCTCTCCCGAAACCCAGGCAATCTACAGGCAGAACTTCATGCATTGCACATGTGCTTTCTGAGGGTCTCGGGGAAGAGAAGACAGAAAGGGCAGTACTGGGGGACAAGGGGGTGGAGATGAGTGGAGTCCGGGGCAGAGGGTGATTGCTTTCAGCTCTGGAGGTGAGGAAGGACTCACAGAGAAGGTGTTTTTTGCTGTGGCTCTTGAGGAGGTGGGGGGACATCAATGACCAAGGTCCTGGGTCAAGACAGAGGAGGGGCATGTTGTAGCCAGTGACTCTTCCTCATGAGGTCGTACTAACAGGAAATGTCACTGAAGGCATGGGTTGGGGACAGGCAGCTCCATTCTAGGGATCCCTCCTATCTGTCACACTTATTTTTTGTGTCTTGTTGACAAGAGCGTGGGTGTGGGATTCTCACTGTCGAGAATTTCTTGCAAGGGCCCCAACCTGGCCTTAAACTAGCATGGAAAGAAAATAATACAGGTATGGCTGTCTCTGTGGGCTGGTTATAGAAGGAACGATGCTCTCAGACTCAGAATAGTAAGCTTTTGTCATATGGATAATATCCAAAAACCCAACCAAGATGGAGAATCTAGATCCTGGTGATGTCACCAGGCTCCTGGATCAAGCCTCACCTGAAACTTCAATAGATCCAGCTGTGGATTTTGTAGTCACAAAAGCCAGTTTGAGTCATGAGCCCATTGAAATCTAAAGCTTATGGCTCTGGAGGCTTGGTGGCCACAATTGGCATGGGAAAGATTCCCTCTTGTCATGGTCAGCGACCCAATCTTTGTGTGACCTGAATTCTCCAAGTCTCAGATTCTTTACTTATAAAATGTACAACTCATTGAAACAACAGTATGAATGACCGTGACTGCCACTTCTCAGGCACTTACTGCTGGCCATCTGTCCTGCTGAGGGTTTGGGGATATAATATCTCATTTAGTGGGAGCAGTGGCCTCATGAAGTAGCCCTGGGAGGCAACTGACACCCAGAGAGATTGAATCGCTGGTTTCAAGCTGGTGGTAAATGGCGGAGCTGAGGTCGGATTCAGGCGTACAGCACTAGGGACCAGATTTTTCTTTGGGAATCAGCTTCTTCAGTGCCACCTCACTTTGATGATGGGTGAGCTCTGGAAGGACTGGGGCCCTGGCTGTGTTCCTCACCCCTTATTCCCAGACATCGACCTTGGCACTTACCATCGTAGCGCCTGGCAGAGAACAGACATCCAGTGTCCACTGATTGAATAAATGGACGAAGGAATGGGTGGCTCGGTGACCTCAGGAGCCCACCCAGCCCTCGGGTCCTCTGAAGGCTGCCTTGTGCTCTTTGCCTAATGAAGCTCCCAGCAGCATTGTGAGTCCCCTCTCCTCTGAACTAATGCTTGCTCTCCTGGCTGCCCCCACTAATGAGGGGACACAGCCCAAGGGGACTGTGTCTCCAGGCTAATTATTTTCTCTCTGCTCCGGCCACACAACTCAAAATATTCAAGCTATTGTTGGTGTTTTACATCTTGGCACTGTGGTCCTTGTCAACTTCCAAGGGCAGGAAGCCGCGACCCAATGGGCTAGCCCTTTCAAGGTCAGCTTGACGGCAAACACAGACTTAATTGAGCTGGAATAATATATTTTTTTCCCCTTTGCTTGATGTGCAGGTGACAATACTTAAAATATCGACATGCCTTAATACTTTTAAATTCAGTTGTTTGCTGATCAGCCGCAGCTACTTAGATTGACCAATCTATCCTGCCCGGCTGGAGATCAAGGGATCAGCACTTAATTTCATTCCCTGAATAAAGAATTTTTTTTTTATATCCACATGGAAATATCAGAACATGAAAGGTTAAATCAATATGGAGTTTTACATTGCTTAAAGGGCATTTGCATCCAAGCAGCCTTGAATGCAATTCACTTGTTTAATGAATTTTTTATGCTTATTTAATGAATTTCACAAAGGTTTGGTGTTTTTCATAAAATGGATAAGGACTTCCAGTTTTATGAAATAATAAAAATGGAAGCGGAGTTATGAAATGAGCAATCTCATTAGTTAGGCATGATATATTCATATGAAAATGTACATGTCTCTGTGTTATTGCCTGGCCACCATTATTCGACAGCGACTTGTTATAATAGCACGGCAAATATTCCTCTAGTTAAGATATCAAGAAGTGACAGAAGGAAATTGCATTTCCTCCCCATTTCTAATAATGACATAATTAATGCTCATTTAAAATAATTACCTGGGCATTGTTTCCCAAGAGTGCCGGGGCCTAACTCAGCGGTAAATGCGTCCTAAGATACTTCTGAACTTCAATAACTCAAACGATGTCCCCTGCCTTTTAATTACTTATTTGTGGAGGTAACAGTGATCCCCTGTCTTGCCATTTTAATGTCTTGGTGCACAAACAAAACATACAAGACGAATTCTATCCAATACAGAAAAAAATGTCTTCTGCCAGAGAAAGAGAGACAGATGGATTGGTTGTGATATTAATTCTTCCTGGCTGGGCTTTGTTTGGGGGTTGTATATTTCTGGGACTTCTTGGTGGGCATCCAGAGTTTGGTGATACCTAACTAGCGACTCATCGTTGATGTCCAGATGTCAAACAGTGTAGGTGTCGACAGTTCAGACTCTGAAACACAGATCTATGACTTGTCACTTTGTGTTTTCTTTCTTCGTTTCTGGTTCTGGGGATTGAACCCAGGGAACCGCATCCGCAGCCCTTTTTTGTATTTTTATTTAGAAGGTCTCACTGAGTTGCTAAGGGCCTCCCTAAGATGCCGAGGCTGGCTTCGAAGTTGCAATCCTCCTGCCTCAGCCTCCTGAGCCACTGGGATTACAGGTGTGCACCCAGCACTTGAAACTGTTTGACCATGGGTGATTTACTTAACCTCTCTGAACCTCAGCTGTAAAATAAGGATCTGTTCTTGGTAATTCCTGAACCATGGGGCTGTGGGTGACGTTGACTAAGCCTGAGCATGCTGAACACAGTGATTGACACCTGGAAGCACCCCATAAGCTCAGCTGTGCGCAGGTGGGGGGCAGCTGCTCATGGGGTGGCCGGATGCTCTGTGTGGCCTCTGAACAGAAGTCAGTGAATGGGTGCTGGACAGGGCCTCACTGGGGAGACACGGAACTGTTTCATCTCACTTTCTTCTTCTATTCAAGAGGTTGGGCAGCTGGAGGGCTCCTCTGGCTTCCGCATGGAAGTCGATCTGGGCCACCTCGATCATACAGAGGAGCAAAATCCATCCTAGCTCCTCTGATGTCACCAAGGGGACAATTCAGGTGAATGCTTCAGTGAGCACATCTGGGCCCTCGGGTGGGTGCTGGGCACCGCAGAAGGGACCTACAGAAAGGGAACAGCATAGCCCTTAGTCTCAGGGAGTCTGCAGTGGTGGTCAGATAATAGGAATAGGCCAGGAAACAATTTTTCACCAATAAAACTCCTATACTTGTATAAAAATCTTTCAAGAATCACATAAATCGTTGCACCTGCTGATTTATTAGGACCCTATTGATGGCAGTGTGAAATAATTTCCCTGGATATAGTGGGGTACTTACTCAACCTTGTGGTGAGCCAATTGGTCCCCACGGTTGGAATTGGGTCTTGGTACTTGTTCTGCAAAGCTCTGGCTGTGTGACCTCTTGCAAGTCACTTAACCTCTCTGAGTATCAATGTCCTCATCTTCTGAACAGATGATGACCCACTAAATTTACTGGCATATAAGGCACACCCTTCCCTTTTTCCCTCCCATATTAGGAATTGCTATGTCCTATGTGCCCATATTCCAGGTGGAAACGAGTTCAAGAGAGAAATAGTGGGAGATGCTGCCCCCTAGTGGTGAAGTTGGGTAATGCAAAACTTCACACTCAAGATTAAGGAGCCCTTCCCTCTGCTAGTGAGGGGGTTGGTAAATTCTTACTTTGTAATTTATTTTTCTTAGTATTGGGGATTGAACCTAGGACATCAGGTAGCATGTGCTGTGCCTCGGAGTCACACCTCCAGTCCTGCTTCATAATTTTGTAAATGAAAATTAAAACCTACAATCCCTATAACTGATGAGAATTTGAGTTACTTCTGTTTTCTGTGTTCACTGGTGTGTGTGTGTATCATTGTGTATCTGTGTGTGTATACAGTTGGCTCTCTATATCCACGGATTGTGTTTCAACAGATTTAACTAACTCAGGATCAAATATAACAACACTTCTATTGGGTATTGTAAGTAATTTAGAGACAATTTAAAATATAAGGGAGGCTGTGTGTAAGTTATATGTAAATACCCTGCCATTTTATATAGGGGACTTGTTATCAGGGGTCCTGGAACAAACCCTTTTGGATAAGGATGACTATATGATATATTGTATATTCTCTTTCTCTTTCTCTCTCTCTCTCTCTCGTTTTTAAAATGCTGCTGTTGTATATTCTTTGCAGTTTTAACAAATATCCAGAACTTAGGACTTCCTACTTGATTCCAATATATAGTGTACTGCATTTAGAATAATAAAATAATCTATAATTATTATAATAAAATAATTTCTCATATAAATCACTTTAATATCACTTTTAATGACAATAAAAATACTGAATTTCTTCCTCTTTTGAGGGTGAATCTTTGGATTCATGTTAATGGCCATAAATGCAATACTATTTCTTTACACAGGGTGTCTGTGCCCCCAGGTCGGAGACCCTTCCCGGCCAGGACCCCTCCCTCCCGGGTCTCCCCTGTGGCCTGGTCTCCCACACAGTCCTGCTCCTGATTCTGGTGCGCAGCAGACCTTCCTGGGAGCTGATGACGCTGGCCTGGCCGCCGAGCCGAGGCCTGCGCCGCCCGGGCTCCATGGACGTGTGCGAACGTCGCGCCTCGGCGGGTCATCCCGAGTCACACGGCTTGTGTGTTGTGCAGATCGTCTACGTCAAGTGCACCTCAATACAGTGTTTTCAAAACTTAAAAAATCTTCGTAGGCAAATGCAACAGCCACCAAACTCTCGGATCCCGAGCTCTTCCTCCCATCCACCTCTGAGCAGAGTCGCCCAGAAACCCCGGCCCAGCAAGGTCCTAGCGAGCGAGCATCCTGGTGGTGTGGCCAAGGCCCTCTCTGTGCCTAGTGCCACACGGGGCGGAGGAACACGAGGGAACACGGGGAGGACTCTGCTGCCCAGGTGCGACTCCAGTGGGGACAGAGGCAGACACAGCACTCGGGACCTGGGCAGGGACCAAGAACCAGTTAAGGGGAGGTGGCAGGCCTGCGCTCAGGGCAGGGAGGGTCTGTCACATCACTCCTGTTCCTTCCAGTTTATTGCCACCATTATTGCCAATGTAACAATAACAGTAGTGATAATACCTTCTACTGGGCCTGCTTTCTTTGGAGTCAAAGGGGTTGTTTTTCTTTCGCCAAGATTAATGATAAAGGAAAACAACTCACAGGGTGGTGCCTGCTGATGGTCCCCAGGGTGGGGGCTCCTCCTGGGAGGGTGGGACTCCAGAGCACCTTTGAGGAGCCAGCCCCCAGCCCCGATCTCCTCCAGCTTAGCATCACGGCACATGCCAAAATCAAAGCCGCATGGGGCCTGTCTCTATCAGCTTTGCCACTTAATGTTTAACACCTGGGAGGGAACAGCTCCTGGAGCTTTTAAACATGAATGAAGACCAGCATTCCAGGTTTGCGGGGAGGATCGCAGACAGGGCTGGCGCTTCCCGTGTTACAAGGCTGGCGACCAGGGTGCCCCGTGCCACCCCCAGACCGCCCCCCGGAAGGCAGGGAGTTTGGGGGTGGGTTTGCCTCTGCATGCTTCCTGGATTTCAAGGCTGCTGGAGGTGGTGGGGCTGCTCTCTCCCAGCCCCACTCGGTGGTGTTCCCTTAGCTCTGGTTCCATATCATCACATCCAAACAAATCTCAGGGCACTGGGCGTGATACATCCACCTTTAGGTTTTAAGGTAAATGTTGAATAACTCTAGGTACAGCAGGAAGGAGGTGGTTGCCATTTATTGTGGCTCATTAGCCACGTCGCCATGTTTTATTTCAGATGTCACAAATGAAAATGCCCACGGAGGCAGCACAGACTGTGAATGGGTGAAGTGGGTCCAGGTTTTAGTTTCCCCCTTACCTGCCATTTTAAAACCTTTTGAGGTTTCATTTTCCTGCAGTCTGAAAATACTATATAGAAAGTTCCACAAACGAATGATTCGTAAGTTTTAAATTGTGTGCCATCTGAGCAGCATAATGAAATGTCTTACTTGGGATATGAGTCATTCCTTTGTCCAGTGTGTCCACATGGTATATGCTACCCTCCTGGTAGTCACCCAGCCATCTCAGTAATCAGATCAACTCACAATATCAAGTGTAATAAGTTACACTTATTTCACTATGTTGACCCAAAGAGCAAGAGTAGTGACATTAATAGTTCAGATATGGCAAAGAGAGACCACAAAGTGCTTCCTTTAAGCAAAATATTACTTAAAATGTGCAAGAGATATTTGAAGTATTTTGAGAGAGACACCACATTCGCTTACCTTTTATTATGGTAAATAATTTTTAATTTCTTGCTGTGTCTCATTTATAAATTAAACTTTATCATAGATATGTACATAGAGCGAGAAGGCATAGTGCATGCAGGGTTTGGTGCGACCTGAAGTTTTAGGCATCCACTGGGGTCTATCCTCCTGGATAGGGGTGTGCTACTGTGCACGAACCTCTGAAAAGCAAGAAGACCTGCCTTTGTCTCAGAGAACAACCATTCCTCAACTCTGGTCAGCGGCTGCCAGGCAGGAAAGCCCTGGGCCCAGGCAGGAATCTGGAGTTTATTGTGATGCACCGTCTCCAGGAAGCATACCTGAGAGACATAAAGCTGAAGTTTGTAAGCACTGCTATGTGAGTAAAGCGATCTCTAAAGGCTCCAGTGTGATTCGGGCACCTGCCGTCGACGTGGCATTGACCTCTGTGAACATTGCCGGGCCTGGTTACGCACACAATCCTTCACGGCTGTGCAGTGCTTCACACCACAATGAGCCCTCCGCAATGACAGGCCCCAAGTCACAGATGGGTCTGAGCTTATGTAGGGATATCTAGCTGGTTTGAGAGGCGTAAGATTCGTATGCCTACAGTTCTTTCTGGGTATGATGGGCTTTGGTGCTTAGATATGCGGTTTGCTTGGGATGCAACTGTGGTGAATTAAAAATAGTTGCAAATTTTGGGATGCTTCTTCTACGCCAGCTCAGTCCGTTTCCCCCACCTTGCATCTGGGCTCACCTGGAACTGCTTTGACCAATGAAGTGCAGCGGAAGTGACACTATGCCAGCTCTGGTGGGGCTTTTAAGAGTTCTCGCTTCCTTCCTCTTAGAGCTTTGGGCCTCCATTTAAGAAGTCCGACTAGTCAGCTGCATGGAGAAGTGGGCCCAGCTGACCGTACTTTCAACCACCCTCCATGGCCCCAGAGTTGGGGCGAGCCAGCTTGTCCCTGCAGAACATCGAGGGACCCAGGCAACGACAGCTTTAGAGGCAGGCTTCTCTCACCTGAGCTCCCTCTGCATTCCTGACACATGAAGCTACAACATTAAATAATAACTTGGTTGTTGTCTTAAGCTGTTAAATTACAGGGAAGTAGGTTATGCAGACAGTTATGTAGATAACTGCAGTTCTTCCCTGCCTGGCACATCTTGGCGTGAATTGCCATCTTTCTTTTCCTATTCTGATCTGCATAAATATGTCAATGTCAACACAGTAAATTTGCAGAATGCAGAAAAGCACGAAAGAGAAATTACCTTCTATCTAAAGATTGTCACCGGTAATATTTATCTCCATATCTTCTTCTTTTCTTTTCTGTGTTTTTTTTTTTTTTTAAACAAAATTGAAATCAGACTGGGCTTACCACTGTGTAATCTGCTTTTATCACTCAGTGCATTGTGAACATTCTCCCTTGTGATTGAATATGCCTCCGTGTGGTTTCTAATGGCTGCGTGGAGAATTTGTTATGGAGATCCTATGATTTATGTGGCCAATTTCATACTGTTTGAAAATTTAGTTTGTTTTCAAATTTTCTACTTTATAAATATTGTTGCAATCAATATCCTTGTCCATAATCATTAGTTTATGTCTCTGATTATTTTGTAGGATGCATATTTGCAAATGAAATTGTTGGTCTAAACTCCATGTAGTATTTTAGGCTTTTGAGCACTGGGAAATTGCTCATGGACTAGCAATATTCGAAATTAACAATTTTCTAATAAAATTTTGAAATGCTGGGTGCTAATATTATTATTTTTTAAAGTTCCTCTTTTTTTTAGCTATCATTTTTCCAGTACTGTGAGGTGCTGAACTATTAATGACTCTGAAGTGAGTATAATTATTAGGCTTGCTTTGCAAAGAAGAAAACCAAGATTTAAAGAGATTAACATCATACACATATTTGAAGAGAACTGTGTGACTCTACCCTGCTAACTTTTCTAACATGCTGCTTGTTAGTAGTTTAAAAAGTATTATTTTAAAAATTTGTGTTTCCCTGTTATGCAGTGATGCCAAACATTTTTCCATATCTATAAACAATTTGCCTGACTCCTTTTGTAAGTTGACCATTTATGCCTTGACAATATTTTTTATAATGTTCCAATTTTATCATTTATTTGTAGATGCTCTTTATATATTATGGGCACCAACCTTTCACATATGCTACATTTTTCTCTCAGTTTTTCTTTTCTTTCCATACACGCTCCTTTCCTACTTACAAATTAAAATAATTTAAAGATATATTCTATTAAGTTACCAAAGTATCAGAGTTTACAAGGCTCCAGACCTGGGAAGAACTTTTGAGGTTATTTAATGTTTACTTCATATTCGCATGGGGAAGAAGAGACCTGGAGAATTGGATGCCTGTTCTGTGATAGAGGCCATTAGTTTTCAGGAAAAATTGAATATCATTTTATGCATCTTTGTATACAGGTGGAGAAAAGAAACTTGGTCAAATTAAAAAATTGAAGTCTCACAAACAGTAGGCTATGGTTTGGCTGCTAAAGTACTGGAGCCTTAAGAGGTGGGGCCTAGTAAGAGTCCCTAGGTCAATTAAGGGTGTGTGTTTGGACAGGACTGTGGAACCCAATTTCTCTGGCTCCCATCTGGAGATATAATCTTTTCCTTACACACGTGCTCCCTCCAAGATGCAAGGCAGTCAAGAGGGCTCTTACCAGAATCTGAGCCCATGGAGCCACCTTGCCTCAGACTTTCAAGCATCCAAATCTGTGAGCCAATAAACTTTTTTGTTTCACAAGTAACCTACCTCAGGCATTTCATTATAGCAATGAAAAACTGACTGATGCACAGAATCTTGTGCCTTTGTTGAAACATTTTCTTTATTAAGGGATTGGTTCATTTCAAACTTCAATGAGATCATCTCATAGGACATCCAAGCTGGACATACTCAATCATCTGGTACAGGGAACACTTTAAAATAGCAAACCTCAGTGTGAACATGTGTTCCACTTCTGCCCAGCCTCATGGCCAGATTTCCAACTGGTTTAGTTTAGGGGCACTTTGGGTTTGCTCAGGGAGTCTGTCCTCCACCCTCAGTCTGGGAGTTGCTGCAGGCCTCCAGGACTCTGCCCAGGTGATTGCTATTGGGGGGGCCAGTGTCCAGGCTGGAGGGTGGTTGCAGGCCCCACCTCCCTCCCCCTCGCTGGAGAGGCTGCTGCTACCTGAATCACTTCCACCAGCCGTGCTCCAACTCTGTTTCCCTCCTTACGAACCCCCTTTAACTCTTTGGAATTGATAATAACTATAAAAAAGTCTTAGGGAAGGAAATAAAACAAAACAAACAAAATATAATACTGTGAGATGCCATCCTGGCCCAAACAAAGCAAATACACGGAGTTGTGGTGAGGTGTACCTTCCTGTCCCGAGACCTGCTCTCAACACTCCGCCCCCAAACTGCATTAATTAGCAAGGCTGCATTAATTAGCACAAACTCATGGGTAAAGCAACTCCACAAGAAACTTTTAAAACCAGTGACCAAATCCACCTCCTCATGTTAACTCATGCTATGGAAGCTCAGAGAGAGAAACAGACTTCCCTAAGGTCACACAGCACATTAATAATTTGACTGGATTAATAATTTGAGTTCATCTGCACAAGCTAATGCTCTCTCCAAGCTGATGTGCTGCCAGCCAGATAGAAACAGAGAAATCAAAGAAAAAATATCATCTTTTTTAAAGAAACATGTCACAGATTACAGATGCAGAGAAAAATGGTATCATTAATCCCCCCAGAGGTGTGATGGAGCAGGTAGGAATCTGGGGCACAGACATGCAAGTGGCTTCTGAAAGCCAGGAGCTCCGAGGCAAGGATGGTGGAGGTGGGGATGGGACAGGCACCCAAAGTGAGGATTTATCTTGTTTTCCATCTTAAAGGGAAAGCATTTAGTTTTTCACCACTAAGTATAATTGAGCCATACGGGTTTTTGTAAATACACTTTGAAGTTTTCCATCTATTCCTAGTTTGCTGAGGGTTTTTATTATGTATGGGTGATGAATATTCATCAACAATTTTTCTGAATCTATTGAAATGAACATAGGGTTTCCCCTTTCATCTGCTAATATGAACGGCACTAGTTTTCAAGGGTTAAACCAACCTTGCATTCCCGTGACAAGCTCTGCTTGATTGTATTACTTTGTATATATTGTTGGATCCAACAGCTAATCCAATGATTCACAACATGTAAGAAGTGAAGTAATATGATAAAGTGAAGAATTCCTGTGCACATGTTCATTAGGGGTTGTTACGTCATTTTCTTTTCTTGAATGCTTTTGAATGACCCTACTGTCATGGTAATAGTGACCACATAAACCAAGCTGAGAAAAGGTCCCTCCTATTTTCTGAGTTTGTAAAATTGGTGTTATTTCTTCTTTAGATGTTTAGGAAAATTTTACTATTAAAGTGATTAGGGCCTGGAATTGTTTTGTGAGAAAGGTTTTAAATGATAAAATTGAGTTGCAATAATCAGGCCCTTTGGATATTTTGCTTCATTTGTGTGAATTTGTGAACTGATATTTTTCAAGGAACTTTTTCATTTGTTTTAAATTGTCCAACGTGTTAGCACAAAGTTATTAAAGTGTTCTGTTAGTACTCTTAATGTCTGTGGAAACCACAGTGATGTGCTTTTTTACTTTCCCATTATTAGTAATTTGTATTCTTTTTTTCTTTTTTTTTCTACTTCCCTGATTCAAAAAGGAGAATAAGCATAACTTGAAATGTATCAAGTTCATCGATCTTTTCAAAGAACCCGCTACAGTTTCATTCATCTTCTTCGTTGACATCTGTCCATTTCACTGGTAGCCACCCATCAGATTTCCTTCCTTCTATTTACTTTGGGGTTAAGGTTCTACTTATTCCCCTAGTTTCTTAACATATACATTTTGGGCCTTTCACGTTTTCTAATATAAGCTTATATGGATGGACATTTTCCTCCAAACGATATTTTATCTGCTGGCTACAAAATCTTATATGTTCCACGCTCATTACAGTTTAATCAAATTATTTTCTTATTTTTCTCCTATTGCCCTCCTTGACCCAGGGGCTGCTTAGAGTGGGTTGTTTAACTTCCATATTTTGGGGAACTTCCAGATGTACTTTGCTGTTGGTTTGTTGCTCCTTCCTAATGTGTGTCTGGAGAGTTCCTCCAGGTAGGAAGCTGGGGTGGTCTCTCACCTCTATTCCCTTCCACCAGGAACGGTGTCATCAGAGCACCTACAGAACACCCACTTCAATCCAATTTCCAGAATGAAACCTCTATGGCATGGGATTTGGCCACTAAAATGGAATCATTGTTTATCTGAAGTTCATGGATATAATAGGGATTGAACCAGGGATGCTTTACCACGGATACATGCCCAGTCCTTCTTGCTTTTAGTTTGAGACAGGGTCTTAATAAGTTGCCCAGGCTAACCTCAAACTTGGGATCCTCCTACTTTGGCCTCCAGAATTGCTGGGCTTACCAGTGTGCACCAGTGTGCACCTTGGCTTGAAATGTACATCTCGCTGGGCATCCTTTGTTGGTAGCTTGCTGAACTTGAAATACTATATAAGGGTCACAGAGTTTCTCCCTGCCTGTTGTCCAATGTTTGAAAAGAGCTGATTCGTGCCTTTTTTTTCTCCTTCCAGTTTTCTGGTTGACCACGGTGGGAAGGAAAGTCTGGTAGAGTCTGGTAGCAGCTATTCTGTCTTATTTAGTAGAAAGTTCATATTCCTTCCCAACGCAGTGGACATTGGTTCTTGAGGAACAGGGTCCTCCCTGTCCCAGAGTGTACAGGTCTGCACTTCTGCAAGATTCTCTAGGAGAAAAGGTTTCTTGTTCATACACGTTTGGGCAATGTTGCCTTCTTGACTTTCCTCTTAGAGATTTACAATGTCTATCAGTCTATTTAAGATTCTGGAAAGTTCTGCCTAATGAAACATCATTTTATTTAATTCAGTAGTTTCCCATTCTATTTGATGACTCAAGTTGTTCAAATATACAACTGTTTAAAATGCATTCTGTAGCTTCATCTAACTTACATCTTGATTCCTCATTCACTAAGTGATGTAAAGCTTTACTCTTCCCTTAACGAGTTTTTTCACTGATTTTTTAAGTGTACAGAATAGCACTGCATCGCACGGTGAGGCATTCATGGAGTGTAATTGTTAAAAATATATTGGAAAGTTTTCCTCTCCTCCTGTCCCCGTCTGCCTCAGTTCCCACTAACTCCGCAGTCATCCTCTTTCATTTCTTGCATGCACCCCAAAATGTGTTTTGCACACTCAAATAGTACAGATTTATATTTTTTATACCTCTTCCTCATAAAATATACTATCCTAATTTTTCCCAGTGAGGATTTTTATTTTGGGGGGGTACCTGGGATTGAACTCAGGGACACTCAGCCACTGAGCCACTTCCCCAGCCCTATTTTGTATTTTATTTAGAGACAGGATCTCACTGAATTGCTTAGGGCCTCGCTAAGTTGCTGAGGCTGGCTTTAAATTCGAGATCCTCCTGCCTCAGCCTCCTGAGAGGCTGGGATTACAGGTGTGCGTCACCACGCCCAGCCCAACTAGGATATTTTGACAATCTTTCCATTCCACTACATAAAACAATTTCTCAGACTTTTTGTTTTCTTTTATTTTTTCACAGCTTCATGATATTTCCTAGTATCTGGTCGTCTGGGTTGCTTGCACGCAGGTCCTGTTATGAAGTGTGTGGCAAAGGCTGGACTTGGGTTGATGTCAGTTCTCCCCATGAAGGTCTATCTGCAGAATAAGTTCTCAAATTACCGTACGGGGTCAAAGGGCATTCTATCCTCCTTTGTAATTCTGATTAATATTGCCATTAAATAGGTAGTTATTCATGCAGTCTCTCTCAGCAGCGTGTGATTTATTTTCATATGACGCCCACCTATAACCCACTGTCCTTGACAGCAGACTAGGTTCACACAACTTTGGGGTCTTGCCAATCTGATAGGTGAAACACTGGAGCTCAATGCACTTTTAAGAAAAATTTCTTATATTTCCCACGTCTGATTTTCTCTGGAATGCCAGATTTTTTTCTTCTCTATTCCTGTAGATGGTTGTTATTTGCATTTTTATTTTTTCTTTGGGTGCCCTGTAGAAATGTTTAACATTTTTATTTCATCAAATGTTATCAATCTCTATTTTAATGACACCTTGATTTTGAGGAGTAGTTAGAAAGAACTTTGCTCTTCCAAGAAGATAAAGGCAATTTCCAATTTTTTTTCTGCTGAAACTCTTATGTATAGCTTAATTTTTCAATTTTAAATTTGAAGTTAAGTATTAATTTACCAGGTTATTTTATTTATTTATTTATTTTTGGTACCGAAGATAGAACCCAGGGGTGTTTAACCACATAGCCATTTCCCTAGCCCCATTTAAAAATTTTTATTTAGAGACAGGGTCTCACTAATTTACTCAGGGCCTTGTTAAGTTGCTGAGGCTGGCCTTGAATTATCAATCCTCCTGCCTCAGCCTCCCAAGCTGATACGGTTATAGGTGTGCACCACAATGCCCAGCAATTTTTCAGGTTTGAAATATGGACTAACTTTATTTCTCTATTCCTTTATTATTGTTTTTCTTCCAATTGGTTGTCTTGTTCAATATTTGCTGGTTCATTTTTTCTCTGATGATTTGAGATGAGGTGGCAGCGATTGGTCAATTTAGGGTAAATTCAGTCAATTTGCATTTTCCCCAGGAAACAATAAATGACTTGATGTCTCCCTGGCCCCAACTCAAGAAGAGAATCACAGGGATTCTCTTCTGGGGTTCCTACCCCGCTCTGAGGATTTTATAGCTAACTCCAAGATCATTTATTTATTTATTTATTTATTTATTTATTTATTTATTTGGAAGCTCTTATAGCTTTTGCTTTAGAATTTTAATCTACAGAAAAATATAATAATAATATAAAGTCACCATCTTAAAAAAAGACAGTTGAATTTAAAATGTGTTTTCTGACCAAATAGGACAAGTTAAGGTCACCTGTTGGTGTGGCTAAAGTTTAGGCTTTTCATTCATCCTGCTGAACTGTCTCCCCAGGGTCTTGACTTGGGCTGGAAGCGTCCTGGCCGACCTTGCTCACTATCACCCCTCTTGTCCTTGACATGAAGGGCTGCATCTTTCCTTGTGATCAGCTCAGAGCCCCAGTGTCGGGAGCTTAGGAACCTTTTCTCTCTAACCATTGCTCTTGACTTGGGTTTCCAGCATCTAATCTGAAACTCAAAAATCCCAAGCATTCTTTCTTGCCTTCCTGAACCTTGAGGGCCATCACCCAGAATGCTGGCCGCCGCTGTCAGAGCTCGGGAAGGCCAGCACGGGCAGGGATCCTGGCCAAGGAGGGCAGAGTCCACATGCCCAAATCCTCCTCAGGCCGCCATATTGGTGAACGTGGTCCTGGGGGTGCTACCTGGCGACCTGAGGCATTTCTGGCCTTTGAAATAAGGTTTGGAGTATAAAGGTCTTTTTCCAGACCAGGTCACCTCTGGAGATTGGGCCACTTCCCTTCTTGGAGCCTCAGTTTCCTTTCTGTGCTCCCCTTCTCCCAGGGCCCTGTGAGAATCCAAAGCCATCACAGAGGCCAGCGCTTTGTCCCCCTAAATGGCTATACACATGCAAGGCATTACGGTTATCTCCGTCCTCATCAAAAACATTTATGGAGGGCCCCTGTGTCCCCAACGCCCTTCCAGGGCATCTGCTCCAACTCATAACAAACACCTCTTTGAGATGGCTTTCATTGCCAGTTTGCTTCCTTTCAGGCCCGATTCATTTCTGATCCCAGCAGCAACAAAGGGCGCTTTTATGGCTGGGGTTCATTTCTGGAAATTAAATTTCCATTTTCAACACTAATGCTACTGTAATTCGCGGTGGTTTCTGTCTCTTTTTATTGTGTCTGACAGGGACCAGCCTATCGGCCTAAGTGGCTGGATGCGCGTGTGTCTGTAATGCACGACATGAAAAGACATTTTTGAAAAGCAGAGGGAAAGGAAAACATTGGGAGGAGGAATCAGAGCAGTCGCTGGATCCCACACCACGGTTAATGAGTGTGCACAGAGCAAACAGTTGCTGGCTGGGGGCCCTCAGGCGTTACAGCCAGGGCGACACTTCTCTTGTTTTTGGAAGGAAATCAGTAATAGTCCCCACACACGGGAAACCTTCAGTTTGCATTTTTTAATGCTCCAGGGAGGACAGGGTTTCTGGTTTCAAATCTGTTAAATTTTTCTTTAAAAGACCGGTTTTGTTCAGAAACCAAAACAAAAATTAGCATATTAGGAATATATGCAGGTCACGCCTGGGTCCCTGGGCTCCAGGATCCCATGGAGCTTGGATGAAACCATCGGCTGGTTCCCAAGAAGCAGGGTGGGACCTGGTCGCTTTGGCTTAATGAGGTAAAATCTCTCAAAAAAAAAAAAAAAAACCCATACCCTACTTTTTATTAAGAATTATGTATATAAAATCGGCAGGAGGCCCATCGATGTATCAGAGATACCCCAGCCTGGGAGGGTTTTCTTTCCCCTGTTTATCTGTGTTTTCTAAACTTTTAGCAGCAGTCTGGGGCTTCAGGAGGTCCCTGAGACAAGGAGAGCACTTGAGCTTCTTCATTTTACTCAGGTCCCCAGGTCTTGGATACAGGCACCTTAACAACTGCAAGGAGTAAACCCACTTTTTCTGAGTCCCCTTGACGTGCTGGCTCTGTCTCGTCCCCTGGGGTCCTTCTACCTTGGGACAGTTTTCATTTCCCTTTTCCAAGTGAGTCTTTCTGAGTAGGGCCTCATGCCCCTCAGGGACTGAGCCCGCCGTGGGGACACTCGTTTGAAGGTGATGCTTTTTAAAATTCGGAAAAGCAGAGAAGGCTTCCTCGTGTACGTGCAGCTGGGCTCGAGCCTGTTTAGAATATTCTAGGGCTTGGAGATATGACTCCCCAAAACACCCTTACTCAGCGAGACTTTGAAAGGGAACGCCCCGGAGGCCTGGCTCTGTACCATGTTGCTGTGGAAACGGGGACAAATCTTTCTCCAAGTGTGGGGGGACACTGACTTGGTCGTTGAGAACAGGTTTGGGAAGTGGAACCAGGAATGGGGTGCCCCACATGGGAAAAACAGCGAAGGACTGGGCTGGTCACCAGGGCCAAGGCGTCTGTGGGGAGAGGGATCCACAGCCTCTTTTCTTCCTCCCTCCTCCTTTTCTTCTTCTTCTCCTTCATCTTCTTTCTCCACTCGCCCAGTCCTTCTTCTTGTTGGTCACCAGTGGACGCCACCCTGCAGTCCTCCCCTGCCATCAGATCTGGCATGTGACTGAGTCGCAGTCCACAGGACCTGAGTGGAAGAGATGTGGGCTTTTTGGAGCCAAGGCTGTAGAACTGGCCTGAGACTACGCCACAGCCTTGCTCCTTCCTCCAGCTGCATGCAGATGAGCGGACCCCAGAGTCCACCAGGGAAGGACCCAAGGTCCCTGACCAGCCACGTGGAAGGAAGCTGCCACGGGCAGAAACATCTGCCTGAGACTTTACACAGGAGGGGTCAAGGCTGATGGCCTTTGAGACGTCGCCATGTGGGGCCTGCTCGTTACCACCACTCGCCTGACTGATGCAGAATCCAACACCAAGCTCCAGAGGGTGAGGCAGGATCAGTGGGTGCTGGGAAGTCTGACTGACCCCTCCACTGACAGGTGAGTCCATAGTAAGTGAGATGAGGACCAAATCGTGGGGGTCCATGGCTGGCCTGAAAGACCGAGGAGCTCTGTGCTGCTGTTAGCTGCCCTGGGCTTTGTCTCCGTCTGTGACCTGGGTGTTGGACAAGATGGGGAGGAGCCGGTGGAATTCATCCTGGGGCCCGACACTGGTCGGCGGGTCAGGGCCACCTGGGGCCTGTGCTGAGAAGGATTCTGAAGTTGGACCAGAGATGTGGAGGGAAGAGTGCACGAGCAATGAACAACCAGGCACCAGAAGGGACAGAGGGACACGCATACCAAGGGGCCCGACAGGTGGAGGTCCACCCATCTCTTACAGCACTTTTAATTTAGGACTTTCAATTGCAAAGGCTGCAAACTGCCTGCTTCTAGGCGTATGGAAATCCTGCCAAAGTTTTCATTTTCTATTCTTCCCAGATTATTCTAAGAGCTCCATGAGAAGAAGCCCTAGTGAAATCGTCGCTGGGAGAGAGTTCCAACTGAGTTCTAACCAGGTCAAGTGATTCAGCCAAATTCACTTAAAAAGAAGAAGAAAAAAAAAGATGATGGAGTGAGAGGCCCTGGAAAGAGCAAGTAATTCTGGTGCAACTTGAAAGATGAGCCCTTCTAGCAGGGTGGCCTCGAGGAGGAAAATGAACCCCTCATTCAAAACCCAGGAGAGTTAGAGTATGCTGCCTCCAGAGCTCCAACTTTATTTACCAGAATGCTGTGTGGCTTTAGACAAATGACATCCCCTCTCTGAGTCTTAGTTGCCTCATCTCTAAAATAAGGGTTTTGGACTCCATGAGTGTTTTTCGAACTGTGTTCCCTGCACTCTAAAGATTCAGAGATGCTGTGTGGGGTGAAGGAAGAACAGGGCTGATGAATGGGGTCCGGGGCCACCCTTTGTCGTTTCTGCTGGGGTGACCTCCCTGTATCTGCTTTATGGATGGGTCTCAGTGGAGTGTGCTAGTGATCCATCTCATCCCCCAGTTGGGAGACTCCTCCCTGTTGAGGGGGGTCCAGGAGGCTGCAGCGCACCCTGGGGGCTGAACAGAGGAGGAGGGAGCTGGGAATGGCTCCAGCAGCCGGGCTGCCATCTGAACACCATGCAGATTCCACCAGCTGCCCAGGCTCTGGTTCAGCCTAACAGGGGAGCTCTCATCCCAGCTCTGGCATTCTGTGGGTTCACCTGCCTTAACTCGATATTAAATCCCCGAGGGTGGCTGTGGCTCCTCTCTGGTTTTACTGGACTTGAGTTTATCAGTGCAATCGTAGTGGTAATGTCCACATATTGACCATGACAGGGAATATAGCTCTTTGACTTTGAAAAGTACTTTCACCCTCATTAACCCACTGCCGGACAGACAACCCGACCCTCTTCGTTGCTCTCTTCAATTGCAAATGTGGTACAGTCGTCCTGCATCGAAGCCATCCACTTCAGCTGCCATGATTTGAATCTTGATTCTCTTACTTACTAGCTTTGTGACTTGGGGTAAGTTACTTACCCTCTCTGAACTGTGGTTTTCTCATATATAACATGGAGATGATGCAGCACCTCCTGCACAAGGTATTCTCAGGATTAAATGATTTAAAATGTGCTTGGAAGAGTGCCTGCCACTTGCTCAGTGCTGAGGATGGATTCACGACTGTCTTTGAAACAGTTCAACAAACAGGAAACAACTAAGAGTAACAAGGGAAAAACCTGACATCTTCCCACCTCCCCTGTGCCTTCCCAGCAGGGAGAGTAATATCCCCAAAAGGGCAAAATCTGTCCATGGCGAGGGTACGGAAGGCGTACCCTTTTTAAATGTATAAAGTGCACGTGCACACCCAGCGTACCCGCAGGCTGTGGCTTCGGATTTTGGCGTCCAAGGCAATTGAGGGCCACTGAAAGGAAGACCGGAACCCTCTGCTCATCCCTCTCGGCTCCAAGCCTGTCCTTCCAGACCTTTCCAACCTTTCTACTCGCTTTATGTCGCAGCAAAGCTGTTTCTGCCTCCGCAGCGCGCTCTTCCTCCCCCGCGTCCTCCTGGCTCCGTGCGTGGCGCAGAGGCGTCGTGGTGCCGCCGACGACGCTGCGCAGGATCAGGCAGGATCCTTGCGCAGGTTGTTGGGCAGCAGGAGGCTTCCTGAGCGTGCGTTCTTGAGTTCAAGGTCAGGCTCCTAGCAGGCCAAGGGTGGGATGGGGTGGCTGCACCTTAAAGTTCCCACAGCTCTTGCCAAATTGCTCCTCCGCTTTTCCCAAGAAGTCGGAGCATCATCTCTGGATGAGAAAGCAGCTCAGAGAGGCTGCAGCCGGTGCACCAGGGGCACAGCAGCCAGGCAGGCTATACCTCACAGTTCCTGTGCTGGTGCCACTAGAACTTTCTGGAACTTTCCGTTGTTCTTTTTTTTTTTTTTCCTATGGGTGAGGCCCCTGGTCTGTGCTGGACAACCTGGCGGGAGGAGGGGGGATGGGGTCTTCACTATGCATCTCTCAGGTCACCCCATTCTGCTGCTGGAGGAAGACCCTGTGCTCAGTGATGTTTGAGGGAAATCGCAGGAGACTCCAGCTGGGCAGTGAGACTGCAGGGAGACCCAGGGACCCCCCGTCCCACCCAAGCAGAGCATCATGGCCTCCTGATCCCACACAGTCACCTGTCATATTCTTGGCATCCCAGAAACAGATCCTCGAAGGTTCCCATTTGTTTCAAACCCCTGAATGCCACCCTTTACGTGGACCATGTGCCCTTCACACCCCATCCCACCGACTCCTTTGAAAGCACCTGGCCCATTTCAGCTGACCCAGTGTCCCCAGACAGGACTCCTCACACTGGCGTGTGAGTGTCGAGCACCAGGGGTCCGGCTGCAGAATGCAGATCCTGATTTGACAGATCAGGAGAAGGGATCTTGCTTCCCTAACCTGCTCCTGGGCCAGGAGAACCTGGGAGGAGCACAGGTAGTCTGAAGGCTGAGTGGTTCCTGAGGGACCCACGGAGCAGGGACCACGCCACCTCCTCCTCCCACCGCCTTCCTTCCTCTGCCTCAGAAGCCGAGGTCTCTGGCAGATGCTGCCTCTGACTCCTGTGACCCCCTCCCTCTGGGTTCTGGGATCCATCAGGGGACCTGAAGGGTCAAGCGGTCTCTCGCTGTTCTGGAAGGAGCTTGGGTCAGTCAGAGTAGGTCCGTGCCTACAGTTCTGGGAAGTGCCAGGAAGTGGACATTCAGACCCTCCCAGCATGCGCATGGTGGTCTTTGATGCCACTCCTGGAGCTCCTCAGGGACTCAGTACTGCAGATGCCTCTAGGAAATGTCACCTCAGGCCAGCAGTTCTCAGGGCCTCGGATTTAGGTGGGACGAGGGCAGGAATGTCAAGGGGATAAAACAGAACCCAGACCTCCGGGGAAGATGACCGATGGCCAAGCCTGGATGAGCACCTACTGTGTGCACAGGTGTTCAAACGCTGGACACATTGCCTCATTTTATCCTTGGAATGAGCCAACGGGGGTGGGGGACGTGATGGTTCGAGGCCTTCAGTTCATGGTGCCACTGGGCACCATCCTCCTGGGGAAGCTGGCTGCCAGGATGAGAAATCGGTGCTGACCCCTGGGCGAGGCCCTGCCGCCCCTGGCTAGGGTTTCAGGATCAGATGGTGAGCGGGAAGGAGCCTCTCCAGAAACTAATGAGTTTAAATTGCTTCACGGCAGGAATTAAATGTTAAGTTTCAAGTAGCCATGCCAGGAACAGCAGCAGCAAAAGTCCCCGCTAGAAAGAAACTAATGCTGGAATTAAGGGAGTGAAAGAAAAATAAAGTGCAATTTCCAGGTCAGTTTCTCTTCATTAGCTGAGATGAGGTTTGCAGCTCATTCATTCGTTCCTGCATTCATTCATTCCACGGGTCAGGGACACCCAGTGACATCTTTCATGGGCTTCAGAGCAGTGGGCACCATGGTGGCCAGGCTCACCCTCTGGGTGCCTTGTTCTCCCCAGACTAGAGTCAAGGCTGTTGGCACTCAGGGCAGCTTCAGTGCATCCCCAGGAATCTAAATGGTAGAAACTATCATCACCCCACCTCGCAGATGAGGCCCTGAGGACAAAGAGGTTAGGGAGCTGGTCCAGGGTCACACAGCTGGCCAGCAGAGGATTTGGCTTTTTTGCCAGGCAATGTGGTTTTCAAACTTTGCCTGGTGTCCGTTTTAAAGTGAAAACTTCTTCCCGGTGGTCAGGTTGCATCTCACTGGCTCCCAAGCCCTGTGCAGGCAGCATTTGGGCACTAGGACTCCAGGGCTCATCTCTTCCAATGCCACTCACCTGGCATCAGCCAGGGCAGAGACCTCAACTGGGTATCAGAGGCCAGCAGAGAGGAGCGGAGGCCCCTGTGCAGCCGCCTGCCTCTCCTCGTACAGCTGGTTCTGCTCCTCTTGCAGATCCCTGCTGAGGTGCCACTGCCTCCGAAAGCCTCACTTGACCTTCTGCCCTGCCCCACCCTAAGGGTGTCAGGCTGGGCTCCATGGTGCTGCAGTAACAACCTCAAACACTCGATGGCCAAACTCAGCCAAAGTTCACTTTCATTCATGCCGAGGAGCTGCAGATTTAGGCCAGGCTCTGGGGTCAGGTCTGTGCACAGTACATGCAGGTTATTTCCATCTCACGCTGCTACCTTCTCAACACACGTGCCTCAAGGGGAACCAGAGGCTGCAGAATCATGGAGAGATGTTTGAATGGCTTCTATGCATTCACCTTTCATTGGCTAAAACCAATCACATGACTCCAAAGGGCTGGGAAATTAGTCTCCTGAAGGCCCAGGCAGAGAGGAGAACTGGGTAAGGTGAGCACTAGTAATGTGTTCCACACTAGATCAGGCCTCCTTCTTATCTCCCATCAATATGTACCTTATTTATATATCAGTTTGTTTTTACCTATGTATTCAACTCTATAATGGATATCTGTCTGTTTTGCATTTGCCATTAAAATACAATTCCCATGAGGTAGGAACCAGATCCACATTTGCTTATTGTTGAATGAGTAGATGAATGGATGAATAGGTGGATGGATTGATGGATGGATGGATGGATTTATGAATGGATGAATGGATTTATGGATTTATGAATGGATGAATGGATGGATGGATGGATGGATGAATGAATGGACTTTAAATGATGAATAGGTGGATGGATTGGCAAGTGGATGAATTTTTGAATGGATGGATAGATGGATGGATGGGTGGATGAATAGATGGATGGATGAATAGATTTACTAATGGATGAATGGATGGATGGATGGATTTATGGATAGATGGATTTATGAATGGATGGATGGATGGGTGGATGAATGGATTTATGAATGGAGGAATAGGTGGATGAATGGATGGGTGGATGGATGGCTGCATGAATGATAAGGTGGTGAGTCCTTTGTATGAAAAACAAGATATTCAGGATTCAGTATTACTCAGATGTGTTAGATGTGTTGTTTCCTCCTGAGTTTCAGAACCTAGTATAACCCTAAAAGGGTTAATTAACACTTCCCGGTGGATTAATATCGGAGACCTTTCAGTATTAAAGATGCAACTGAGATCCCCAGAAGTTGGCATCTTGGAACTGAGGCCCCACTTCTTTCCCAGCCCCCTCCTTCCTGCATCTCAGGGAGCAGGAAGTACTGGGGAAAATCAGTAAGTGCTAAGTATTTTAAAGGATCACCCTGGTCAAGAGCTAATCCTGTAATTATTTTAAGCATTATGACCATGGGGGTTAGGGGTTCATTTATTAATAAACAAGCTTCCTTTACCCTGTGCCCCCCATTCAGATGCCACCCACATAATCACGGCTCTATTTTTGCCTCATCACTACAAAAAGCATTTTCTGACCTCCGCTCATGCCTCCTGGATCCTCTCAGCTCCAGCTTGATTACGATCTCTGATAAATATCAATATGTATCTAAATGAACTTTTCCTGTGCTTACATCTCATTTGCTCTTGTCCCTGTCACCTATGGCTGCACACAAATGACCGCCCCCCGCCCGTTAGTGCTTAAAGCCATCAGTTCATTATGTTAATGGGGCTCAGGTGAAGGATCTGGGAAGCGTAGAGCAGAGATGGCTAGTTTCTGTACTATGGTCCTGGGATTTCTTCTGGGAAGACCCCCAGGATGGGGGCAACTTGGTGGCTGGAGTGGGACCGCTGGGGTGTCTTTCCTCACATGTCTGATTCGATACTGAAAGTCGGCTGGACCCCACGTGTGCACTGGGCTCCCTCCCATCATGGCAGCCTCAGACGTCCTACAAGGCAGTTCAGGGCCCCAAGGCAAATGCACCAAGAGAACAAGGTGGAAAGTCTACTGTCTGTTACAAACTGATCTTGTGTGTGACATTCCAGCAGGGTTACCTTAAGTTCCAGATTCAAGGAGGAGAACCCGAGACCTCGCCTTTTGGTTGGAAGACAGACTGTCTCAGTCCATTTCTCGTGGCCACAGTGGATGACTACGGACTGGTGTTATAGAGGCTTATTCCTCCCATCATTCCACGGACAGGGAAGTCCAAGAGCCCATGCTCAGCCCTCTGGCGGGGGGTCCTCCTGCTGCATCGTAGCCTGGCGGAGGGCATCACATGGAAGACAGCACGCTAGCTTGGGTCTCCCTTCCTCTCTTATGAAGCCACCAACACCCGCCATGGGGCCCCATGCCCCTCACCTCATCGAATCCTAATTACCTTCCAAAATTCTGCCTCCAAACGCCACTACCACATGAATTAGGAGAGTAGGTTTCCAACACATGCACGTTTGGGGACCACATTCAGCAACCACGGTGCAAAGTGAAGGCCTCTGGGATGGAAAATGGCATCCGCCACAGTCCTACAGATGGTCCCGCTAGGACAGAGAAAATGACTTATTTCTCTCTGAATTTTTTTCCAGACCTCTCCCATGGCATCTTGAAAATAATGCCTGTTCAGCATTATTTTTTTTTTAATTTTTAGTTTTTTTGGTGGACATTTATTTTATTTTTTAAATTTTTACTTTTACAGACTACAATTTGATTCATTGCACACAGATGGAGTACAACTTTTCATTTCTATGGTTGTGCGCATATAGGTTCACACCTCTCCTGTAATCATATATATATGGGGTAAGGATGTCCGTCTCAGTCTGCTGTCTTTCCTTCCCCCACCCCCTCCTGCCCCATTTTCCTCCACACCATCCATAGTGCCTCCATTCTTCTCTTACCACCCCCACCTCCCCCCACCCCCGTTACGTATCATCATTCACTTATCAGGGAAAACATTCGGCTTTTGGTTTTTTGGAATTGGCTTACTTCACTTAGCATAATATTCTCCAATTCCATCCATTTGCCAGCAAATGTCATAATTTTATTCTTCTTTATGACTGAGTAATAGTCCAGTTTCTTTTCAGTGATATTTATTGATGAAGTGGCTGTAATGGAGACAGCCACATGAATATCAGGGGTTAAGATAACCAGACTCAGAAAGCATTTCACCACTGATAACTCACTAGGATCTATGTGTCACTTAACGGTCATGCTAACCTTGCTGGTCAGGCTTCTGTGGGCTCAGCTATGAGCTCCCTGAGGCTTTGGAGAGGTGGGACCACTTGTCTCGTGTCTGCAACTGGCAGAGGACAGATTTGAATCCAGGATTTGCCATCTGGCTGACTGGTCCCCAGATAGAGGGGCAGCTGCCCAGGGGGTAAAGTTGAGAGGTGGAGGCAGGTCAGCCTTCGCTGCCGCAGCCATGGGGGGGGCATGTCCTGACGTTTCCAACCCTGCTCCACCTCTGCAGACAGAGGGGCTTCCTGCTGTGCCCCTTCCAGAGGCTGCCGTGAAGATCCAGCTCCTGGGCACCAAGGACAGTTGGCAAATGGTCATTGAGCAAACATCTCCTGAAACACAGGTCAGTTGCACAAGCACATAAAGTGACAGTGGAGTAGAGGGCACGGACAGGGGCCAGCCTGTGACCGTCCCTCGGCCAGGCAGCGAGGGGAAGGGGGGCAGCCCCTCATGTTGTTGCCCCTCCTGTTTTTTTAGCTGGCGATTCCAGCGCGTGGTCATCTGTTCCTTGTTGTGGGTGGTTAAGCGAATGGGCTGCCAATACAAATAGCCCTACTTGAGGTTTGTTTGCATAAATTGTTTTGAAAGCTTCATGATGAATTTTCAGGATTATTTGCAGTGGTGGGGACCTCGGTGGAGGCGGAAATATAAATTTAGCTATACCAGTTGGAACCCATTAATTTGCTTGCAGCCCATTGCCCCAGCTCTATTGCTCAACTGACTGTGTGACCTTGGGCAGGTGAATCAACCTCTCTGGTCTTTACTTTCCCTGTCATCTTAATGGGAGGTGATAGGCACAGTAGCTAATTTATGGGATATGAATTTGAAAGAGGATGATGCAGAGGAAGGCCCTAGCACAGAGATCAGCATGCAGTGTATGCTTAGTAAGTGGAAGAAATTAGAGTCCTTTTCTGAAATGACAGGAAGAAGGGACCCACTTGGGGTGCAGAGTTCGGCAGCCCCGGGGTTGCGTCCCAGCAAGGTGCCGGCTGTCTGGGTGGCTGTGGAAGTCATTGTTCTCTCCAGGCCTCAGGTTTTAGACCAGAAGAGTGGGGAGAGTCACAAGAGGCACCTGAGGTGGCTCGGCCAGCTGTGTCCGTCCTCACCGTAGCGACGGTCCCTGCTCTCTAATGGACACAGCTGGGCAATCCTGGAGGCGTCTGAGCCTCCCTCACCGGGTCCGGGGCGGCTCACCCACTGTGCCAGGGCTGGTTCTGATCCCACGGATCCCTGGCAGCGCGTTCAGAGGAGCTCTGAGGTGTCCACGGGAGAGCAGTGGGGGGACCCTGGGGACGTTGAAACCCATGCCTCCCGCACCAGGTGGTCAAGCAGGGGGCCGGGGCGGGGCAGAGCCCCTGTGTGGGTCTGGGCCGAGGGTAGTGAGCCCCATGTTCTGCTGTGGGACCCCAAGGGACCCCTAGGGACCCCTGGGGCACCTAAGGGGAAGCAGTCCATGTTCAGTGGGTTCCCTCAGGACAAGAGGGAAGGGGACAAGGATAGGGACAGCAGGGGAAGGGGGAGAGGGGGAGAGGGGGAGGGGGAGAGGACGAGGGGAGGGAGAGAGGGGGGAGGGGGGAGAGGGGGAAAGAGGGGAAGAG